>JANQDE010000027.1:64551-160801 GCA_037157785.1 Cephalotes varians
CATTTGACGAATGAGGATGAGGCTGTTTATCTCGTTTATATGCCTTTTTCTCCCCTAAAAGAAAAAATAATTTATTCGATTCTTTTCACATCGAATGTTTATCGAATGATTTTAGAAATTGCTGAAAAAAGAATACTAAAAAAAAGTAGAATAGAAATGCCATTTCTATGAAGCATCAGGCACACTCGTTTGGCTTCGATTCAATTGAGATGTCGGTTAGGCTTGATTCGATTTTATTTCGCAAGAAGCGATAAATTAAAAAGATTTTATGGATGATGATGATAATAATAATAATAATAATAATAATAAACTATAATAGTAATAACAATAATCATAAAATAATAGTAACATAAATAACAAAACAATAATAATAATAATAATAACAATAATGATAATAGTAAAGTTAGAAGCAACATAGAGAAAACAAGATCCGATTCTCTTGCGACGCGCTTACTAGTTTTATGCGAAACTGCAGGAAAATAAGAAGATTAAACGACTTTTTAAGTCGGCAACAATTTCCATTCGATGCGAATCATTATGTATGTATAGAATATGTAGCTTTTCTTTTATGTGTTTTTTTACAATTATTCGATAATTTACTATCTTACGATGTGAGCTCCGTGAGCTCCCTTTGCTCTTTTGTAATCGTTGCTCGAAGCAAGAATAACTCCAGGTAATTGGGCATTTTTTCCTTCTCATCTCTTTTGCCGCCAATGTACTATTACGTATATTACTTGCAAAGGTACATTTCTTATTGCTGTCGTGTCGATCCGCTTCTTTCTTCTCATTTGTTACGAGCAACGAATATATCATTGAATGGTAGATCGTGTAAAAATGACCAATCGTCACAAGAACTATTCGAAGGGTAGCAGAAAGATCTAAAAGAAAACGTGACACCATTTCGATGTGTTCGAATGTGAATCTCTCAGGAGCAGAGATGGCAATGAGAACCATATTTTTCTATGCGCGGTGTCAAAACTTTCAATTATCTGTATTAAGCTACATAGAACAAAAAGAGAAAAGTGAATTTAATCGATGTCTTGTCACAAGACGTGAATATCGAGTGTAATTTTTATCAATTGGTTCGTGCAAAAAAACAAAAGTTGAAGGGATGTTATTCTACTTATTATTATTGAAACTACTTGTTAGTCGTCGGGAATTTTTCTAAGTAATCATTTCTCGCGGAATGCATTTACGTAACATAAGTGCAGTAAGAGCATCTCGTTCAACGAAAAATTTTGCATAAACCAAGGCGCGTCGTTGTTATTACACGTTTAATAGAGGATCTTCAGTGGACTATAGTTTAATCTTTTTGGCTTATCTAATCGATACCTTGTCGCTACGAATGTGTGCTACGTGTGTTACGAGTGATCACGTATGCGTAATTGCTAAGTTTTCAACAAATATGTTAACAGGCGATTGACGAAAAAACATACAAATTCCTTGACATAGTACAAACGCTCATAAATTCTTGTTTTTCTCAAATAGATTAGATGCGTGACAAGGTGTACGAGTCGTACGAATGAAACTATCGGCTGACCTCGAAGTACGAATTCCTTTTTGTCGAATTCCAATAGCGGTGTGATCTTTTCCGAAATACGAATATATCTTATGTAGGATGCCGAACGCGAACGAGTCTTCACAATGCGATACATTCAGATGCTGAGTGTACTCGATTCAGTTTGTATTTTCGAAACAAACTTTAAATATAGCCTCCATACATTTTTTCGTCTTGCTTATCATCTACGAGCCTTCCTACATTTATATTCATTCTAACGCTACTTTTTTACTTGGTTCATCGAAACGATAGACGAATTTGGGGAAAGAGGATGCTGAAAGTTCTTTAATTAAATAGTTTATATAAGATGCGTTCCGGTTCACGCATATAAGCGTGAATATAATATATCTATAATATACATAACGTGTGTATTCTAGATAAATGCACGCATATGCGTGAAACGGAACGCACTTGTATACTATACAGAGGTATATAAACGCGAAACGACTTCGAGGACTTCCGGCAAATTGTCAAATGATGGCTACGTTCCGATATTCACTGCCAGTACTGAAAATCTACAGTGCACGTCACGTGTACTATAAATTTTCAGTACTGGCAGTGAATATCGGAACGCAACCGATATCGATGACATCTCAATGTTTGATGCATCTCGTCTAAATGTTTTGACCGATTCTTTCGTTTAAATTGTCTCAACTTACATTCTATGATTGTTTCCACGTTACTATCGTTTTGACTGAATATTTGTATCGCAGTTTCACAGGATACAAAAATAATTATACGTTGTATGTGAATCAAAAATTAATACATGAACGAGCACGGTAAGAGCAGTGAAGAGAAAGAAAAAACAAGACAAATGTATTAAATAAGAAAGAGAAATATGACCCGATAAACAATTTTTTATATATAAATATATATAATTATATTCAAAATATGTCCATATATGTTTTCCTTCTCACAATTTCTCACAAAAATAATTTCTGTTCACATAATGTTAAATAATATTAAATAATAATAAGAAATAAAAAATAATTTTAACATTGATCTTTTTATAAAAAATGAAGTTTGAAAAAATAAGAATAAATTGCTCATATATATAATCGTATAAATAACTTTTCTGTATGATTGTTACCTTCATATGATTACATATATATGTGTGTGTGTATATATATATATATATATATATATATATGTATATGAACAATTTATTCTTTTATTTCAAACTTCACTTTTTATTACAAAAAAACTGCTAAAAATTATTCTTTAATTATTTTTTATTTCTTTTTATCATTATTTAGTCTGACACAAACGAAAACTATTTGTGAGAGGAAAAACATATATGGACGTATTTTGTATATAATTATATATATGTATATGTTTATATATGAAAAATTTTTTACCGGGAAGCAATTCTTCTGTCGATATAATAATCTAACGATATAACGACAATGTTTTATTTTTATATAAAACGTTTAACATGTCAAATCTCCTGACGAATGTGAGATGAGAAAATGGATGTGAAAGATGAATAAGCGTAATAAAAAAAAGAGAAATATTCTGAAAAACTCAATATATGCGTATAAATTTAATTCACGAGATTGGAAATTTAAAATTTGTGAGCATTTTTCAGATATTTTACATACATATGCTTTATATATATATATAAATATATATATATATATACATATAAAACATAAAATATATATATATATTTTATATATATATACATTATATACATATATATATATATATAATATAATATATATTATATATTGTGTGTGTGTGTGTGTGTATGTACGTATATATAATATCCTCATATCGTACATCATATTCTGTGTATATGTACACACGCGCGCGTACGTACGTACGTACGTATGTATGTACATAAATTATAAGAGTCGTATCAAATTTATTGTTCAGGGGCATTATCTGCCACGCCCCAGAAAAATTCTCTCTCTCTCTCCTCTCCTCTCCTCTCCTCATCCTACGCTGCTTTCTATTTTTTTCTGTTTTTGCGCGCGAAAGACGATAAATCAATCAACTTAAGCATGCATTTTTGCATTTCCAATAACTGTCTAATATAAACAAAGTAGATATTTTTATAAGATATTTAATAATTATTTATTAATTTAATTTTATATATATATATATAAAATTGCGTTAATAACAAAGTGCTATCCTTTTTTCTTTAGAGTTTTAAATCTTGCTCTTCTTTCACACGTACATCTGTATCTGTGTGCGTGTATGAATGCAATGTACAAGAACACAACTTAACGATACGATAAGAAAATATTAATAAAATAATATTACGAATTTTCATATAAATACAATGTATGTGAAGTCTCACAACGCATATTATTAATGTTGGAAATGGAAGAATCGACATTATCTTGTGGCTTCTCTTTCATGGAATAACGTTCGGATATATTCAAATATATTCTCTTCGCGCAATAATTATAATATACAAGGTGTCCCATTTTAAAAGTTGCACCGAAATATTTCTTCAGCGAAGCTTTTCAGAAAAAATGGTTCAGATAAAAGTTGTTTGTGTCGAAGGAGAACATAAGAGGATACTTAATGAAAAAATACTTTATTGTAGTGTTTTGAAAGGCTCTCCGAGTAAACTACGGAATATGTACTGAAAAATTGGGGGTTCCATTTAAAAAATTTTAAGTGACCTTGCCCTTCAAGCATGCCCCACAAAGCCATCCAAAGTCAAATCAGTGGTATGATGTCCCTCTTATGTCCCCCTTTGACCCAAACAACTTTTGTCTCATACATTTTTTCTGAAAATGTTTCACTGAAGAAATATTTCAGTGCAACTTTTAAAATGGACATCATGTATAGTAAAGTAACGGGATCACTTCATACACACTAACACGATTTTGATAGCATGAAATTATTTTTAATGATATACAAGTATAAACAGTTAAACCGTCCTTCCTCAAGTAACTTTTATCTACAGATATGCATCGATAGCGTGGTACATCCACGTGGATAATATATCCATTCTTTGCTATATATAGAACGCTCTACAATTATTAAAAATTTTGCTACAAATCGCAAAAATACTATGCTATTACGCTTTCTTATTAATCATCGCATAAAATTATTGTACAAATTATTCTAAATACTCGATAGAAATATTTAATGATTCATAAAAAAATGTAAATGTAAAAAGTTGCAGATTTTTATTTATATATGACATTAGAAACATTGTTACAATGTGACGTTAGTTAGTCTGTCCTCTCGATTCCTTATTTTAAATGCAAAGGAGGAGTAAAGAAATTAGCAAAGTCGAGAATAGAAACAACGTGTTATTTAAAAAAAACAAAAATAATTGTATTGTCAAATTATATATATTGGAATTATCCTTTCTCCTCCGCTTAGGAAAAAATTAACATATTTTACGATTCTGTGATTCACATTTCTATTGTAATCTTGTAATTCCTAATTTGTAATTCCTTAAATTTATCTTTTGAAAAAAACGAAGAATATCGCTTTGGATAAGAAACAGCAATAAAGACTAAACCTCAAATTTGCAATTCTGTTTAAAACAAACAGTTTTAATGGCGATAATATAACGTCACTGTAGTATTCGTGTTGTGTCATAATATTATATAGCGGAAGCGAAATCCATCCTATCATTTCAATTTCTTTTAAGACCAAGATTTCTTCCAAGAGTAAAAAGACAAATAATGCAATAATGTAAAATATTTATGATCACTTTGAATTTTAATGTCGACTTGTTCAAGTTTGAAAAAATCCCAACGGTACATTCTCAATATACAATACAGACGACTTTCTACACGCACAATGTATTATAAAGCATATTACAAAATCGATAACAATTATCGCGCCTAATCTTATTTATCTGTGGACAAAATACATAGCAATAAGATATTATGATCGCTCAGAAACGCGAGTTCTTATATTAATAAAAAAATTATCTTGGAAAATATTTTGCAGTTTGAGTACATTGAATAAGGCTTATTCTCGTATTAAAGCTTATGGAATAAAATTATTTAAATAAAATTAAGTAAAATGACTCGCGCACAGATGGAGGTAAGAACGCATGTTACATAATTCTAACATAATAACTATGTCCGTAAAATTGAAAGTGGGGGAGGCCCAGATTGCCTCATCACGATGGCGAAATTACTTAGCCCTTGGTCGCTCGGTGGCTGCTGACCGTTGAGATTGTTTTGCAAAATATTTAAATGTTTACCTCGACTGCTATTGTGACTTTGCAAATGTTTCTTCAAGTGATCTTTTCTATAGAAAGCTTTGCCACACTCCGTACAAATTTGATTTTTGCTACCCGAGTGAGTAATCATATGACGCGCCAAATGCTCGTTACGTTTGAACGCTTTACAACACATGTTACATCGATACGGTCTATCTTTATTATGACCTTGCTTATGGCGATCCAAGTGTTCCTTTCGTTTCAAGCTTGCTCCGCAAATATCACAGATGTGCGGCCTCTGTTTATGATCTTCCAGATGTTCGTGAAGCGTCTCCCGATCATCAAATCTATACGCACACTCGGAGCAATGATAAACCAACATACCTTACACGGACAAAAATATATACAATTATATACATTATATAGAATCATCGATAATATGTGAATAAGAAATAGAGGCACAAATATTTTTCAGTATCCGTTTCCATAAATATCTTGCCGCATACCATTAATAATTGGCAATGAGTTGACGAAATAAAGATTGATTCGGTATAAAGTACCAAGCGACTCACCATTAATATGCTGCGGTTCAATTTCAAATTCGATTTTTGGTCTTACTTCTTGACACGTGATCGTAGAATTTGTACCACAGTCTTCATACTTGGTTGCGTACGGTAAACCCAATGTACCGGAGCACCGCGCCAGATATTCGGATGTAAGCCTAAAATCAATTTGTAGAGGATCCGTCATAGTTGCAGCGTCCACTTTTTGCACAGTCTGTGTGCCGGATGACTGCTGCGAAATTTGCGAGCAAAGCTCTTTGCTGCTGCGCAAATTGTTTTCATTCCGATTTTCATCGGTTTGTTGGAAATGCTGCGGTGGATGGCCGGAATAACCATATCCAGTCGCTGGATTGGGCCGCTGGAGAGTATTTGGTGAATATTTCACGTTACGTGGATCGTAAGCCATTATATCGATCGAACGAGCGTTTGGAAAAGTATCTCTCTGTACTATGACCCTCAAAAAATTCTCGACACTAGTTGCAACGATGCATACGACGTCTGTGGTGTCTAGAGTGATATCTGCAGTGTCGCCTTGAAAAAAAAGATGAGGAAAATTTTAAGAGGCTGACTGACACAATGAGCACGATATATATATATATATATATATATATATATATATCGCGCGATCGTGCATCGAATTAAAGGGAGACTTGGAAAAAGTATCTTACGGCGAGAGCATCGTAGAAAATATAACTGCCACGTCCCGTCGCGTTGTCTCTATCACGCTCATCTCGTCGCTTTCACGATTTTCTGGCGAGACGAATGCGTTGTTTCGACATTGTCGACATCGAGTCGTCGACAGGATTAGCGAGTTTGTTTGCATTCGTCGAAAGCAATTGAAATTACGATAGCGTTCCCAACGATAACATTCTTCAACTTTCTTATTACGGAACTACGTGCCGGATAATCGCTGTCGGCGCGACACCAAATGCTGCCGAATCGCTGGCCTATCCACTTTTATCGTTTGTATCGTGATCGGTGCCGGCCATCTTTACGCATCAGCTGCTGCGTTCTAAAATAATGTAAAACCTTAGTTCGGGTTAATCGTCGTTCCGAGATAGAAAGTGACACGATGGGCGAAATATAAGGTCTGTTTTTCACAACTTATTACACGGTTCATTTTCTAAAAAGAACTTGTTGAAAGAACAGGCCTACAATCTATTCGTTCCAAATTCAAAAAGTATTTTCAAGTGTATGCACGTACGCACGTACATGCATATGTAACGTACAGTGCAGATTTGATCGATTTTATCGATAAGTCAATGTTAAAAGCCGAGCTTTTATCTCTCGCACCGAGAGAGACAAATGTCGCCTCGCTCCTTTCCGAATTTGTCGAATTGTGTCGCATCACCGACTCGTTTCGACTTGCTCGCCGCTCCTACACCACACCTTCTATTACTCTTATTACTCCGAGTTCTATGGGGTTGATCGAGCAGAGTTTTGGAACGCACGATCCACAGTGCTACGACCATCGACATAACGAAGCGGAACTGGACCGCTGATGGCAGGAACGTTCGTACTATTGGGTGAATTCGTTTATGGTAAGGTGTCACTTTACGTCCAATGAACAATGAAGATAAAATGATACCCTCCGCAGCAGTGACTGCATAAACGAATTCACCCATTACCTGCCTCTCACTCCACGCGTGTCTCCACTGCCATCAGCGGTCCGGTTCTAAGTGATACGAGATAATACTGATATAATTGATACAACTGCTAAACGGGCTACACCACAACCAACGACCACGATGCGAAAGTAAAGCTCGGATTACTAGATACTTGCAAACGAAAAGAGCAGATTTACGAATTAAGTTGTCGTAACGTGCACTCGTAGATTGCAGCTAAAAGGACAGGAAGGCTTGAAAAATAATTATTATATCCCAGCTCTTTTATTTTACTCCGTTCTGTTTAAATTATGTTCGCAATTTGTGCGTGCTATACGCGATTGCTTCGAGATTACCGACAATTCTACAATTCTACAATTCTAACAAAGTAAGAAAATTGTAACGTCATGCCTTTTTGTCACTGGATTAATTATATTCTACGAGTTTCTCGATAGATCGAATTCGACCGAGTAGGCCGAAATCTTGCGTAAGGGAATAAAGCACGGGAAATGCGCTTACGGGATTCTCGATATTTTGCTTTTCGCATCTTACCTCGCGAATAAAGCACTTGTGACAAGTTACAGAAAGAGGGAAAGAGGAAGAGAGGGTGAGGGGGGGGAGATATAGATAAATATACAGGGTGACGGTTAAGTACTCTTATTTGCTCGTTTTAGTCGCATTTTCAAATTTTTTGCTTTGCAAATTTTCGAGCGTCACTTATTTATTTTACAAAAAAAAAAGATTTTTTATCGTATTATCTTGAAGATGGTACAAATTGTAGCACTGTTCGTTGCTTAATATGACCAACAACCCTTTCTTTTCAATACCTACTTGCGGCCTGTTTCTTGAATCTGTTCGACGATCGCTTCTTCAAAAGATCTTTAATTCGAGAAAGAGAGAGAGATGTATAATTATATATTATTAAATTCATTTGTTTTACACACCGTTACTTGCGTATTACGTAAGTTTATCTTTACGTGTAATTTAATTTAGTTAAAGCTATTCTTTCGAGAGCAAGTTCGTGCAAGTCGATAGATTCACGTGACAAACTTTATGAGTTGTTATTCGATGTACTTGACTTGCCCGTCGAAAGCGAAGACGGACTTCTCGCGGAAACTTTAGCGAGAGAATTTTCCATTCTGCTAATTAATTTTTGAAAAGTGTTCCTTCTGACTGTCCCACTCTCGGGCAAATCCTCGGTCTCGTCGTTTTCCTCGTTTCCGCCTCGTCTATTTGGCTCGGTGGAGCTAAAATCGCTCGTGACTCGTGACTTTCTGTTGATGGCAAATCGATTCCAAGTTTTTTTATCGGAATTAACCGCTTTATCATCCTCGCTGTCTCTCTTTCCGACAATGTCTCTTTGTCGCGCCGTAAAGTCGGCCCACAATGCTACGTCGTCGTACAATTGATCATTCTGTTCCATCTCTACGGTGTCGCAAATACATGAATCGCTTTTTGGTGACTGATAATGCTCCATCTCTTTTCGAGTGGGGTCGCCATTCGTTTCCGTTTCTGTGTTATACATCGCATTGCGTACAGCTTTGTTTGCTTTTGTACACGAATCCCGATTGCAAGATTGCGAGATTATTTGCTATCGAAAAAGAGTACAGAGAATAAATTTTAATTAAATGAAGTAGCTATTAATCAAGAAACTGTATCATCGTAGAGGATTGTTTTACCTGATAATTTTTACGCCGTTCGTTTTGGTAGGTGCTAACATCGTCGTAAAATTCTTGCGTTTGATCGGGACTTTGGCTTTCCGCAGGCAATTTTACTTCATAAATTGGCCTGGGTGGAGGAGGACAATTATATTCTGGCAATTCCTCCCCCTCGTTCGCTAAGGATTCCTCGTTCGGTGTCACATCGTCGTAAGTAGGCATTTCTTCCGTATCCAAAGATGACGATGGATTTGACGAAACTTTGTCCTTGTAGCGATGTCTCTCTCTCTTATTCGATTTGCCGGGATATTCTCTTCGACTCAAAACTCTACCCAGAAAAGATTTCTTTTGAAGCTTGCTCGACATTTCGATTTGATCCTTGATATGATCTTTGGCGAATCTCCTATGTGGAATCAAACTCTGTATCGACAAATAAACACACACAAATGAAAAGTTATTTAATTTCCTAATGCGATTATCTCTTATCTTTTTGCGTTTCTAAAGAGAAAGAGAGAATATAGAGAGAAGAACGGTGTGTGTGCACATCATTATCTTCGCGATAGTAAATAGATTTTAATAGAGTTACTATTAAGGGAATCCTAAAGTCTGTTTTACTACAAACAACAAAATGCGATTTTTCAAAAACGCTATTTTTCTAATTGCCTTTACAGATTTTAAAATTCTTTTTCACAATTAAATTATAAACAATAAAGAAGGATTTGCTGGCCGATTTTATTTTTAAAAAAAACGACAAAAAATTAAATAATTGAAAAATTTGTTGTTTTTCTTATAAAATTGACCAGCAAATCTTTTGTTATTGTTTAATTTAATTGTGAAAAAGGATTTTAAAATTGCCTGTAAAGGCAATTAGAAAAATAGCGTTTTTGAATAGAGTATATAGGGATAAAATAGTGCATATAGAGCGATAAGAAGCGTTATACAAAGTTGCTTCATCTCGCGAGCAACATATGTGCCTTCGCAAAGCGTCAATCGTAATCATTAAAACTAAGCTTACTTCCACGTCGTCGTAAAACTCTTCTTCTTCCTCGTTCACTCTATCATTAACAATAAATGCATCGACAGATGTATCATTATTCCGATTCTCTCTTTGTTCCAGTTCGATACTCGTAGAGTCGATGCGCGAAGATGTAATGATATCGTCATACGTCTCTTGAGACGATATCACATTGTGGGATTTGACCTCCATCTTCTCAGTTATTTCGTTTTTTTCATTAGTACAAATATCGTCGTACGCGACAGGGAGAAAGAGGGCTTCTTTCTGCCTCTCGTCGCTAGCCTCACATCGTTCGGGCTGCTTCTTTTTCAACAATACCATATTTTTATAACGTGTTTTGTTCCTCAAGTCTTCGATTCTGTAATAAATATCATCATCATCATCATCATCATCATCATCATCATCATCATCATCATCATCATCATCATCATCATCATCATCATCATCATCATCATCATCATTATTATCGTTGTTGTCGTCGTCGTTGTCGTNTCATCATCATCATCATCATCATCATCATCATCATTATTATCGTTGTTGTCGTCGTCGTTGTCGTCGTTGTCGTCATCATCGTCATTATCATCATCATTATCATCATCATCCTCATCATCATCATCATCATTATGATTATCATCGTTATCGTTACTGTCACCCTCATTCGCTACAATCACTGTCGCTCTGTGAAAGGGTACTATGAGAGAGTTATCGGAAGGTAAAGAGAGAAGCCTCCGCGGTATTCGAGCTGGTAGCGGAGGTGCTTTTCCGCCTTTTTTTCGCTCGGCCTCATTCTTGTTTCTTGCCGATTCGGCTTTGATCGTTGACTTATCGACGACAGCTGATTTTTCTGCATCTCGATGCTGCGTTGCCTCGTTACCTTTGTAACAATCTATTAGCGGGGATTCGGTAATAGTCCGCCTCTTCTTCTCGCAGACTTCCGTTTTGTTCCTTTCGCTCTCGTTGCGACATCCCACTTCGCAAATCTTCGCTATCCATTGCTCCATGTCCTTTGGCGTTCTCGCGATAAACTGTAACGTTTCATTTCCGGGGCTGTACATCTCAAAAGCTGATTCGCTCTTTCGTCGGTCACGAGGTATCATATTCGGCGCTGGACGGGCCATGTAACTCCGAATCGGATAGATCGCATACGGTCGATTATGCCGTTCGCTTCGGTAGATGAGCATATGCGATCCAACCAATGCGACCCAGCAGGCACGGCTTTCCGATAGAAACAACCTCTTCCCTTCTTTCCTATAGAGCTGGCCACATTTGTAACATTTGCTTCTAATTTGCATCGCCGATAGATTCTTGTAAATACCAATTAGCATCTGGCCCTCATCTCGATCGTCATGCTCGGGATATTCATTCGCGACCGACGCGCTCGCAATTTGGCCACCATTTTCGAAGGTTTCATAGTAATCCTGATGAGTGTGCGTGCGAGGGTGGGCCTGGATGGCACGCTTTTGAGATTCTTCCATTCCTACGTATTCCTCCGAATCAGCTTCGTTCCTCGTCAGCAATAGGCTCCTCGGGCCGGACTTCATGTCCAAGTAAGGTTCCGGAGATGACGCTCGAGCCATCGTCGTGACGCTTAGGATGTTTTTCGAGCGTACCAACAGCTTTTCACGCAAGCTCTCGAACGTAAGCGGAAGTTGCGCGTCGCCAAGACATTCCAGAAACGTTATCACTTCTGTCAACAGAATAGAGCGCATGCGGGAGCACGGATCAAAACAGTCTACTTTTCTTTCATTTATGTGCGCGAAAGAAGATGAAGCGATAAAAATTTTCTGTAAAATAATTTCCATTCTATTACCGTATACATACCGCGCAATAAATCGTTGATGTTGAGGTCGATTTCCATATTGCTGTTGTATTTTTGTCATTCGCTCGCGTGTTTGCTTTTAAAAAACAATTGCGACAACTTAGACAAGCCTGAAATTTTTCGTCAAAAGGATTCGTAGCAATATGATAATGCTTGCTATAGCGAGTGACGCGGTATCCTTATATCTTAGTTCTTACAGGATGTATCGCGAGATATAGCCATTGCAGATAAGGCTTTATCAAGCGTTTAAATTTTCATTCTTATAAACCGTATAAGCGATACATGTCGTGTCTATCGTCCTCCATAATTTAATGCATGCGCGCATGTACCTACCGTAATCAAAAATAGATAGTTTGTCAATACACGTTGTGTATACAATATATATATTATAGTTGATAGCAACATGATAATCTAAGAATACAACGTAAAATAATATATGTAGATAGATATTTTACACTGGAAATGGAGAAAATGATCTATTCGTTATTGATATCACCTTTTTATACTAAATGTCCGGCGCAAAATTAATTATGAGATACGATGTCATTCGATTCGCGAGTTGTCGTTGTCTATTCGAACGAAGAATTCCTCGAGCGCTTTACTCGATGACGTAGTCGCGGTTTGCCTCGTCGTCCGTTGAGTTTTATTAACTTGGAACGATCAACCATTCGTCCACCTTAAATCACTCGTTCTTCCTGCGTTCGCAAATTCTCTTCAAGCACCGGCCTTTCGATTCATTCGTTTTGTCGTTCCTCGTAGCTTTCGCCCGAGAAAGGATAAAGCATCTTATTTTAAGCTTTAATTAATTTTAAACTCTAATTGAATCTCAAACTTTGGCGTAGCACTAATTTGTAAGTGGAAATGAAACTCAACTTTTCTACGTGCGGCGAAATAGAATCGTAAATATGTAATTGTAAATTATACTTGTGCAGAAATTAAATTAAAAAAGAGATTTGCAAAAGAGAAAAAGAATATGATACTTGCCTGATTCAAGCCGATTCCTCGAAACTTATCGAGATGATCGCGCAAATCGAAGAGATCATCAACGAAATGAAAGGAACGTTGATAGGTGGAGGTACGTTGTAAATGATCCTCGAATTCCGTATCGTTCATATATCGTCAAACGACTGTCGTCTCGTAGAAGTCTCGTTAGAATTCAATTAGCGCGACGTGACACGTGCGAGCGACGTAAGGCGACTCCCGCAGAGAGCAGTCTTGTCTCGCGCGTTGGTTCCGCCGCGCCGCGTTGGTTTCGCTCCGCGCTTCTCCTACGCCTCTTTCATGATCTGACTCATTCATCGAGCTCATATCCACCTCTCCGCTGCCATTTGTCATCATCCGTCGTTCTGCCGTTCTTCTCTCTCGTTCTCTCGTCGTTTAAAACGATCATCAGTTTTAATTGATCGTTTTTTCTTCGTCGACGAAAGAAAAATGACGAGACTCACTCTGCTCTGCTTCTTCTCTACCTCGCGATCTTGTTGAACGTTGAATTCGCTAAACGACATTATTATAAACAAACAATCCCGTTTCATATTAATCGCGTTTCACGAGAATAGACTACAGAGTACACGGATATCATTAACTAATGTTATTGAACTTATAGCTAATTAGCCGAAATCAAAAAGAGAAAGATTGCTTTTATATTTTTGTTGACAGCTTTCAAAAAATTTTTAAATTTGCCTCTCCAGTTTCAAAAATTTCATTGATTGCGTTCAAAACAAATCAGTGATTCTTTAATATGATTGATTTTTGTTTTAATTTAACTCGTCGTTGGATTTAAGTTTTTGCCTTTAATTCCTCATTGGATCTAAAAACTAATCGTAATAAAGAATTATTGAGCATTCACTGATCTGCTTTTGAGTACCTTCCATTTAGTGACACAAATCGACACAAGTGTCCATTGTTCTGCCTTTATTACTCATTTGATATCAAAAAGGATGACATGTGATTTTGTGTCGATTTGTGTCATTAAATGGAAGGCATCCTGTCTGCTGAACATAGGCAATATATAAAAGATACTTATTTTACTACGTGTGATATATTTTTAGCAAAAGTACATACAATATATATCGTTAACAAGTATGTAAACATGTTGAACACAAGTAATTTAAATTTTACGAATACAAGAAATCACAGAGTAATTAATAATTTTATGTAGTCTTTCAGTGTGATTCCCAAGGAACTTTACCGCGAATTTTCTCTAATGGTTTGACATAAACATCAGTCGAGATTTCTGACATATCTGGCCATTGATCAGCTTTGGCTTGCTCCACTTGCTGATCGACTTCTTTATAGATTGATGTTTGTACGTTCTGAACATACAACAAATACAACAAAGTTGAAATTATCACACAGTTATTGTTTCGACAGCGTCAACTATCCTCAATGTAAATTTTATATTAATGTAAAATTTGGAACATAACTTTCACCTTTAACTAAAAAAAAGAAAAAATATATGTGTACATTAGAGTAGAATTTGAGAATATCTTTCATTCAAGAATTATACCTCGATGTCTTTTTCAGTCATAAGGCCTTTCTCTAAAATGAGCTTGGTAAATAACATGATTGGATCTTGCTCGGTTTGTACAGCTTTAATTTCTTCTCTAGTGCGATACGAGTAACCAGGATCGCTCATACTGTGTCCGAAATAACGATAAGTTGCCATTTCCAGCACAATCGGGCCGTTTCTAAGTGCATAATCTCTGCTAAAGCGTATGGCTTCTCGTACATCTACGATCTTCATCCCATCGACCTGTACATAATGGGATGTACATTCCGGGTACATTGTAGTATTGGAGTATTGGATAATATAGTGTACATGACATACACGTGAGAGTATTTTTTTAATAAAAGAACAGAGCTACAAAATAGCGTTAGACAGAGCATACAAAAGTAATGTATCTGCATTTACTTTTATTCCTGGTATGAGGTCTCCCCGTGTATAAAGCCGAGTGTTGGCGGAATGTCGATGTACGGCCGTGCCCATACCATATCTATTATTTTCGCAGATATAGACCACCGGTAGATTCCAGAGCTTCGCCATGTTCCAAGCCTCATAGACTTGACCCTGGGAGGCTGCACCATCGCCATACAATGTAAAGGACACGGCACCTGTGCCATTGTACTTGTGGGCCAAAGCTATACCAGTGCCGATAGGTACCTAATCGTAACACTAATACTAATACGTAACACTATACGTAATGCTAATACGTAACACTAAGTTAATAAGCGATCAATAAGATTTAAGCCATTTAAACCGAAAAATAAAAGTGAGAACGCATTTACCTGTCCCCCGACGATACCGTCGCCACCATAAAATCGCGGGGCGTACATGTGCATTGAGCCGCCCTTACCCTTGGCCGGACCTGTCTTACGACCCATGAGTTCCGCAAGAACCGAACGAATCGGGATACCGTACACGACAGCGAAACCATGGCATCTGTATGCCGTAATAACAGTGTCCTGTTCAACTAAAGCCATTTTCAGACCTACAGCTATAGCTTCCTAGGATACATCAAGTATTGTTTTCATCTTTTATTTAATATGTCGCACTACAATTATTGATTTGCTATCTTTAGATTCTTCTTATCTACCTGACCAACATACAAGTGTAAGAAGCCATTGATGAGTCGCTGTCTATACAACTCTGCGGCTCTGTTCTCCATCCGACGTATATAGTTCATTGTCTTTAATGCATATGTAGCATCTTCCACACTTAAAGTTGATTTTTCAAGCGGCCCTTTATCAAGCCGATACAGATCATATTTCTGAGAAAAAGTTTCAAGTAGAGAAAAGAAAGAGGAAGGAGAGAAGGGAGAGGAAGAGGGAGAAAAAGGGAGAAAATGGGATGAAACTGTTGCAGATACCGATTCTATGACAGCTTCTTTGGTAACATTGCGATAATGTGATAACAAGTTGTATTGCTTCTTGATACCACAGCGACAAAATGATAACCTTGACTTTGTCCATATTGAAAACATACTTGAAATATTCGATGTTCAATGTTATTAAGATAACAATTTTCTCACTCTTGCTTCAACGTCAGACTTCTCAAATCGACATTTATCGCATTAATGCGTTATCGATTCATTTTCTATACCACATTTTACTATATACCGTACATATTTTTCTTCCTACCTCTTGGTTCTTTACTACATCTATTGCTATTCGTAACACGAATAAAAATTTATTTTATGAATGATTTTATTATTTGAAAAATTTCAACTTTCACACTTCTTCAATATAACTCTCATTGAATCATAAATGTTGTTAATGATTTGCATTCTTAACGTGATTCAATCAATCGCAAAATGACAATCGTATTATAAATACCTAAACATATGAACACATCTGCATATATCGGGGCATGTTCGGGAGTATGTATTTTCTATGTAAATGTTTGCATCGAAGCGCAATCGTATCTGCTTTCTTGTAAACAGTTTTAATCATTTAGTAACTTCATAAAGACTCCGGTGAAAATTTTTCTCAAAATATTTCATAATTTTTCAGAATTTTTATGTAAATTTAAGAATTTTCCAGAAATTTTGTATAAAATTTTATAATTTTTTCATATTTTTTCATAATTTTTATACGAATTGGAACACTTTTCAGAAATGCCTATAAGTTTATATAATTTCTGATAAAATCTAAAAAAGCTTGAGATTTTTTTTCAAAAATTACAGAATGAGAAATCTTAGATATCTTAGAATAATTCAGAATTCACATATATGAAAAATTCTAAAAGCTGTAGACTTTTTTCAATATTTCTGAAAAATGTTCCAATGCATATAAAAATTCAGAGAAAAATTTTCACCAGGGAAACTAATTCGAAAGATATGTTTTGAGTCAGAATATCGCAAGAACTATGCTTATATAGATAAAAGTTCAATTAAGATTGCTCGATATTGATATCGTGTAGTTGTATGTGTGATTTGATATTATGTGTATTATACAACAAGAGAATGTTTGCTGTGCAATGTTTATAACTCTCGAAAAAATTTGGGAATTTCCATGACAGCAGTCTTGCGTCGTCAAAAGTTTCTCCTCTCAATCAAAAATTCTAACGAAATTAAAGATGGCATTGATATCGAGAATCCAATGGAAAAAGAGACGGAAAAAGTAAAGATGTGCTACTATTTATCAAATCAACGATAAGCATCTCAGTTACTTGCGCGTAAGTAAAGAGTAGTTTTTTCTTTTTTTCTTCTAGGATAAATATGTGTGCTTGTTTTATTCATAAATCTCTTAACACGTTGACTACCACGCAAGTTTTATATATTTTGTCCTTGCCACATAGAATTTTCATAATTCTATTTTGTTTCAATAAATAATTTTTATTTTGTTTCAGTTAACGTGTTAATTCTTATGAAAGTTAAAAGCCTATGATATTCTTTCTCGATGTTACAGACACACCGATTACATTTAAGACCATTTCAATATTCGCAATCGTAAGAGTATTAACATAAATATATGATGAAGTGAAATTCTAGGTGGAGTCAAATGCCAAATTCTTTTGTCGAGGACGGCGATAGCATTTCATAACGCCATCTCCTTTGCGTGAAAAGGATATAACAGTTTTTGCGTAAACGGATCCGAACGTGTTGCAAACTGGGAAACTGAATATTTCCGAATATCTCGGTGTCTTTTCGAATCAACCAGGAAAGCTATTACATCTCGCCACCATCGACGCGTATCTCGTTTTCGCGTTTCACGTACTTGCATCAATAGTAACTTTTTATCTCGGACGATGTGTCGACTATGACGAGGACATGGCTGATGCTTGTTTGTAGCTCGCAGCATCCAAGCATGTGTAGGCGCTGCTATGCGATCTATTTCAACCTATGCATTCAAAAATATAAATTAGATTGTAGCTACTCGGAATGAGCCAACGTATCTCGTGGTTGACGAGAGAGTTGTAAATTGTCGCCTTTTATAGACAAGATAGACAAGCCGGTCAATCTAATAAGTACTCGAGTATATGTAACGACATACTTTGACACGCTTGAAACTTGCGCGGCTGATTCGCAATGTCTGACGTGATGCCGATGGTATTTCAGTTTTCTGCTTTGGATTTTTCTTGTCGGGATCACCAAACAGCCTTTTTGATTCTGCCACTTTGATCATAAATAGCGAATCAAACTGCATCATTTCCTTTCGTTTGATTACAGCGATGAAACAGCCTGGATCTAATACATGTTCGTTCGTCTCGCCATAAATTTCATCGATAGTCCCCACTTCGAACAAATCACTATCGGGGATCTAACAATAATTTTAACAATAATTAGTATTGATCAACTATTTGTCAATTATAACAATTATTTTATTAATATAATTAATAAACAATAATTTTACGTTATGTATACTTATGAATAATAATCTTACAACAACATCAGTCGTATCTAACAACTTTTCATCTTCCTCGTCTTCCCGTTTGCATAAAAACATTTGTTCGTATTGCATCTGTGATTGGTCCTCCCAATATTCTCGCGATTGTTCTTGTCTATATGTATCAGCTTTAATCATTTTTGAAATATTTCTTTCGTTAGTGTCTTTAGATAGAGTCTTTTTCTTTGGCTGCAAAATATTAAAATACATACCACTTTTAGGAAGTGAATATGTAAAAAAAATATGTAATATTAAAAAAATTTTTGGCAACTTTTTTCGTTCCTGACAATTAATTAACAGCGATAAATGATTAACGACAATTTTTAACTTTACATTGTACACGGTGTGTTCCAAAAGTTTTCGAATTTTTATTCAAAACTTACTCTGTAAGGTAATATAAATTATAAATTATAAAGTAATTATAAATTTTTATTTATAATCGTCCGAAATACACTCCTTCCGAAGAAATACAATGTCGGTGTTTACAACGGTCATATAGCTTTAGAAAACTCCGCTAAAAGTCTTTCTTTGAGATGATCGAAATAGCCTCAGTCAAAGTTTTCTGGATGTCCAAAATAGATCGATTGCTTTTTCTTTAATTTCATTTTTAATTTTGAGAACAAAAAATAGTCACATGATGCCAAATTTGGATTGAATATGAGAAATGATTAAGGATTAGAACTGATTTAAAAGCGAGAAATTTACGCACTTGTGACCAGAGAATTGTCATGCAGAAGCTTGCGTTCGATATTGAGGAGAACCCGACCAAGTCGTTTTGCAGCAAACACTTCATAACACAAGTAATAATCTCCATCAACAATCTTGTCTTGTAGAATGAACTCTTTATGGATAATCCCATTCAAATCATAGAAAATGATGAGCATGGTTTTCACTTCTGATTTCAGGCGCACTTTTTTTATGTTTGGTTTTCTGAGCTTTTTCACACTGAACTTTAGTTTCATAAGTGGCTTATAGTGCTTTGTCCCCATAAGCCTCTTGTAACATTACTAATGTTTCTGTGAACGTTTTTTGCCCAATTTCACACAAAATTTGATATTTGCTCTTTGCTCGTGATTTATCGACGAGCAAAGGTACTGTAAGTTTTATATTTGTAGTAAAACAACTGTTAGAGGGATCTCAATTCAACTTATAGAATTTGTGAACTTCAACGAGAAGATACTAATACCATTCGTACGAAGAAAGTTCGGAAACTTTTGGGACAGACCATGTATGTAGTTTTTCTTATTTATAAAATAACTCGATTATGCAAATACATTCAGAAAATGCGTGTTCGATCGATTATCAAATTTTAAAATAATACAAAATCTCACTCACGGAATGCTCACGAATATATTTCTCCATGGCTAATTGATTGGCATATTCGACAACCTGTCGAATCATTTCCGTAGTTTCGGATGGCAAGATCGTATGCACCTCGTATATTAGAAACTGTGTATTTGGTCTGGTTAATGCATACTTGAGCGTGGAAAATTGTTCGGCCAAAAGAGCGCGGGGCTGTTTGATTCCACCCGTTGTGTCGCTAGTTAACGATTCTAATAAATTAATGTCACCACCGCGAACGACAGCAAGATCGACGACGTCTTGAATGCCAGTGTAGCTGCACGGAGGAGTCGCTAAAACGACAGTCGCTCTTTCCAATTCGATGGATGATGGTGGCGAAATGTATCTAACGATAAAGAAGATTGGTAATATTTCCCAAGTGTAATAGTAACAGTAATTGTAATAAAAGAACCGTCTTCCATATATTACTTTTCTGAAAACATTCTGCATTGCTGAAGAGTGACACCTAAAGTCGTGAGGTACGCTTCGTACTCGCAACAACGATCTCCAGCACCGAAAGCTAATAGTCTCCCGGCATCTTCGATGTCGGCTAAAAGTCCCGCCAAGTAGCCCGTGTGACGAGGGGCGATCGAATGTGTGAGAACTATGGGACCACAAAGACGCGCGACACGTATCGCCCGCGCTAACGTTGCCGCTCCGAGACACAATGATCTTTCCTAAATAAATCTTTAGTTTTCAATCTACGTATTTAGTTCTACATTCGCCATTTCCGAACCACGAACCACAATCATAGTATTATACTTGTAACGTGCATGCACGTTTCTTTTTTTACAAGTAATCTTAACAAATGAAAGAATTATATTTACCAGAAAGATGAATCGATGATCACGAACCAAATCGGACACGGCGAGTTTCTCTCGCGCTTTATCATGCAAATTAATCACCTTTGGGCAAATGGGATCAAAAACATATTTATTCTCGTCGAGCTCCGCTGCTTCGGTATCGTTGCAGATTTCGAGTTTTAGCTTCGACATATCCTTTACGAATTCATTCTTACTCAATACAATCATGGTGTTGATCCATCCGGAAGCAAGTGCGCCTTCATCGGTCCAACTTATTCCTTTCGCGATACGCAGGTGCGTTGGAAGGAGTGCGTCTAAATATACATGCATATGCATATAAAAGATGTGTGTGTGTGTGTGTGTGTAACGCGATCAATATTTTACAAATAGTCTCTATTCAGCGCACTATTTGTAAAACATTGTATTCCTAAAAGACATTTTCATGAAGCAGATTGCAATTAAAAATTAGAAATAACCAAGATTGAGCGCTGAACCACCGATACGAAGACGCGAGATGCTTGCTGCCAAATGCGTCTTTGCTTTCAAAAGAGCAACCTCGATGTCTTTTAATCCGACAATCTAAAACAATACACAAAAAATACTACTCGCAATCGTAACGAATCAATTTCTTCAATATTCTTCTATCCAAGATTCTTTATTAATGTTTGCGTTTGTTAAATATTAGCAAAATTATTTCCATGGTATGATATTGTTGCATGTTTGAGACTACTTTAAAGAAAATATTAATTCATTTAATTCGTTAATTTACAACGAACAAGCATAAACGATAATATAAATATCTTTTTTACAAATTGCAAGACATATTACTGGATTACATACTGGAAGATGCAAATAACATCAAGATGAGTAAGAAGATAAAAGATTAATAAGGAGAATGAAACGAAAGGAATTATATAATTACAACAAACCTCGAATATTTTCTCTCGAGTTTTGCATGTGCTTCCACCATCTCGATGGATAAATTTTCTTCCCTGCATATCGTACAATAACAAGCAGACTATCCGTTCTTGTTGTTTCAAAGCAGCATTTCGATACCAAAAACCACTGTCCTCAAGAGTACGATTCAAGATGTTTTTATCTGTAAAATTTGCAACGGAAGTTGATCGCGCGATTATAATATGTATTGTCAATGTAATGAAAATACATGTTATGTGGTGGAGACGGCATTTTCTTTAAAAAGCGTAAAAACTTTTTCATTCGAAAAGACGAGAAAGACTTTCCGGCTGTTATACGCTCGTGTTTGAGAACTATATCTCACATTTCAAAACGTCGTATACTAAACCAAAAACACGTCTCATCTCGGCCTCGTTGGCATAATTTGGCAAGGGTCGTGCATTTTGCAAAACTTTGGCCGCCAAGAGGATATCGTTGATACGCCAGCCTGGTTCGACGCGAGCCTCCGTCATCGAGCCGCTAGTCCCCGATATATTTGAGGAACCGATGATATCCTGGCTCTCGTTTCTTCTACCTTTCGGGAGATGCCCCTTTTCTCTGGGCCGCCATTCCCAATCTTGCGAATTCTTGCGAGTCATACGTCGTTTAGAATCCTCCATCCTCAAACAAAAGTTGTCGATCCGCGAATGGTCTATTCTCTATCGAGTTAAATCTAGCGTATTTTCCATATGTTATAATAGCATATGTGCCGCGTATCCTTATCTCGCGCTCGTGCATCGGGTGCACGTATGTACGTACGTCCCAGCAAATGGATCGAAATGGACAGAAATTGATTCGTTTTGTTCGTGTCAAATCCAGATTCTGATCTTTTGAACCCATTTCTATCCAATTAAAGTTTCCGAATTTTTTAAAATCCATTTTAATCCATACGAAGAGATAAAAACAGAGCGATTCTTATTCTTTTCAATTAAAAAAAAATATGCAGACCATTAATTCATTTTAATCTATCACGCGGGATCAAAACGAAATGATTTCTACTTTTTAAATCCAAAAAAAGTTACTCGGGTCATACAATTCATTTTAATCCATGACATAGGATCGAAATGATGTAAACGCTACTTTTTTCAATCCATTTTCGTTTGCTGGGGTAGCATGTACATATGTATGTACGTATACATATGCATACTCGATGCTCGCATAAAAACACTAAAATGTATAATACATTAGTCTTTTATACATGACGTTTCGTCATGTTATACCTTCTGTCTTGGGCTATTTCAGCATCCTTTTCTCTCTGTAACTCGACGAGACTGTGATAAACTCGATGACGCCATTCTTCATCGCTCGGTAATATCAGTTTCTCCAGTTCTCTGTTACGTAGCTCGTCGCTAAGAAGACTAAAATTCGGTATCTGCGCCGTAAGAAGTAGTCGAAATATCTTTGCGTAGAGCGTGAATATGCTAGTTTTACGAGTCTCGGTATCAGCGACAATTTCGACACCATCGAGAGACGATGCCGACACTGCCGATGAATCGCTAGTCGACATTGTTGCTATTGTTAGTCGACTTCTGCTCCCGAGAAGCGTCGCAAGGACAAGGACGAACGCTTCTATACTGACAATGAATATGCAACGAGAGGAGCTTAATGACACAGAAAGCAGGTTCGAGTGAAGGAAAGCACGCTTCGAGAAAAACACAATTACAGGTTGTCAATCGAGAGGAGTAAATTCGGACGAAAGTTGAAGCGCATCTAAAACTTGCGGCACGCGAATTTTGGCTTAATTGCGTGCGGCGCGTTAACAAGCACTAGCGAGCTCGTTCGCGATGCCAACTTTCTTCTGTGGCTGCCGTGGCCGCTCTGGCGATTGTCAGGCGAAAAGTCAAGAGAAGACCGAAGATATCAAATCCAAGTCGCCAATCATCCTTGTCGCGCAACATCGCGTGCTTCAGAAACGTATCCCACGAAATTGCATTTTGGACTCTTATCGGAACGAAACGATTACTTTTATGCTATCACCAGCGTAAAAGTAGTTGTCTCTCGAGCCAAGTCTCTACACCTTTTTTTTCTAAAAAAGGTTTGCCTACTTCTCCGTTTGCTTGCTTCTTAAGTTTCATCAAAACTGTAATCGAAAATGTTAAAATTATATGCGGGATAGCGATTATTTAAGCTCAAGAAATAACGAATTAATTAAATGAAATATAATTATAAAGAGAATAATTTGAAAATTTAAAACACAAAGATTCTGCAAAAATGTGAATACGTTCAATATTTTTCTTTCGCTTCTTAAAGGCTATCGCACGTAAAAAAGTTTCAGTCATAACCATAAGACTGTAATCAAATCGATCCATCAAAATTGCGATTTTACATTTTAGAACGTTCGACTATAATTGGTCGATGTATCTTACGATTTATCTTACGGTTGTGATTAAATTTTGTTACATGTAACATGTAATGGCCTTAACATACGTCGCAGTGTTGTCATACTAAGGGCCAATTTCACCAACGTCGGTTAAGCTAACCGACGGTTAAAGTGTCAATCGTGATTGGTTCATTCTGGTCAAAGACAAATGCGATTGGATAATTCCATTGGAATTAACCGGTCGGTTAGTTTAACCGACGTTGGTGAAATTGGCCCTAAAATTGATTGGAATACGCAATACATAATAGTCGTAATAGTTAATACAAATAATTATGAGAAATGTAATGTAAGAATTCAAGTAATTTAATGATCGTGTTAATTTTTATATTGTATTATTAGTTTTAATTAATTAAGAAATAATATTAGGGGTGGGGGGGAAGGGTACCGCAGAAACGTGTAGATTCGAATAGTCAAAGTTACAATCGATACGAGAGAATAATACGCAGAGAAAAAAGATTGTCTAAAAGAATGTTTGCGCGCGATTTGTCATTTTCTATATACATATGCTTATCACGTATTATGTAGACAATATTCAATGATCCCGTATCGAGTTGCATCTCGTGCACGAGATCGAATATTCGTTTTCACCGGACAAAAAAAAAAGACAATAGACAGCTGTCATGTACGTGCTCGATCGATCATCTCGGAACGACGGTGGCAGGTACGTGTTGACACAATTCCAAAGGAATTGATATTCACGTTATATACATTGCATATCAAATTCAGATACGAAATGCTTTGAGCATGTTTCAATATACATATTTTTTATTTTTGTTCAAACCACTACTTTTTACATCTTTGAATTCTTTATAAAGTCTCCTCTGCATATGTAATAAAAGGTGTGATAACAAATTGTAGAAGACAAATTGTTAGAAAGTAATCAAGGGACTTTCTTTTTGCATATTTGTAATATTTTGTAAGCGGAATAAATAAAGAATACATGATGGTTAACATATTTATTAATAAACATCATTACAATTCAAAACTGTGTAATAAATGTTATGTATATAAAATATATTATACTTTATACGAATGAACGTTTAAAGCTTTGCGCGCTCTCTCTCTCTCAAACACACACACACACACACACACACACATACACACGCACACCTGTTCTATATCTAGTTATTACAGTTTCACATTTCTACATTTGTCCAATTAAAATAAGAGATACAAGATTTATATAACTTATTGATTTGGAAGAAAAAAAATAAAATTTGATAAAATGTAGAAGATACAGCCAAAAAACCCGGATCAACAAGTTAAATCCATTTGTATAAATAATTCTCCAATAGCCGTTTAATAAGGATGACAAAATCACTTTGCAATTGTTAGAAATCATCAACTTATCAATTAAATCAACTTTAGTAAGCAATACATTTGTACGTAAAATTAATTGAATGAGTACATCAATTTTACTAAATTATCCCTTTATATTTCGTAAAGAGATTATATAACACACGAAGCGTAGATTTTAAATCCAGATTTACGATATCTGTAAGAGAAAGATGTAAATTTAAAGATTAAAAAAATTGTAAGATTAGAGGAAGAGAAGGAAGAAAAGAGGGAGGAGGGGAGAGAGAGAACGATAGCAATTAAATCTAGATATTACAAACCTTCGGGACGAGCTTTCGGTTTTGGTAGTCCAATATCTCGCATAATATCAAATGCAAATGAAACATTATGAACTTTTTGATCAATGGTTTTTGGTGTCAAATGAAAGCTACCTAATGGAACAAAGAAACCTTCTAAGAGACCAAGCAGCAAAATCAAGAAGACACCATCATGGAATTGAGTATCCAGATCAGTTACTTCCAAATGTACTTTACTCAAATGTTTATTAACAAATGTTACCAATGACTGAAAAAGAAGAGTGACAATGCACAATTGAAAATGTAAGAGAGATGAAAAATCACAAATACAATCGCTATTTAATAAACTTACTTTTTTTACAACAGCTAATTTATCCGGTGCATGATCGAAGAGAGTATCAAATGCATCACGCTCGCAACGCATACCCAAATCGTCATATGTTGTCGTTAGTTCTTCTCTCACTGTTCTATGTATCAATTGGCCATCCTTTTTACGTACTACTACAACTTGAACAGCAACTCTTTCTGGCAATCTAACGGGAGCACGAAAGAGCCGTGCTAGATCAACCAGCAGATGCACAATTGCAACGATATTTTTTGAATGTACAGATTCGACGCTCCACTTGTAAGGTGGATATCGACCCAGTACACGATTAGCAGCAGACAAAACAACAGCAAGTTTTTGCTTCTGTCCTTCCTCAGATTGAGTTACTTCTGGTACATCCAATTTCTCCCCAGTTAGTTTTTCTAAAGAAAAATTTTGAATTAAGCAAAATACCTGTTTTTCTTCTATCATAAACTATTCTAAGAATTTTATACTGTTATCCAATTACAGAACCAAGTTTTATCCAATCGAGTATACATGTATACCTAAAAGTTTTTGTAACACTTGTCCATCATAGAGATCTTCTATAATATCTTTCACAATAATTCGCTGATCAGCCAATTCATCATTGATCCATTCGATCAAGACGAATATCAATTCTTGTAGCTTAGAATCTTCTAAAGATTTTGGCTCTATCATAGATCGTTCTTCGTTTTCATCAAGAGCATACTCCTCTGGTGGCATGTCAGGATTAGCAGCATACCCAGGTGAATCAATTGCATATTTCCCTTCTTCCTGAACATCTTTCACTAAAAATTTATATTCTTATTATACAAATCCTTGAAGTTATATTCTTTGCTCTTCAATATTTAAAATAATTGAAATAATTAAAAAATTTGTTACTGTATATGGATATTGGATCTTAGTAAACGCCATAATTGGTTGTCTAAGAAGAGTATAAACTAAAATGTAAAGTTTTTTATTTTCTGACAATTCTCCTCATCTGTTGAACACGTTTCACTCCTTATTAGGATATACAACTTCATCGAAACATGACGTAACAGAGTTCGTTCAAATTTCGCGTTATTATAATATACAAGACTTGAACGGCACCTTCCTTGATACGTTTCTTCCGTCCGAGCGTTCCGATTTTATCCCAGAAGCTCTCTTCCTCTTTCTTCGTTGAAACCGGGATACGAGGCGATTTAGGTCGAGGAGCCGCCATTATTAAAGTTCTCTTTACTTGCCGACTTCTCGTGCATATATATATGTATACACATGCTACAATCGTGTTCAGAAAACACAATGGCTGCGTTCAGCAGAGAAAGTAGCTTAGTAAGCGCTTTGCACTGATTGGATTATACTTTTAGATCTATAAGAATAGTCCTATCTCAATTTAGATCTAAAGGTATAATCCAATCAGCGCAAAGCGCTTACTAAGCTGCTTTCTCTGCTGAACGCAGCCAATGATACCCTCTGCAGCAGTGACTGCATAAACGAATTCACCCATTATGTGCACTATAGATTTTCAGTAATACCGAAACACAGCCAGAATCGGTCCCTAAGGCTGGATCTTCATGCAAACACCAGCGCTTTGAGACTGAGCGCTGATTGGTGAAAAATGGGCGATGGGGATAAATAGCTAGAAAAAGCAACGCTAAAATAACGTTTTAGGGCCACTTTTAGGGCCAATTTCACCAACGTCGGTTAGACTAACCGACGGTTAATTCCAATGGAATTGTCCAATCGCATTTGTCTTTGATCAGAATAAACCAATCACGATTGACACTTTAACCGTCGGTTAGACTAACCGATGGTTAATTCCAATGGAATTGTCCAATCGCATTTGTCTTTGATCAGAATGAACCAATCACGATTGACACTTTAACCGTCGGTTAGCTTAACCGACGTTGGTGAAATTGGCCCTAAAAACCCTCTTTATCATTTCACGACACTTCAGCACCTGTCACGTTCCAGTATTATTATATTTCAGTGGCTTGAACACGACCATTGTTAACCTGATTTTGATATTTTCTCAAATCCACTCGACTAAATTCAAATTATTTCAAACCTCAAAGACTCGCTTACGAATCATAAAGGAGTTATGAGCTTTTTATTTGATTTAGTAAAAAACGCGTTTTTCGGAATGTTACGATTATTTTGGTTTGGCAAACAGAAAATATCCAATTCTTTAAGTATATACATTAAAACGAATACAGGCAATATTCTTTCCGTCGAATTAGATCCAAAATGGGATATAAAAAATCTAAAGGAGATCGTTGCGCCTCGGATGGGGATAGCACCGGAAGATATTAAAATCATATTTGCAGGCAAAGAACTGCACAATTCAACTATAATAGAGGTGAGAGCTCGCTTATAAAACACCCATATAAAAATTAAATATTTATTTATCTGCGTATCATGTAATCTGCGATTACAATATCCGTGCTTTTAACATTGCAGGAGTGTGATTTAGGACAACAGAGCATTTTACATGCAGTACGGACGCCCCATAAAATGCTAAACAAAAATAAGACAACTACAAATCCTATAGAGGAATCTGTGTCAGAAACATTCAATTTGAATGACAGTGGTAGCAAACCTATGAACGAGACGCTTATGGATTTACCCTTGGATGAGTCGGATCAACAAAATTTGTTATTAGAAGGTGACAGTGGCATTAATTTAAATGATTAATTCTCCAAGTCACTAAGAAATGGATAATTAATTTATCATTTTATTATTGTCGACAGAGCAGCAGGAAAATCGAGCACATTTTTATGTATACTGTTCAGCTCCCTGTAAAGATGTGACGGCAGGTAAATTAAGGGTCAAATGTGCAAGGTGCGGTAGTGGCGCTGTAACTGTCGATAAAGATCCTCAATGCTGGCCAGATGTGTTGCAATCAAGGAGAATAACAGTACATTGCGAAAATGATTTTTGTCCTGTAACTTTAAGTGTATTTAGCGACGAGACGGACAATCAAGTTTCTTACGCTCGTTTTTATTTTAAATGTGCCAAGCATCCCAGTTTAGGAGAGAATGATGAAGCTGTACCTCTTTATCTCATAAAATCAAACTTGAAGAATATTCCTTGTCTGGCTTGCACAGATATCAGGTAGTATATCTCGAATATCTCAGAAATGTTTTCTTTGGATAGTAATTAATGTTAACATTTTGGTATATATAGAGATACTGTATTAGTATTTCCATGTGAAGCTGGTCATGTGACTTGTCTTGACTGCTTTCGCGAATATTGCACAGTTCGTTTACATCAGCGACAATTTGAATTTGATACTGCTGAGGGATATTATACGTTATCTTGCCCTGCTGGATGTTCCAATTCCTTTATTCGTGAAATTCATCATTTCCATCTTCTTGGTACAGAACAGGTTAATAGTATACTTGTTAAGTTAAATTTCTTTGAGATGTTTCTTCATAATACATATATTTATGTAGTATGAGAGATATCAGAGATTCAGTACGGAAGAACATGTTTTACGTGCTGGTGGCCTTTTGTGTCCAAGACCAAATTGTGGAATGGGTATTATACCACCTTCTACGCAAGATGATGTAGAATGCCGGAAAATTCAGTGTATTGGTGGATGTGGCGTAAGTGACGAGAGAAGTTTTTTACAAATTTTTTCATCTTTTTTTTATTCAGTTATTACAGATTGTACCACAAGTTGTATATTTCTTAATTATAATTTCTTAGTCATTGAGTCATATTAAATCTTGCGATCTAAATTCTGAAAAACTTTTACAAAACTTTGTAATTCTCAATATGATATCTTTTAAGTAAATATAAACTAAAATCAAAGTTTAGTAAGATTAATATGTATATTATAATGAAAACAATACAAATTTTGGTTACAATTTTCATATTTTTGAACTTAAAATGTTTGTTAAAATTATTTTTATTATATTTTATTTTTTATTAAATTATATAGTATTAAATATTGTTTATGATATTTAAATTAAAATCCTCAGCCACATTTTCATCAAACTGCTATTATTTTTTATTTATTTGATTATTAATCATATGAACATCTCTGGTTAATCAGATATCTTATTGACAAGTACATTGTTGTAATTTCCTAAATTTGATTTATTTATCTTCTTTGCAGTATGTTTTTTGCAGAATTTGTTTAGAAGGATATCACGTAGGAGAATGTGAATCACAAATGTCAGAAACATCAATGAGTGTTTTTTCTTCTAAAAATTATTCAGTAGATCTCATAAAAGCAAACGAAGTTAGTTAAATTTAATACATTTATCAAAACAAGACTTCTTGTTTAAATTGAATTGTCACTTGTACTTTTTAGGCTAAGTGGGAGGAAGCTAGCAGGAAAACGATACAAATATTTACAAAACCTTGTCCTAAATGCAGAACTCCTACTGAAAGAGATGGTATATCTCACAAAGAAATTAACTTTTCACTGACATAAATTCAAAAATAAACTTTATATTGGATCAAATTACTCAAAGAATATAATGAATGGAATATATGATACAAAACATTATTCTAACAGATCATTTTATCTTCAAGATTTCGTTTTCTAAGAAATATATAAAAATATTTTTTACATTTATACATTTATTTTGCAGGAGGTTGCATGCATATGGTATGCACAAGAGCAGGATGTGGCTATCATTGGTGCTGGGTATGTCAAACAGAATGGACTAGAGAATGCATGGGTAATCATTGGTTTGGATAAGGATTTTGGAAGAAAATTATATATTGATATGTATAATTATATGTATAATTTATAACAAAAACACACACATATACACACACACACACACACACACACACACACATATATATATATATATATACATTATATTAAGAATTTTGTTATTGCACAGTAGTGCTTATCAAATATTTTCATATTGTGATGTAGATAACAGTTGAAGACCTTAAAGAATTCATCTCTCTGACTTTTGAGATTGAAGTTTAAAAGAATTTACATAATACTTGATGTCAAGGGAAGTTTTTCAGCAAGGACATAATGTAACACTGAATCATTTCATTCTCATTGTTTATCAATGATAAATAAGGATAAAGTGATTCATCATTGTGTTACAATGATTGCGTTCAGCAGAAAAAGCAGCTTTGCAACTTGTAAGATTCCTTAAAATGATGATTTATATATTTAGATCCAATAAAGAACTAAAAGAAAAACCAATTACAGAATTTTACAACAACAGTTGTAAAGCTGCTTTTTCTCATAGTCTTCTTCTTCTTCACCCTTATTGGCGTCGTCCTCGTTGAGAAGTACTTACAGCCATTAAACAAAATCGGAAATTGCGTGCAAAGACTCAATGGAAGGAAAGAAAATGAAATAAATAATGTATGCAATGCACAAGGATAGGCCCCTTCCAAAAATTGAAATGATCTAATAACCGGGCAGAGACGGAACACATCACATGACTTCTTTCTCATAGTAGATTTTTCATAATAGATGATGTAACGAAGGGTGCTTTCCATTTGGAGAAAAGTCAACAATTATCATTCTGTCTTTGTTATTTATTAAATGCCAAGAAAGATAGAATGATGTTTGTGTCACTAAAATGGAAAACATCCAAAATGTGCTCGTGCGTAGTATTTTTGCCGGCCAATAAGATAGCGTGACTGAATTTAGCTATTTTGGGCAATTCAATTCTGCTTTCAATTCTTCTGTGATTTGTTGATTCGCTTACTACTTAAGTTTTTTGTGTGTGCCATGGCCTTTAGCCCCGATCTACAATAGTTGCGATTCTACGATTGACCAATCAGAGAAGAAAGCATCGTATATTACGCATAACGATTGGTCCGTCGCAGAATCGCAACAATACTACTGCGATCTCATTGTAAAACCCGTGTCAGCCTACAAATTGAGATTGGGTTAGATTTTGATCAATCATAGCAAAGTTCACTATACTTGAAATTTGTTTTCTTTCTTTTTTCTTCTAATTGGTTAAATTCCAATTCAATCTCAATCTCTAGTCTGATACGAGCTTTAAACAAATCGACCAATTGATCAATCCGTCCGAGAATTTGGACCGATTTCTAGCATCGTGGACATAAAATTTTTTGGCACTAGACGTGTCAATGGTTGCGTTCAGCAGAGAAAGCAGCTTAGTAAGCGCTTTGCGCTGATTGGATTATATTTTTAGATCTAGAGGAATAATCCTATCTCAATTTAGATCTAAAAGTATAATCCAATCAGCAAAAAGCGCTTACTAAGCTGCTTTTTCTGCTGAACGCAGCCAATGCTTACTGTCGCGGGGAAGAGACAACAACGTGATAGCCAAGGGAACGTCCCGTTTGACCACAGCCACTCACAGCAGCAGCCGGTGCATAGAGGCTTTCCCCTGTTCAAGCACTGTGAGTGGCTGGTAGTCAATCGGGACGTGGCCAAACAGACCTCACCCGATAGCCAATCATCGCCTATTCAGCAGACAAAACAGATTAGCGCTCAATAAGCACGACTGCTCACCGAGCGCTCACTCGAAGATGATTGGTTGGATCTAAAGGTAAGAACCAATCATCTTCGATTGCTCAATGAGCGCTCGGTGAGCGGTCGTGCTTCTGGATGCACCCAATGATTTTTTAATGGGTGCTTTACATTTGGTGACACAAGTTGACACAAGTATCGTTCTGTTCTTGTTATTTATTGAATGATCAAGAAAGATAGAACGATGTTTGTGTCGACTTATTGTCATTAAATGGAAAGCACCTAATATGGTCGATTCCATCGGTACAACGCGACGTATTCGACGTACATATGCATATATACGCGTCTGTATGCGTAATCTCGTACTTGGCAAGTGCACGACGCTCGGAAAAGTTAGGAGGTACGACTGGAGAAATTGGCGCGCATCGCGAGAGAGGCGCCGCGTAACGTGAACGAGGACGACCATGTGACCGGCGAACGGCCAATCAGCTGTTTAGCTTTGTCGTGCCGCCAAGCTCATTTCCAGTCCGTGTGCACGCGGAAGCTGCGGTGCCGACTGGCTACGGATAGACCGCGAGTATTCCGGGCTCGTGCGAATTATGCGCAGACGATCGCGATAGAGGAGACGTCGAATTGCCACGGCTGACGGACCGTGTCGGTCTCGCGGTTCGCGATACCTCGCAAATCACCCTCGCGAGTGCTTTTATATGCCAAGTCGCCATTTTGGTGATACACCGAGCCGACGATTCGAGCAGAGTGTAGCCCTTATGATCTTTTTATCTCCCTTTTCCGCACGGCCCATCCGCGCTATCGTTCTCAGCCGATCGACGCCCCAATAACATCGGAGATGACACAGCAAAACAAAACGATGAATTTCCTAATACACGACGCTAACGGTAAGTGGATTTACGATGCGCGCCAACGCACAGTCGGCACACGCGTGATTCTCCTCGTACTCTCTTTGCCTTCGCGCGCGCCTCTGTTTCTCCGCGAACGCCGAATAAAATTCGATCGTGGCCGCTGCCGCGACGTACGGCGTACAGTGTCCGCTGTACGTCCGCCCTCCGCCTTTCGTCATCTGCTTGCCGAGATCACTCTCGGTTGCGAATTTATGCGTTCACGCTTCCTCCCGACTCGATCAGGTTTGTTCGAGGCAACGATCGCAGCTTTCTCCGTTCCGAATTTTCCTCTTTAACTCGCCTTCTTTCTCCACTTTGTTGTGTACTTTTGTTACCATGTTGGTTGTCTCATTGAAAATTAAAATTAAAAATGAAAGATGTGCGTTTTCATTGTCGATTATCACTGGCGAGAGCGAATTCTATCCAGCCAACGGATAGATAGGCGGTTTACATTCGATTGTAGTCACATTTCTCTTTTGCCTGTCGTCTATTCTTCATTATATTCCATTTGATGAAATACAGTGCTGACGAGATTATGAAGCAATTTGTTGTACTTAAAAAATTATATAACTTTCTGAAATCTGTGCATGACTCTATAAATATCGACATGACTTTCATTGTGTTTCCTGTTTCGTTACAAATCTTAATTTCCATTTTTATGTCCAGAATAGATACAAAGATTCGACATCTTATTTTTTACAATATACAGATGAGAGAAACGGAATGTCCTGAACATTTGATAACTTTCAAATTTAAATAGTATTGAGCATTGGATTTGGAAAACCATATCCATTTGATTTTAGGTGTAACATTTGTAACGTTTACTGATGATTTCTAAATTTAATTATTTATTTAACTTCTAAACTCTATCAAGATTTGTGTGAAAGATTTTGTAATTTTGTGTAATCTAAATGAATCTCTGGCTAAGGTGATAGAGACATATCGGAGCTATATAACCTGTTTTAGATATTGTCAAAAGAATTGGAAAAAATAAATGTATTAATAATAATATCTGATTATATTTTTGATATAAAAGTACATATGAACATATAATATTTTGATTCGTTGATTAAATGATTCAGTTTCACATTAATCTCGATGATACATTTTCCATTTTGTTCAGTTATATGTAAAAAGAATATATAGCATAAAAAATTTTTACAATTGAAAACACAAAATTTATTCTATTTTTATATATTTTTAATATTATAATATGTATAATTATTTATGTGTACTTATGGATTGAAATTAATGAATAAAGTATTCATTATATTAAATTAGACTTTTTTTATCTGAAAGAAACATTTTACAATATCTTGTCTGATAAAGATAAAGATTTATAAGTAATTATAAATAAATTAAATTCATTGCAGGACATCCACAAGTGATAAAAGTAGTGCAAAGTACACCTAATAAGGCATTAAGTGGTATTGTTAACACAACAAATGCAGGTGGCCTTAAAGTGTTTAAAGCTCCTAATCAAGAATCGCAGGTACTTGTTTCAGTTTTATATCTTACTTATCACAATTATAACTGTTAGTGTAAGTACAGAAAAGTACAAATTATATGCATTAACAAATTATATGTTTGTGAAAAAATAAAGCTCTGTAATTAAACAAATTACACTTGAGAATTACTTGTTATGTAGAATATTTCAAACGTTTCTTTTTGATGCGATAACAGTGAAAATTAGATTTTTGTAAATATTATATATATATTGTTCTAACTAGGTTTTATCATCGAATACACAAGTTCTTAGAACTATTAGCTTGCAGAATCCATCTACGCCTAGTCAGAGTAAGTATATTTTTTTTAGATAGATTTTTTCCAATAATTGTAAGCGTGATATTATTATTTGAAAGTATCTTTAATTCGATCGTAATTATAGGACTGGTAACAATACCTTTGCAAAATACTAAAATGGCAACATCAAAAGGAGGAGAATCTATGATGACCAAGACTATACAACTAACCTCTGCACAAATGGTAAATATAATTTTATAACGAGTAAGTAACAATTCAATGTGGAAATTAAATTTTATGATAAACAACTTTAAAGTGCAAATATTTTATTTTAGAGTGACATAAAACAAGCTATTGCATCCCAACAACAACAGCAGCAACAACAGCAGTCTAATACTTCGCAACTTGTTAAGGATGCCGCTGGGAAAACTTTTATCAGTCCAATATTAGATCACAGTGGATCTAGGAAAAGGCAGGATATGGAAAGTGGCGACTTTGTGCCTGAGTACGCAATGATTTTGTCGCGCGCGCGCGCGCGCGCGCGCGTGTGTGTGTGTGTGTGTGTGTGTGTGCGCATGCATGTGTGTCCTTTTCTCATACACGGTAGAAAGAGAGGAGCAATGGATTTAATTTTCCACAATTTTATGGTATATTCTACATCTAATTATCAAGCTATAAATTTTCTTTTACATCTCTTATTTGTAGTAAACGGAGAAAAGCAGAAAAAGTTGGAAAAGGATTGAGACATTTCTCAATGAAAGTCTGTGAGAAAGTGAAAAAGAAAGGTACTACTTCTTACAATGAAGTAGCGGATGAATTAGTTGGTGAATTCACTAATCCTGCTCACATAAATTCTATGATAGATCAGGTATTTATTTCATTTCTTTCATAATATCTGCATGTTAATTATAAATTTCAAAAAATATTTGTTTTGAAATATGCTTTGAGTTAATTACACTTATATTGAATGTTTTTATTTTCTTTTCAGCAATACGATCAGAAAAATATTAGAAGACGCGTGTACGACGCTCTAAACGTATTAATGGCAATGAATATCATTTCCAAAGAAAAAAAGGAAATCAGATGGCTCGGCCTGCCCACTAATTCATTACAGGAATGTGTAGCATTAGAAAAAGATAAAAAGAAGAAGATTGATAGAATTAAAGCTAAAACACAGCAATTACATCAGCTAATCCTCTCTCACATTTCTTTCAAGAATTTGGTTGAACGTAATCGTTTAAACGAGAGTCTCCGTGGGCCACCGAAACCTAATTCTGCCATACAGCTGCCATTCCTTATTGTGAATACCAGTAAAAAGACTGTCATAGATTGCAGCATTTCAAATGACAAGTATGTCAAATAGAATAAAGAAAAAAAGATGAGATAAATATTTCATAAATATAAATTAAAGAAGAGAGAATTAAGCCAATTTTTTTGTTACAGAACCGAGTACCTGTTTAATTTTAATGATAAGTTTGAAATTCATGACGATATTGAAGTTCTAAAACAGATGGGTCTAGCTTTCGGTAAAAAATAGTGATTCTATTTTTTATACTATAATTGCTATTTTTTATATTTTCATGCTAAAAATGTGCTATAAACCTAACCTGTGAACTATGAAATAAAAAATTTTTGTAGGATTAGAAAAAGGGGAATGCACTGAAGAAAATTTACAAAAGGCAAAATTTATGGTTCCGAAATCACTTGAGAAATATGTAGAACGTACGTGCTATCTGTTATATACATTATATGCGTGCGCGTGCACATGCGACACATACACAAATTTCATTTCACTCTTTAAAAGAATTAATCATTGCAGAGTTAGCATCAGGGGATTTGGAGAAGTTTATTCCAGTAACTATTCCTGGTCCAAGTACATCGATGGAAGATTTAGATATCAAATTGGAAGGTTCTCGGCCACCATCATCGTCACATACTTCATTGTCGGAAGATCCTTTATCGCCACCGTCTCAGTACTATTCGGAAGAAGAAGACGACGAAGAAGAAAGTGACCAAGATGATCAGGCTGACAGCGATCTTGAAGTTAACTAGCACCCCGAATAATTCTTCAAAGGCTAGACTCAGGGTTTGTATGTGTGTTTGCCCTCCTTCTCCTCTCCCTTCCCATTCATTTATTATACTTTTTACATGTGTACATATAAACGTATAAGCGTATATAAAAACGTTGTGCCTCATACTATATAATATTATACAATATTTAGCTGCAGCAATTTTAATACATATTATTTCAATATATATTAGTGACATTTTAATAATAAACATATTTAAAACTTCAGAATATATCAGTCCGCGATGTTAGGTTACAGTTAAAAGGATTTTGCTTCTGAATTTTAGGATACTCGCCACTATCGTCAGCGATATGCCAACATTAATAATATCGTCGTTGTTGCCAATATCGTCTTCACTCCGGTCGCCAGTTTTTAACATATATCGAATGAGTATGAGTTGATAATTATCGTGGAATGTAAATCTGTTGAAGTAAATGAGAATGGTCAAAGGGGAAATATGTTGATTGGGGCCAAGGAGAAAACGTAGCAATTAATTGGACTGATTAAATTGGCAAATTTAAGTGGCTTTTTTTTGTATCAAGTAATAAAGTAGTACGATGCACGCGCATGCGAAATGATCAGAATAAATGAATGACTGAATGGGGTGCTATATTTTAGTTGTGCATCATCATACAAGTTTATATGACTAGTGTCTATGTATTATAAATTATAATCTTACAAGTATCATAATATTATTACGTGTACGAGATATATTGACCAGTACTCATTTTCTTATGGCACATTTATAATAACAATTGTCTGTGGTAAGCAGTAAAATGACGTATGATAGATGCAGGCGCACATTTGACTCGAATTAAAAAATACAAATAAATTGTAATAATGTTATAACATGAAGTTTGTAGTTTGTGGTTAGTCTTTTGAGAGGAAAGGATATGTATTAAATAACGATACTATATAAGGGTTTGCAGTAATTTTTTTACAGCAAACAAAAGATGAAACATTTTTTCATATCTATTTTATATATATATATATATATATATATATAAATATATATAAATATATAAACATATGATACATTTAATAGTTATGTTCAACAAAAAGAAATACTTTGAAACTATTATACAATTTTTTATTTTAAATCCATTTTTTCGGCATTAAAGGTATGGTGTGCTGCGTCAGTTATCAATTGATATAATTGATAATTGTTTTCATTATTTGTGAAGTATCTAAAGTAATAGTACAATATTTTTTTTTACTATGATAGCATTATGCTAAATAAAAAATAGTAAGCAATGCAGCTAGCATGACAAAAAAGCATTCATGGATTATTTTTCAGTGCTAAATATATTATAAAATATAAAACACAAATTTCTGCTGAATGCAACATACACTGTTCATTGATTCGATACTACATCCATGTTTTGCATGGATTTATAAGAACAAAAATTTTCCATTTCAATGTTAAATTAATTGCAATCTGTACAAAAACACTGTGTAGTCGAACTTTCTAGGAATGCTGCTTTACTCCAAGTCATCATCGTCGTAAAGATCATCAAATTCTGAAAAGAAGCAATTACTTCAATAAACTAACCATATATTGTTAACTTGGATTATTGTTTACACAAATATGTTGATCTTCTGTGTGTTGAAATGTTTATTATGTAGAAATACTTATTAAAGAATTAAAAGAAATTTATTACATCATTGAAATCTTCCAAATGGATTGCATTTTGGAAAATGATCAGATTTTTGTTAAAAAGTACATGATTTTCTTTGGACTTTGAGGGAGATGCTAAGTTTATTATAATATTAAATATTTGATATTTGATAGATACCATTGAAAAATTCTGAATGAACAGCTTTCTCACTAGCTGTAAGATCCACTAATAACCTGCTACCTCCAACCTGAAATTAATATTAGTATGAGAACATGTGAGATGCAGAGAAATTATATTATGAATTTACATAACATGTCGACATCTCTCTCTCTCTATATATATATATATATATATATTTCTAACCTTGTCAGAACTATTGTATGTACATGACATTACCTCTTCTAATTCAACGTAAGGACCAGCTCCTTCGGGAAACATTTCATCAGCCACAAGTGTTGGTTTCATGTTGAAATGGATTGACTTAATGTATTTAATTCTTTGTTACAATGAGAGAGTTATATTAAACTTCGTAATATATGTGAGAAAGTTGTACCAGAGAGAAGCCTGAGAGTAGACGACCATGGTAGAAAATAAACACTAAGCAAACTATATGCAAAGAAAAAGTTGATGTTTGATAACAATGTTGACTATAATGATATTGTGATATGATATTTATGTGTTTTGTAACATCTATTCATCATAGTTATCATTTCACTTTGTACGAATTTTCTCTTGTGGCTGGATTCCGTGCGCACATTTGTCTAAAGTTCATGTCACGTATACTAAAAAAATCCAATGAACGTACTGCTATACGCTCATTGGATATCGTGTGTCGCGTCGCACATCGCGCTGGGTTGCGTTCAGAAACATCACTCGCTAGGGTGTCATTCTATCTTTGGGTGCGTTCCATTTAATGTCCGCAACGCTCGCATGCATCATTTCATCTTCGTTGTAATCGAATGTCAAACAAGGATGAAATGATGCAGTCATCGTTCACAAAATTTGCGTAATAAATACTCGCGGCATACAAAAATGTAAGGCAGTAAGCGAATTGACCAATCACAGTAGAGAACATAATGGCTGCGTTCAGCAGAGAAAGCAGCTTAGTAAGCGCTTTGCGCTTATTGGCTTATACATTCAGATCTAAATTGAGATAGGACTATTCTTTTAGATCTAAAAATATGATCCAATCAGCACAAAGCGCTTACTAAGCTGCACTCTCTCTGCTGAACGCAGCCAATGCGATTCTCAACTATGATTGGTCGATTCGCTTACTGTTTACGTCTTACTACCTTACGTTTTTGTATGTGCTATGGGCTTTAATCTCTATGCTGTGGAATAGAAGTAGATGGCACAGGGCACTGGACAATCGTATTCTAACAGGCTACTAATCTATATCTATATATGCGCAAGCGAGATACACACTCGTTTTTGCAACGTCTTCGCGTATCCGCATTTCTATCCAAACTCTCTAAAATGCGGAGATATCCACACTTCTGGCATTCCTGTGGGCATGTTTGCATCTGATTGATGTATTATCTTCATCGATATATAGAATGGATTGCTGATGACAGTGGTGGGGATAGAGACACGTGTGGAATGAGAGGCAGATAATAGTATGAACGTTCCTTGTCTATCTACTAAAGCCTGATTGGTTATTGTTGCTCTGTGGAGCAATCAGGCTTTAGTAGACAGAGAAGGAACATTCGTTTATCTGCCTCTCACTCCGCACGTGTCTACTCCCACCATTACCATCAGGGTACATATTATTTTTTCTCGGAACTTCTCGGAATGGATTCCGAATTGGATTCGGAATTATTCCGTTTTCGCTAAAAAACATAATAGAAATTTAGGAAAATAATTGAACAATTTCGATCGGAATCCATTCCGAAAAGTTCCATAATATGCTCAACAGTCATTCTATATGTCGATGATTATTTTAGATTCAGAAGAATATATCAATCGAATATAAGAGCTCACTAAGCACTCAGTTATAGAATGTAGTATATTGAATGTACGCAATGTCTGACACAGCCAAATTGTGCTTTAGTTTGCCTCTAATCAATTGATCTAGATCTTTAATTTGTATCTAATCAATTGATCTAGATCTTTTTCTCGGGAAAAAATTATATATACATATATTTTATATATATAATTGTATATAAAATGTCAATAATTATACATATAATTGTATATAAATTTATATAATTATATATGAAACATTTTTTCCCGGGTTAACAGATACGCTACGATATTAAAATTCAAAATATCGATGCAAAATATTAAGTGGCAAACGATCGTGTATCGATATTTCAAAATATCGGTAGTATTTTAAAGATACGAATCGGAACATCTTTACCTTTATTATATTACACATGTATGATAGACGATAGTGAAGATACAGTGTCATAGTGGGAACAATATTTTTGTGCTATAAAGAGACACCACTTACCCTCTTTGTCATTTCACAGTATTATTATATTCAATGAATAAATCTCACATATGCATACGTATATACGATACGTATACGAAACTTGGTCACTATAACAAAATTTCATAACTTCTCCATATATATCTTCTTCGTCAATCAAGAGATTTATTCGCATGTGTGCCCCAACATGTTCCTGTTTGCTCCAACACGCTCCATTCTATAATATATGTAACATAATACTATAAATTGGAGCGTGTTGGAGCGAGTTGGGACATGCGACGCGAACAAATCTACGAGGTTTACGTATGTTTACGTACACTTGCTATGTTTGCGACACAGATAATTTTTCAGCGGCGGTTATCCATACAGTACACTAATGTTGAATCGACATCTCAAAAAAGTTCAAGTATAACATTATGAATGTTGAAAAAGAATTTATAATTTTGTGTAATCAAAAGAATAAAAAGAATAGTGTATTGGAAAAATAATCGCGTTTAGTTGCTAAAACAGACGATTCCAATATCTTCTTAAGCCATAAAAAAATTAACTAATCAGTTAATTATTCTTCTCATATTCGATTATGATCAGTCAATTTCTTACGGCTTAAGAAATTGACCCAGACAGCACGTGGACATCCTGGGAACGTCTTTAAGAGGATATCTGTGTTGTATGGGAAGGCTCGCATAGTGTTTCATTCGGCTGAATCGATCAATCAAATCATATTTGATCTTGTTGTCAAGTTAAAAAAAATTTCAAGATTCTAGGTGAACTGTAACTTTGACATTGATGTACATTGTTGGTACACGACATTTAAAAAGATTAGACAGTCTACATTTTTGCGCGACGCGTGGACCGATGCTTTTTTGCATATCTCTACGAATGAAGAAGAACAGGAGCTTTGCGCCGTCATCGTAAAAAAAGTGACTCGTGGCAAGGCGATTAAAAAATGAAATTGAGTACCCGCAACTACTTGAGAATAAAACAGAGCGGCATGCGCCAGAATAAAACAGGGTGAGGAAGGTGGTGAGGAGGGCGACGGAAACGGGGGGGGGGGGGGGAAAGGATGAAGAAGAGACGAGAATACTTGATGCGCGGTGCTTGATGCGTCGCGATGCGCGCGCAGTCGATCGGTCAAAATTCACCCTTGGCTCGTGCCGCTTGCCGCCGCGAAAGCGATACCGCGAGTCCTAAGAGGTATTAGTTTTCTGGTGCGTGTGTTCTCGTCCGTGCTCTTTGCTTCGATCAATTCGTATCCGAATCGAGAGATCGTCGTGCCGATTTTATCCTCGCTTTCGCTCCGTTTCGCGGGTAACCTTCGTTGCTCTCCCTCGGATTAATCTCAAGCACGATACTATACATCCGACTAGCTTCCTCGGCTATCGGTGACTATCGACTGCCACAGCAGCGGATTATTTTCACGCGCTTATCATGCGGCTTACCCCGGTTTTTTAGCATCGGTTACAAGACAGAGAACGAGCATTGGTGAGTGCAGTGTCGCGTGGCTTATCAATCGTAAGGTTTGAGGATAGAAATATTTATGTGTAGGAGCCAATGTGCCGCACACGCTGCGAGCTGCGACCGCATACGCGTACGGAATACCTTCCCTCGCGCTGCGGATCAATAACAGCCGTAGCGGTTATGGTAACGCGACCAGCTGATTCACCGATATTAAATATTATTTGCGGTACTGCGTTTGTCGCGATTCACTACTTTTTGTTCCTCTTTTTAGTACGAGCAACTTTCTCACGAGTAGTACCGCGCCACTTAACATGTAAACGCAAAATGATTGTTTTTGCTCGATAATTCTACGATTCTACATACATAATAAAATCCGCATAATATGTGTACAAAATACCTGACTATTACAGTTTCAAATTTATGTCAGATGTTTCGTTTAGATTCTTACGTTTTTCTAACGATTCTTCGCTTTCTTAATGTCTCGATTAATAACATTAATAATATCGTCCAAAATCTATATAAAGATGGAGCGATAGAGGAAATAGTTTATGTATATTTTTTTATTTGTTACATCAACATATCTGAATTATATACAACGTATCCAAAGTGTATATGACACATCTAAACTATATACAAATTTATTAAGGGTCTCTGCAAAAGTTTCTTCATCGTTCGCATTTAAATAATATTAAGAATTACTTAAAGAAATTGCAAGGAGAAAACGCAAGGAAAAAGTCAAAAACGTTCGGAATTGCATAAAATTTGAAATGTAAACTTATTTACAAATACTAGCAAGCGAATCCTCTTGGATTTTTTACTGATTAATTTGAAAAAATTTATAACAAAGTTTAGAATTTTGTAATAGGCTCTAAAAGATTTGACGTGTTAATTTTCAAAAAACTGTTAAAAATGTGTAAAAAAAAAAAACTGAATAAATTTATGTTTACTGTATATGAAGAATATCACATTGAATTTATTTTGAATTATTTTTAAAGATTTAAGTTTATCACATGATTTTTTTATAGCATTATTAATTTTGATTATATTATTATTCTTTCATGATTTGCAAGAAATTCCATTTCATTGATGCTTTTTTGCTCGATATAAGAAATATTTTTATCGCAATTTATTACATGTGTTCATTCGTAGCTTAATATCTTTATATACATTATTATGTACAAGATATTAAATATTCATATTGTATACTTAATATCTTATATATATTTATATACATCTTTATATATTTAATATTTCTATATATACACGCGCGCGCGCGCGCGCGCGCGTGTGTGTGTGTATGTGTGAGGGTGATAAAAATTAATTTGCGAAAAAAAATAATTCTATTTAAAAGAATGAGAATACTTTTACTTTTATTTTGATACCAAATACGCGTAAAAAAATACTTTTTCTTATGTCAGTTTGGACAGAAATGTCAAGTGATCCATTTTGTATACTTTCAAGATAATATTGTAGTTAATATTATCACTCATTTATTCCGTATAGTTAGAGATATGTTTGATTTGCAATAAAGAAGACTAAATTTCAATCATTTAAATTTTGAATTTAATAATTTTGTGTATCGATTAGTATCATCCGATTTATTGATCGAAACACGATAAATTGATCGCAATTGCATGTGAAACACAAAATTTATATTTGAACGAGAAATCATTTCTATGCGATACATATTATACGTTTCACATTTCATATTATATCTATCGTGAAAATATCAATGAGTACATCAATCGAATATGAATCTTATTAGGTAAGCGATTCCTATTATAGCCGCAATATAGCGTGCAATTTGCATTTTGACTTTACATATACGCATACGCACGCACGCATACATATTATGCGTTTACTTACGTATTATTACATTTGATACGGGAAGTTGTTACTATAAAACGCATTTTTTGAACGGTTGTATCTGGAGGCACAGAGTCCGCGTATACACTATCGGTAATATATCGTTCTCGTTCCGTGTATTTATGAGATTATAATATATTGTAATAAATATCTTGTGTATCCGTTTCAACTTGATTCTCATAAAGTTGAAGATTAAAGTACTAGCGTTCGTATCGCATCTTTTAATTCTTTAAGTGTTTTATTTCATTTTGAGAACGTGCATTTGTGTGCTTAATCATTTTTAAGCTGCGAGTACTGCACATTTTACACGCTGCACATTTATTTTTATTTCAAGTGAATTTTTTTCTTTGTATGTTTTCTTTTCTATGTCCTAAAATATTCTAAAATGTGTTAAAATTACGAATTTTGTTTTACCTAAATTTTACTTTAATAGCAAATGCAAATTTTTAGCCTTCTATGATATTTGTATTTGCAAATTTTTTTACTGCGTGACGAGTATACTCGACATTAAACAAAAAAAAGCCGCCTTTTCATGACGAGTATACTCGACATAAACATCGAAAAGGTTAATTTCTAATATTTATTTGTGAATATATATATTATGTTATATTTGATCTTTACATCAACTTTTTCTCTGCGACATACTCGCGTTAATGAAGTGTGCGATCGTCGTTTTCGTTTTTTTGAAAATGACGATCGCATATTTACTTTGATTTTGAAAAGATTTTCTTTGAAAATACCTCAATGTGATATTTTTTTATTAAATATATTATATTAAACATAAATTTATTCAGTTTTTTTTACACATTTTAACAGATCTTTAAAACACATTTATACATCAATACGAAAAATATTTCCCTAAAGAATGTCTTACTTTAAATTTAAATGGCGCAATATATTTCTAATGCTATTAAAGTAAAATTTAGGTAAAACAAAAAACATTTGTGATTTTAACACATTTTAGAATACTTTAGGATAAAAAAAGAAAACATACAAAGAAAAAAATTCACTTGAAAAAAAAAAAAAGAAATGTGCAGCGGGTAAAATGTGCAGTATACTCGCAACTAAAAATAATTAAGCACACAAGTGCACGTTTTTAAAATAAAATAAAACACTTAAAGGGTTAATATTTAAATAATAACGAAAAGCGAAGCATCACATGTGTCAAGTGATCCTAACGTATGTACGTAGTGTGTCATAGTCATCGTAACGCGTGCAAGTATTCTTTCATTATAATTTTGCTACTGCAAAATTTTTAACTTGCATATTAATCGATGCAGAATTTTCTTTTTTTTTTATTGCTTGTACGCGCTTTATCATTTATCTGCATTTTTTCTGCAAAATTTTCCGTGATTCGTGTAAAATTCTTACGAATATACGTTGAGGATAAATCTACGATCTGATTTGTTTACCATCTGTGTATAAATACTTTAATTGAGCTTCTATAAAATTATCTTAATGACGGAACTAGAAGACTTCACGTTGATTTAACGATACAAAATTACGAGAATCGACGAATAAATCCGATCCTGCTGTTGCATAGAAATTAATTGAATGGCGTGGTCGACGATTCGTTTGAGGAAAGTCACGCTTGTTTTATATGCTGGTCCCGCGATAATTATTTTGTTTGTCTCTTTTGCCTCGCCAAATGTTTTACGTAGAAATCCATGTGTCCTTTGGTAATTTTCCAAATTGTGCGGTTTCTTGAAGAATTTCACGATTATACGATTTAAATGAGCAGGATGTTGGTGATCGCATCATGTGTTTAACTCACCTTTCAATTACGTATCGGGATTTTCCCGATACGTCGTTGTTTTTTGAATTGTGACGAGAGTAGATTGTATAATATATCGATGTGTATAATATTCTAGTTGCTTTTTCATATATTTAGCCATTTGCGCGCGCGCGCACACACACACACACACACACACGCACACACAAAGAACAAATGATTCGTATGTAGCGCTTACTGTGTGTATCGTGTATTTTTTGACGAAAGCACGTACGAAGATAAGATATATTAAATGCTATTAAACGCTTATCTTTGGCTAGTTCTAAGCTCTGAATCTACTTTTATCATCTTCTCCGTATCGAACATGTAATTTTGTGATGCGAAACTTTTTTATGACTCCGATACGACTCCGATATCGTATGAGAAAATAATGACTATCACTGTACAAGAATATGACAGAGAAAATAACAATAAAGATAATTTACTCCATATATAACCGTTATTCGGAAAGTCCATTGTTAATCCATTGTTATGTAATGTAGAGTTTTACGATTGCCCGATTATATTGGGTTGATGCATAATTATTGCACCTTTTTTGGCGCTACTTTTTTAACGCCAAGTTGACGTTTTGTGTCTTCTAATTTTATTTTTCTTTATTTGCAGATTAAAAATACTGTGTTGATAACTATATTCACTTGCGTCATATTATGGTTTACCACTTCGAGAAAGGATGGACCGCAGCACAGTCATTTCGTGATCTCAACGAAGTTGTTGTTCGAAGATAGTTTATTCGTTTCAAATTTGATGATACGAGCTCGAAAGATAAGCCAGGAAGAGGTCGGCCATCGGATTTTGACAACCAAGCCCATAACACTATCGGCAATTGTTCCCTCGCCGAAAACTTGGTTGAGATCACGAAATGACTGTCCATCCTTTCTCGAAGTGATAAAGCATAATATGGCGCAAATGAATATGGTTATCAACGCGCATTTTTAATCTGCAAATAAAGAAGAATAAAATTAGAAGACAAAACGTCAACTTGGCGTCAAAAAAGTAGCGCCAAAAAAACATGCAATAATTAACATGCATCAACCCAATAGTTTCAAAAAAAAAAGAAGAAGGAAAGAAAAAGAAATCTCAGCTTAACGTGCTAAATAACGTATAATAATGACAAGCTGTTGAGTAATATGCCGTATCATTATAATTATTATAAAACGTAGAGTAATGCGGTATGTATAAGCGAGAGAAGAAAATTATTTCTTATCCGCACAATTCATGCGATAAGCTTTTCATGTATGGAAACTATGTAGTTATCGCCTCATTGTTAGATTGGAAAGCGTTTTAAAGATCGTGCATATTTTGTGCTCGTTTTTATTCGTTATGTAAATCATTATTTGATTCATACGACAAATATACGAGTATAGTAGTCAATCGACAGTCTACTTTATAGCTATACGATTATAAGAGAAGACCGCGAAAAATCCCTTTTGTGTAACAGTAGACACTTGTAGCATTCCGTTCAATTGTCATTTAATTCAATTTCGTTTGTTCGGCTTTCTCAAGTGCCATCTTATACGATTCATAATTATCTCAATGCAAAATATTAAGTATATTACGTGATAAAAATAAATCGGTAAAGCAGTGATCGAAGGCAGTGATTGAATTTAATGAATGATGAATCGATGAGAAACGTATTTTCCGATCGATAATAATTGTCGTGTAAAGTAACACGCGGAATAAATGCCGCGTCTTATTGCGTCGCGGTGCGTTCAAGATCGGCACACATCGTGACGACGTCACGGCGAAACGCGTTTGAAGCCAAATGGTCATATGTATCAGCGAGACCGGGTACCGGGTACCAGCTATCAGTATTAGCTCGGTCATCTTTCTGTGCGCGACGCGTGCAATGCCGATCGCGCGCGCTGCAAAACGAGCAACAAGACGATCTCTTCGCAGCTGAGAAACAGTTTGATACGAGCGCGGAAAACCTTACGTCGAAGCGCAGCTCGAGACGAAAGACGTCGTTTCGTGGACGCGATGACAGATCGATGATTCACATTCGTCGTTGACAATCGTTTTTCTCGATTATCTCATTGTTAATCGCGGCGATTTTTAGCGTCGGTCAAGAAGAGACGCGCTTAATCGCACATTCGTTCACGTTTGTTAACGCACTCGTTCTCGTGAATGATCCGGTCCATCGCCATCGGCAGCGCGTACGTTCTTCTCTCTCTCTCTCCCCCCCCCTCTCTCCCCTCCCCTCTCCTTTCTCGAAACTCCCCCCCCCTTTCTCTCTTTAGCAATGAGATTTCGCGGGACCTGGAGATTTCGCCGTCTCGCGAACGCGGGTGTTCGACCTCGTGCAAAGGCCAAGCGGTAGCGCGCAAGCGAGCCGCGCGACCTCCCAATATTAGTTTAATGTTAGAGTGCTACGTTTCTTACCTTTTTGAACTGATCGTGGATCTCGGTGTGCCACTAAACGAGAATGGAACAGCTTGGATAACACGAAATAACCGATTGCACCATCCATCATGGTTCGTTGATTCTCTGCCCCATCAGTTTATTTTATACTTTTGCAATCGAATATAACTCGTCAAATTGCTACAGAATTTATGATACGGCAGTATATTCGAGTCCGCGTAACACTTACGTACGCTAAAAGGTTAAAATCGGTCTTAATTCCAAATTGAACGAAACGAGTAGGAAATAAATAGAGTTTCGATAACGTCAAAGGTTATCGTAAACATGAATAATTCGTCGACAGTTGTCTCGATGAAGTTTCTAAAGTACAATATTTCACGCGTACAATATTTATAACTCTTACACGTAGATTACAACTTTGAATCCTTTCGTAAACTGAGAAATCGTTGGTCGCATCGTAGTTAATATCGCTATCGTTCACGCGACTAGGAATCCACGTTATCCGTCATTCTCATCGTAAAGAACGATTGTGTTTGAGAATGTGATACAACATAAAAAAAATGTGTGGCGTTAAAGCGAAATGTGAAATTAATATATGTGTGAGATACGTCTTCGATGAGTAACGGTAACAGTGTCCGAGATAATGTAGCGAACGAAGATGCGATAGTATTTGTAATATGTGCGCCATGTGCGCCATGTGATACGTCGATTTTTCAGCATTTTGATTGAAACACGTGCTGATTCAAAACAATTTTATTGACCATCACGTGTATTTCAAATTGTTTGATCGATTTGCAAAATTTTTTTGATTCGATATTATTTATTAATTACAGACAGCACGTTACGCTATTTTTTACGCGCGCGCGCATATATTTATCTCGCTGCGCTGCACCATGTAGGTATATATTTTTCTGAATCGCCTTGTCAAACGAGTTTCATTAGGCCTGTTCTTTATCGCTACATTGGACCGCACTAAAACTTTCTATCTCGCTTTCGACAAATTTCAAATATATATATCTATTTCATTTTAAATACAACGGATGTACACTATATATAATGGTTCAGCTACAATACAAAGAATAGACCTATTGCAATTATTACCTCGTACATATAAAAAATTGGAGTACTTTTTGATATCTGTAGAATGAGAGTAATAAAATAACTTTGTACACGGTACATCATTTTTCTGAAAAATGACAGAGAAGCGCATGGAGAGTATTTACCGCTTACTGATTTTAACACGAGTACGATCGATGCTCCGGGTGAATGTGCGCACGTTATCACGACACATAGTTCCAAGTTCGTTCGTGATTCATTCTCCTTCAATGCCGATAATAATAATTAACGAATAATTCACTTTCTCAATCGTTATTTCGTTATGTACGAATTGTTCGATAAACCTCGAGGCGCGGCGTTAAATAATGGGGAATATTTTTAATATCATATTTTTAATATCATTCCTGTTTAATTACACGTGCTTCAACGACGAATTCGACGTTCGATAATCAATTTTTTCTGAATCTTTGTCACGTCCGATACGTTTGCAACATGTACGCGCATCCTCGGTCTAATCTCGCGTATTCGCTTCTCGCGAATTCAACAACTCTTAAGATTATTTGCGATTTACGAGCGTACGCCCCCCGCACCGCTTCAATTAAATTGCAGCAATAACGTTATAACTGTGGCAAACGATTTGCAGCAGATTAAACGACTACACGCACATCGCGTAGAATCGTGCGTATGACTATGAAATCGATGGAATCGCGACAACGCCCTGACGTTAATGCGTATAACGATATAAACGTCGTGTTGGCGTTGAATTTCTACCGTGAACGTACCCTGGTTTACTCGTCCACGAAGCCAAAGGCACGAAGCCAAAATTGCGCAAAATTTTCTCGACCAAAGGCGCCTATTTCTTCGTCTCTACGTACGATCAAACGGTGGAAACGACGGGACGAGTAAACGAGTTTCGGATTATATCTCTTGGAGATTTTTCAAATTTTTTTAAATAAAAAAAATAGTCTAATAGTAAACAAGTCTAATTAGATATCGCCAAAGTACAGAGAGAGAGAGAGAGAGAGAGAGAGAGAAAGGAAGACGTCGCCTTGCATTAGTCCGCGTTCGATAAGTCGTAATCGCGCGATTGTAGCATAATACAAAATCGGGCACCAATTTTATAAAATTCTTTCTAATTCGATGCAAAAACAGCTGCTTTGCCGTACAACTGATTATCTTAAGTTTTACTTTCATTTGCGTTTTACAAATTATTTTACAATTTGTTATTTTTCTGAAATGTGTATATAGTTTATCTCTCAGTCTATTTTATCGATTACGAATTTACTAATTATATTATTCTGTACAAATTAATTTCTAGTAAAATTGTAATTATTGTACCTTCGTGTTTGATGTTATACCATATTGTCAGATTGCATTGTGTTTCTTATCATTGAATACATATCAAAGTGTAGCTTAGCTTTTGACAGTTTTGCTCATTTTTCGCGCGTTTATTGTAAATTTTTACCGTGAATATATTTCGGGTATTTACGCACAATGTGCAGCACTCGCGTTCGCGTGGTTAAGGTTTCACGCAAAAAGTTAAATAGTCGTCTTCCTCTGACATGAGTCAAGTAACCCGACAAGATCTAGGTCAACGTTAAATCTACGATTACTTTTGACAAACGAAGAAGAAATTGTAACATATTTAATTGGTTTTTTAATATCAAATTGCTCTGCAATATGTAAATTTATCAAGAAGCACAAAGCATAATGCGTGCGCGTGATGGAGACATTTAATAAAATATGTTTTATTTAATAATTAATAAAATTGACGGCGTTATTTTGTAAATAAATTAACATTAAGTAAACTTAATTTTGAAACTTCTTAAGTTTCTTGATATGTATTTTTCTTTATGTAAAATAATATGCAGTTTCGTAATGAGATCGATGAGTATTATTTGATGGTCTCGATCCTTGCGTGGTTTTAACGTGTGGAAAGATTGTGATTTTATTTAAATACCGAAAAAACGATTTCGATAAGTACAAATTGAATAAGTAATACTATTGGAACGTAATATTCAAATTTCTCTACAATTTACCTGAAAGAAAGAAAGAAAAAGTTTAATTGACGGTATTGAGAAATATAGTGTACTGGAAGATAGATAAAAAAAATATGTTTTGTGTCTCCAAAGGTTTAAACTTTTCTTAATTATTACGGTGCATTATGGTGACAAGCCATGTGTACGCTGTATCGCAACGCGTCGACGACTCTGGTGACTCTTTAATATCTGCACAAATTTGAAATTTTTATTTATACCAACAATCGAATTTTAAAAATGAATCGCAATTGGCATGGGGGAAGCGGAAGGTATAAAAGAAGAAGAAAAAGAGATCGTATGATACACGCGTGATCATCGTGGCCACCGTTAAATCCTTAAATTGATAGCAACTCATACACAATGAGCTTCATTTATAATCGCTGACTCTAACTCGAGCTACTTCGGCCAGTTACGAAATGCCAGAAGCGAGTCACGCTGTCGAGTGTCTTTGCCAGACATCGAACTTGGAACGTCTAATAATGTTTGAGAATGTTACTTTAGCGAGTAAATATAGCCGAGTGAGATTTTTTTTCATAACTGCGTGCGTCACTTTGATCATGTTATTATCGCGCGGTAGAGTTTGGGACAAGACCTAAGCGGAACAATAGGTCACGATAACGTCAAAATGATGTTAAAATGAATCGCGAATTGATCGAAAAGTGATCCCTTTGTTGAAGTCATTTTGTATTTTCAGAAAAACGTGCTCTAAATATTATAGAAACATGGCTATCGTAAGCACTGTTTCTGTTATGTCTTTTGGTTTAATCGTGATTTGCTGCTCAAAATTTAATCGCCTATTTGTGTAGGCGCGCCCCTTTCTCTTTCATCCTTTTTATAGTATATCCTTCTTTTTATCTATTTATCTACCTACTTATCTATATTTTATCTATCCATATTCTCTCTAAATACGACGCATACATATCGCTGAGATAATGAGACAATGATGGGTGGCTCTTTTTGTTGTAGAATACAACGCGAGAACCGAAGCAATACGTTCCGCCGCATGGGTGCCTGGGTTGACGAACGTTTCGCGGAGGAGGAGGTGGTCCCAAGTAATCAAAGTGCTACTTGGACTTGGAGAATCCAGGGCCGCAATTGCAATGGTGGTGGACCGTTGCATGGACGACCGGGTGCCGACTATCAATCGCCAGACAATTTTATATCGACCTCGTTGTCAGCATCCCTATTACCGTTGCGTCGTCAGTTCACCAGGCAACTCTACGAGTGGCCTTGTTTACCGCTGTTTAAGTCAAGGACGAAACTAGACCTTTATTGAATCAATCCGCTCAATTCCGATTTGAGGAGAAAGACCGCCTAAATTTCCTTGCAAATCCAGATTGTTCGAATTTTTGTTACTGCATGTAGATTGTTTCATATGTATCTATGTGTGCGTATCGTACGGGATCAGTTTCACGGAGAGGAAAATTGGATTGCAAGTATTTTGATCTCGAAAAAAAAGTGAATTCCGAAAGAGAATACCCCCTCATATTCTTTGTTTCTTTAATATGGCCGAGTGGACCAAGTTTAACGATGGAGACAAACAAATTCGACTCGATGAACGAATGACGAATGATACAACTGTAGGACAATCGTATGTCGAAACGAGCGATGATGAAATTATCAACGAGGCGACATTACATATGGCGAATGATCAAAACAATTGCGATTGTGATTATAATCGCGAAGAGACGATCATGGATTCGATTTCAGTTCGGAAATCGGAGTACATTAATGACTTTCGAAACAACTCAGAGTCATTGGAAAATGCACGAAAGGAAGAAGAAATAAAATTCGTGGAGAACGATCTGGAACGAACGGCGTATCCTCAGCAATCAGGCTCAAAAATACGTCGGGAAGCTCGTCAAGAGCTGAAAGAAGCTTCAAAAAATTTGCAAAGTTCACCAAAGAGACCGAACAGCCTCTACAAGGAGGATGCATCTAGTCCGCAGAAACTGAAGAATGTTTTCAATGAGAGGGGTACAATTTTCGAATCCCCTACCAGAATTGTGTTGTCCAAGAGTCATTCGTCGACCGAGAAGAGTACCGAGAAACTCGTGAATGGCAAGTCTCCAAAGGAAGACAAGCAGCAGCATCGCGTGCAATTCAACAAAGAGTCCCAAAAGCAGCAGCTTGGGACACGTCACATGTCTGAGGAAAGACCGCATCCAAGTCCGTCAATCTCCACGTCTACCACAAGCAGTTCCGAAGACAATTCCAGCTTAGGACAGTTTTGCGAAGCTAGGCCTCCCGACGGAGGTTGGGGCTGGGTTGTTGTAGCGGCCTCCTTTATGGTAAATTTGATCGCGGATGGCATTACTTTCTCTTTTGGCGTAATATACGTCGAATTTCTTAAATATTTTGGCGAGGGCAAGTCCAAGACAGCGTGGATTGGCAGTCTCTTCATGGCGATGCCTTTGTTATCGGGACCGGTGGCAAGTTTCTTAACTGATCGATATGGATGTAGAAAAGTATCGGTAGCCGGTAGTATCCTGGCAACGGCTGGTTTCGTTGTAAGTTCCTATGCAAACTCTATGGAAGTACTCATCTTCACATTCGGTATAGTAGCAGGTTTCGGCTTGTCCTTGTGTTTCGTCGCGGCGGTGGTAATCGTGGCGTACTATTTTGATAAAAAGAGATCTTTTGCTACCGGTCTATCGGTATGCGGTAGCGGAATCGGGACTTTCATCTTCGCGCCCGTCACACAGTATCTTTTGGCAGAGTACGGCTGGAGAGGAACTACGTTGATTCTGGCAGGATTGTTTTCGAATCTCGCTGTATGTGGATGTCTGATGCGGGACCTCGAATGGACTACCACTAGAGCAAAAGCGAAAATTCAAGAGAGGAAAAAGAATCGGGAAAAAAAGAGATCTAAGATGCAGAGTTCCAGTGCAGATTCCTTTTCCGCCACCAGCTCCGCAAACACAACCATGCAAACGCCTCATGGTGATTCTAAAAGAGGTTTTGCATCGGCCAACGCGATGATTATCGAAAATCTACGATCACAGGATGGATGCGACGAAGAGAGTGGCGAGAAGTTATTTTCTAGCTTGGTGAATTTGCCTACCTTCGTCAAAAACGGGGAAAGAGTACCTCTGGAGGTACTGGAGCTACTCAGTACGAACAAGACTGTTTACAATGTCCTCCTGCAAAACTATCCGAGTCTTTTGATATCATCGAGAAGTTTCAGCGATTCCGGAGCGCTGCACGATCAAATTAGTACACCCTCGGCACGATTTATATCTACACCGAGTCCATTAGCTGAATTGCGAACTGAAGACAAGGAGAACGGTAAAGACGATCGAATTTTGCACGGCGAACAACAGCATCAGCAATATCAACAACAGCACCAGCAGCATCAACAACAGCAGCAGCAGCAGCAGCAGCATCAACAACAGCAGCAGCAGCAGCAGCAGCAGCAGCAGCATCAATCAGTAGAACCGGCATATTTATGGTGGCTGAAAAAAATCGATTCCGACACTCCGTTAAGGCGATCTAGCACATTGGAACAACCAAGAAGGTTCCCCACTGCTTATTTGAAGGATATCAGAATGCATAGGCATAGTCTGACTTATAGAGGCGCCATGCTTAACATCAATCGGTATCGTTTGAGAGCTTCGAGCTGCCCGGATATCTATAGAAATTCAATGACTACGATCGCCAAAACGAAGCTCGTCTGGTACGCTGGACTCTGGGAATTTTGGGACTTGATCGTCGACATGCTAGACTTTTCGTATTTTGCCGATCTGAGATTTCTACTGTTCGCCATCAGCAACTTTCTCTTGCACACGTGGTACGATGTGCCTTACGTTTATCTGACGGACAATGCGATCGAAGTTGGATTTAGCGAGACGGATGCGTCTATTCTGATCTCTGTGATCGGAATCGCTAACATGAGTGGCGAGGTAAGTAATGGCGGAAATGGTTAGCTAAATAAACGACATTCCGATTTGATACTTTTCTAGCAATAAAAATGAACCTTTTTATGCAGATTCTTCTGGGTTGGGCTGGCGATAAAGCGTGGGTGAATGCATCTATCGTGTATGCAGTGTGCATGGCGCTCTGTGGTACCGTTACCGCTCTGATACCAATAGTTGTCAGCGATTATTACACCCTGTGTGCAATCTCTGGTGCCTTTGGATTATTCATCGCAGCAAATTACAGTCTTACCAGCATCATCCTAGTCGAACTGATCACTTTGGAGAGATTCACGAACGCTTATGGTCTATTGTTACTCGTTCAAGGAATCGCCAATCTCATGGGTCCTCCACTAGCTGGTAAATCCTCGCGCAAAACTTTATTATTGTCACAAATTAACGTAAAACAATTATAAGACAATAAGTGGAGAAACAGACTGACAAGTGAATAACACAAATAAGAGAAAATGTTCTTTTATTCGATCGAGCGGATTTTGGTGCTTATATAATATAATAATATTTTTATAATATAATAATATAAATTTTAGATACATTTTTCAGTTTTATAAACTGCGTTCCGATATGGTCGGACTTGCAACGCAATCCTAAACTGAAGCTAAAATAGTAATATAATACCACAAATTAATATTGATATTTTTCGCAATATTTCTTGCATTTTTATAAATTCTTTGCAAATTTTTAAGATACTTATTAGCCCCGATTATAATTATTTAAACTGACGATCAATTTAATTTGTCATATTACTATTAAGCACGAAGATAAGAAAAAGTGACAGGAAAAGATGTTTAAAGATTGTACAAAGAAGAAAAGAAGAAAGAAGAAATGGATCAGAATGGCAGTGAAGGAAAAATGAAGATTGTACAAAGACAAAGGGAAGAATGTAAGGTGGTAGGCATGAGATGAAAATATATTATAAGAGAACAGAAATTGAAAAAAAGGACCCTAATATATAAGGAAAGAATTGAGTAGATGAGAGAGATAGAAAGGAGTAATATAGAATTGAAAGCAATAAAGATGGATAAAAGGATGGAAGGGCGAATGTGTAAGGAAAAAATTTTTGTAAACCAAGTCCCCTTCTTAGCATCTGTATACTGAAGTGAAATAAATTCCATCTACTTATTAAGCACCAAGATCTAATAATCGAGCCAATATTCGATCGAATAAAGGCACTTTTTCTCTTATTTGTGCAATTATAAAGTAGCAGCTAATAAAAAACCTGTGAATTGAATTCTCTGGATAACAAAATTATAAATGGCAGATTTCATTTTCTGGACACCGAAACACGCTGAGCGAATTCTAAAGCTAAACTGTATCTTTTTCAGGATGGTTATACGATATCACAGGCACGTACGACCTGTCCTTCTACTTGGCAGGATTATTCATTGCGTTAAGCGGCGCATTGTTGTTAGTGATGCCTTTGATCGGTTTGTACCGAAAGTGTCGAAACAAATCCAGAGGAGTAACTACCGACATGGATTTCAATACGATAAACAATGTGTAAAGATATACCAATATTTAATTGAAGGAACCAGAAGAAAGGAGTTAGAGACAGAGAAGGAACCATCTAATATTCTATCGCGATGTCGAGAGATATTGCAACACAGATTGCGAAAATTGCCACGGGCACATCTTAATTTCGTGACAGTGTCATTCCGCGATGCTATATTCGAGTTGTTCAAGCCGGCTGTGGTGTATTTTGTAGTTATAAATATAGTTAAGTCGAAACACCCTTGCGGGGTGTTCATTGACTTTCCGTGACGACTAATGCGAGCAACTCGAGAAATGTTATTTCAAAGGAAAAAATGGTAGCAAGTCGCATCGATGGAGTGACTTTTCGACTCTGCGTGATTATCAGTTGATGCTTTATCAAATCTTTTCGAAAGTTATCAAGTCGTTTCTCTTAGACATTGCGCAAGAGAAATTATTACGAGAATATGAACATAGCTTTTTTGTAATATTTTCAATAGCGTAGAGTGATATTGCGATATGGTAATATCTATATGTACAAATTAGGAACATTTCGCTTGCGATATAAAGTCAAGGAGCCTGCGGAAGGCTCAATACGAACTACGCATTGCCGTCGATAATTGTAACTTGCCCGAACGGATATATATTTTTCGCACGGCAACAACTAATTGTGAGTATAATTTCGAAGGGATATTATCTCAGGATACTATCGGCAATCGATGCATATAATGGATCGAAATTGATACATCTGGCGTGTATAGAAAAAATATATGAGTTCTATGCATGCATGCAGTCTTCGTCGAGCGAATTGTACTCTCAAGTTAGACTGTACAGCTGATAATTGACAAGTTATCCCTTTTCCTCTGGATAACGCGAAAATTATTATATTATAAATTAATCATCGCGTCACATACTCTAAACTTTTATAATTATCTTCATGTAACACATGTCCTTCAAGTACGAGTTTCGCAAGTCACTCTCGCGTATTTGATTGTAAAATTCAAATTAATTTAAATTAAATTTGATTTTGTTTACATTTTTCATTCAATTGTATATCTTTCAATTGATTGAAAATGTCAATGCGCTTGTTCCTCAAGTTTCACTTAATTCGGATAATGTACAAATTGAAAATATATTGGGATAACAAGTTTCTTTTCTTTCGTGTAGAGCGCGATACGCGTAACGTGCGAAAAACATGTCTATAAAATAGACACGCGTATACAGCTTTTCTGTGATCATAAACTTGTCTCCTTATCAATTTTGCGAGAAGCTATAAATAGACCATTACCTCCGTTACTACACCGTACATACATGCGTATGTGTATGCGTGCACATTAATTTTTTTAATTGTCAAGTGTAATCTTCGCTTACTAATCTCACACGGTTGTTCGTTTTCCTTTTTGTTCAAAAGAAGAAATACATTGGGGGCACAACCATTGTAGCGATTTACAATCGTGTACGATTGATAATAACGAGTGAAAAGTATAGTAACAGTAAAAGTGAAAGTTAACGTGAATATGATAAAATATTAGGGAGTATTTGCAATACCATCTTTCAGATACGGTAAACGCTAAAGTCATGTAATCGAGTCGAAAGTCCCAATCAATTTCGTCTTTTGACCCGATAACGTGACTTTAGCGTTTACTATATCCGAAAGACGGTATTGCAAAAATTTCCTAATGGCAATTAAAAGTCTTTATTCATCCTGGAGGGTGAGGATTAAGTAGAATGTATATTACTTGGCAAAATGAAAATTTTGCTGCATTGCAATGAATATCAACGCTATACGAGAGAGAGAGAGAGAGAGAGAGAGAGAGAGATAGAGAGATTCTTTAAAACTAGTCAAAATAATAAATACCTATAAATTGCCCTACGATATTTTAGGTATTAATGATTCCACGAAAAAATTTTCTATTCCAAAGATATTTCTTGTATCATAGGAATACACGTACGTATAACATTACGAGGCCTTTATACGGAGAAACAAAAGATTTACTGCTTTCACAGATATTAAGCATTAGATTGTTTAGGTAGCGCGCAATAACCGCGTAACGAGTTTCGAATATTCTTTGTTAGAGTGCCGAACTGATTGTGAGACCGAGTATAATTTGATACCTGAAAATGTAAATGAATAGATCGGAAGTTCGAATTCCGATTAACAACAAAATGTATTTTCGATTAAATACGAATCGATCGGTATCATGTAATCGTGTCCGGTGCCAAGTCCAAGTTATGAGAGTGCGACAGTTTGTTTCTCAGCATATACGCTCGCATTATTCATCGGGCGTACGCAGCCTTGTATGGTATCTACGAAATGAGTATAAAGCAATATTTTAATATAAAAAAGAAAAATTGTGTATTTCATATATTTACGATATCAAGTTGCCGGCTTCACGAGAGTCTGACGACTTTCAACGTTATAGTATTAAGCGATAGCTATTAAGGAACGGGACGCAAATAATCTACGTGAAAGGATAACTGAGAACTTTTCATAGAAAAACGATGGAAAAGAAAAATTTCGGAGCGATTCTTTCCAAAAGATAAAAAAAGATGTTTACAAAAAATATCTAGAAGAAAGAAAAGCAACCATGGATGTTTCAAATGACGATAACCCATGCAGCACAAAACATTGAAAAAACGTTGCAGAGACATTGCAATGTTAAATGTTGAAGTGTAAATGTTTTTTCAACGTAGAATCTAAGTTTTTAAATTTTTCTATATTGATTATTAATGTTTCTGCAATATTGAAACAACATTAAATAAATTATTATCTTTTGAAATAAACTCTTTACTAAAATTGTTCCGGAGTAGTACGCGACATTGCCAACAGATGGTCACAGCGTCGTTTTACTTTCTCATGTTTAAAAAAATTATACAAAATAGGATAAAAGGCGCAACATTATATAATATAAGATTCTTCACATATTTACCTTCTAATGAGATAATTCCTCGAAGATCACCTAGACTTCAAGATGAAAGTAAATAAAATATTTTGAGGGTATTTTGTTTACTTTTGTGTAATTTAAGAATCTAATATTTTTAAATATATAAACAGTACATTTAAGAAAAGCAGAAGAATTAATTTTAAATATTAAAAATCAATATTATTTTTAAATTTAGATTTTTTAAACAATTTAAAAAATAATTTTACACATTTAATTTAAAAATATATATATACATAATAACATTTATATAAAATCTATTCATTGCTTATACGTTGAACGAATGTCGAATAAATGCTGAATCAATGTTGAATTGCAACGTCTGTAAGACATAGATTCAATGGACGTTTTTGCAATGTCTTCGTTGAACCTACATTTCGCAATGTTGACACAACATTCGTAATTTTGTAATTCAATGTTTGTTGATTCAACATTAGTGTGCTGTATGGGTAATCAGTATTTTGCTTATATCATGTGAAATTTAAGTAGTATCAAGTCGTATAGAATTTCGGCATTCTACTCGAAAAATCTCGAAAATCTTCAAGTATATGAGTCCAATGATTCTGATCGTTAATTAGATTTCCTTATGATATCGATCTAACGCGTCCCTAATGCACTCGATATCTTATGTATACCTAAATGTAACCCGATACATCTATTGGCACAGAACATTACTGATTTGAACATTCTTGTTGATTCTTAAAATATTAAAGGAATGAAAATCTATGATTAATCTTACATGTATATATAAATTCTTAGCCAATACCAAAAAATCCCTATCGATTTGAAAACGAGATGCGATTCAGTTTCGAACGGATATTGAAAAATATCCAAAAATAATCGAAATAAATATATCGCAATACTCATACAGCACACTAATGAATCAACATCTCAGAAACGTTGAATTACAATGTATATACGTTGAATGTTGCGTCAACATCGCGAAAAGTAAAATAGTTTCAATATTGGAAAGACATTGTAGAAACGTTTAATGTTCGTTGAATCTATGCTTTAGTTGCAATTTGACATTGAGTCAACACAGATTTAACATTTATTCAACCTACAAGCAATGTAAATTTTATATATTATATGTATATTTTATATTTCAAAAAATTAAATAAAATAAAAATGTAAAATTATCATAAAATATTATAAATTATTTTTTAAATTGTTGAAAAAAACCTAAATTAAAATAAAAAATATTGATTTTTATTATTTATAATTGATCCTGTTTTCTTAAAATGTACTGTTTATATATTCAAGAATATTAAATTTTTAACACGTTCGCTACTACGGTCAAGTTGGAAGCTATGGCCCATACTTTTCTTTTACGTAATATGTCGCACATATTCACTTGTACATACATGTATAAAACACATAATTAACAACAATTGATAATATGGTAATCAATAACTGTTAAACAAATGATTGAACGATGGTTGAACAAATAATTTGGTAATCAACTTGTACACATACATGGGTAATCAACAATGTCACACATATATGACGTCGGACTCTCGAAACTAACCGCTATGTCACACATATGTGCCGTATGGTAGCGAACGTGTTAAATTATACATTTACAAATAGGGATTTATTTATGTTTTGAAGTAACAAAACATTAATAAAACTTACACCGAAAAGTGGACTATGTAGCTCCGCCAACTTTAAAATGGACTCAGTTGGCGCTGCTGTAAACGTTTTACGTAAAAAAACGGCGGCCCCTCTTAGATTTCTCTCTGGAGTCTGGTGGAAGCCTGAGAGCGGTAATCCCAGTCTTTCTCCCAAAGTGTCGAAAATAGATGTGGTACGTGTTTGTGTTACATCCTAAACTGAGAATGAAGAAGACACATCCATTATTTGACATTAGGTCTGTTTTTTATTCCTGCACTCTCTGAACTGGTACACACCGTGCAATAAGTTGAAGTGAAGTAAAGATATGTTTATTTCACTTCAACTTATTGCAGTATGTGTACCAGTTAGAGAGTGCAGGAATAAAAAACAGACCTATTGGGTGCATCCAGAAGCACAACCGCTCATTAAGCGCTCAGAGAGCTCTTTTATCTGATTAGCGTATTCCATTAGATCTAAAAATATAGGCCAATCAAATGCAAGAGCTCCCTGAGCTCGACTTCGAGCTACGAACTTTGCGCTATCGGCGCTACTTCTTTCGAGGTAGTGTGATGGTTGCGTTAGCATGGTTAGCGTTTTGCAAGCTTTGTGAACGCTCAAAACGCTGTGTAAGGGCTATCGCACACAAAATGACATAACCTGCATATGCATGACATAAGACCGCTGAACCAATGAACGTCCAGCATAAAGCCGCCATATTGATTGGCTGTGCTTTATGCTGGACGTTCATTGGTTCAGCGGTCTTATTTTATGCATATGCAGCTTATGTCATTTTGTGTGCGATAGCCCTTAGGGCCATCACACACACTTTCCGTAAGACGTAACAGTAAGGTTTCGACCAATCACGTTATTCGATTCAGCCGTCCGTAACTAAATCGAGCAACACAATTGGTCAAAATCTTAGAGGCTTTCTACAATAAGCCATAAGTCATAAATCAGAAGTCAGAAGCAATAAATTGATCAATCATAATCAAGTATTCTTTTCACATTTGTCTGTGATTGGTCAATTTATTGCTTCTGATTTCTGATTTATGACTTATGGCTTATTGTAGAAAGCCTCTTACTGTTACGTCTTACGGAAAGTGTGTGTGAAGGTCCTTAGACCGGTTTTACAATAGAGTCGCAAGTCGTGAGCCGCAAGAAATTAACCAATCATAATCGACTATTCTTTTCACATTTGACTATGATTGATCAATTTCTTGCGGTATATGACTTACGACTCTATTGTAGAACCGACCTTATGCCAATGGCTGCGTTCAGCAGAGAAAGCAGCTTAGTAAGCGCTTTGTGCTGATTGGACTATACTTTTAGATCTAAATTGAGATAGGATTATTCTTCTAGATCTAAAAATATAATCCAATCAGCGCAAAGCGCTTACTAAACGGCTTTCTCTGCTGAATGCAGCCATTGTGTCGCGTCATGTTGACACATCGGAGATAATTTTATCGATCGGTCATTTATTGTCGAATATATTTTTGTACTCGTATAAAAAGTTATTTTTATCGCTACTAATGCTGACAAATTTTTACTCTTTGCGAGAGCCTTAAACAATACAGGAAAAAAAAATAAAGAATTTTTGCGTGAAATATTTGGATTGCGACAATCGATTGGATCGCATGTATAATTTTAAAAAATATTGTATTTTTCTGTTTTTTAAACTTGCAAAAGTATAATTACTTTATAGTACTTGTTTGCTTGCGGTTTTTAATGATAACTATTGATAAAATTAAAGCGGCTCTAATCTGGCAAATATATATATTTCAATTACAAGCGTCTCAAATTATAATTTTATTATTATACTGTCAATATGTATGTGATATTTGCAAAATTTATTATTATTTTAAATGTCACAAAAAATTTAAATATTATTAAAACAAAATTTTCTATTATTGTGAAGTTTGTGTAACGGTAAAATAAAAATGTGATTGTTGCAGTGGGACTTGTCATCACAAGATGTATATATATATATAATCATACGGCAGATATAATTGATTGAGCTCGCTTAGTTTATCAACTTATCGCATCGACATCGCATTTTTTATACTGGGAAGTAGTCGAGAGAAGCGAATCAAGGCAATCGTATGATAGAATGGCGAAATATGGCGGGGCGAGGCGAAATGCGGAAACTGTGGTGACGAAAGGCATGGAGTGGAGGACGAGGAATCGCTCGACGAGAAGAGGCGAGACGAAGCGAAGCTTTGCGCAGTCGCTCAGCAAAGTTTAGCTTAAGATCGTTCTACGTTAAGGTCGTTTTACATTTGTGTTGCGTCACGTTGAGCTTACGAACTCGCGCAGATTGTTATAGCTGAAGACTGAGTAATTTAACACGATTCTTGTTGGGAAAAACATTTTGCACTTTTTTTATCGTAACGACAATTTCGTGCGTCAATAGTAGCATGATGCTTCTAATTGGCTGTCGCAACATGCTTGCGATTACTTGCGACTAATGTAAAATCAGCTTTAGAGTGGTGACTGGCGAATCGAGGCGAATCGTAGCGAATCGTGGCGAATCGTGGCGAGACGAGACCTGGCACGGTGCGGCGAGGTACGGCGCGGCACGGCGAGACGAGACGAGACGAGACGAGACGAGATGAGGCCGACACGCGTGCTCCGTTCAGGTCAGGTGCGGCGGCGAGAACCTTTCTTATGACGTGGATTTCGAGGCTCCTGAACTGCAGTGTACCGGGTGTCCTCAACCAAGGCAGTTGCGTGATATTGCGTCGCCGCGTCATCGAGAAACGCGCCGCAAGCGAATGCATGAAATTATCGATAAAAAGGTGCAAAACGTTTTTTCCAACGAGAATCGTGTTAGGTTACTCAAAGTCCTCAGCTATAACAAACTGCGCGAGCTCGTTGTTGGTAAGCTCAACGTGACGCGATACAACGTTTACAGCATTTCATGCATGCTAATTCTCTTTGCTTTTCTCATTTTTCTTTTTAGTCCTTTTTTTTCATTTGAAGCATAGAGATTTATCAATTGCCTTCTAACAGCATGTATTGAACGGGATAACGAGATGTGATTAAAAACTTTGTACATATTCTTTTACCAATAATAGACATTCATATTCAATATCAATTATCGTGTCCTCATTAATGTTTCTTATAGCTGTTACGAATGCTTTGTTTCGTCACTATTCTTGATATGTCCCTTTGTATCCCTTTTAAATATCGCTATTGTACATATTAATTTAGAAAGAATATTATGTACTGTAGACGCTTGTGTCATTTATATCTGTCACTCTCCCAAAATGTGTGCACTCTGCTACTTATCGTTTCGACTGGACGTATGATTTACTGAAAATTCTAAATTCTAAATTTCGAATAAGTTGAAATCGTGTACAAAATGTATTTATTAAATAATTGAATTTATTCACATCGATGTAGCTTTAGTTACTTAATAAATGTAGTCATCGATATAATTGTGCGTATCATGTTCATTTTATTCCCTCGGATATTTCCAAATTTTCCAATGTCACAATTAATACGACGCAATGCAGGTTGAGCACAAAATCAACGATATGCGATTCAAAATTTACAATCGCATATATTATAAATTTAGAAAGTAAGGACACTTATTGTTACAAATTAAACATTAAATCGTCCGGAATTTTTTATGTTATTATTTTAATCTGCAAATTTCTATTGAATTATTTATTAATTATATATTTTGTTTATTTTAATGACTTGTAAATATGCACGATTTTGAAATATGTGTGTATATATATATATATATACTCATACGAGCACAACGATATAGATAATAATTATTTGTTGTAATTTTTTTTTCTAAATAAAGAAAACGATATTCTTTTTCTAAACGAGAGAAAAAGAATATTCATCATTAAGTATTATATATTTACTGTAATAACTTATTAATTTACATAAGTTTTTCCTATTATCAACATATTTTACACTATTATTGCGAAAATTTAAACTGTAGAATATTTTCGATGTGTGAAAGCACCATATTTTCTTCGCGTAAAAAACACACAATTAATTCACATAAATATATCGTTACATATTTTTATGATATCGCTTTTTCTCTTCCTATTTTCTCTTTTTTTCCATCTTGCATTTTCTTTTATTTGTAGCATTGAAAGTAAGTTGAAAAATGCATTTTGAGCATTTAACAAACAATAGTAAATATTTAAATTAACGGTAAAATTTTATATTTATTTTTAATCGTTTACATTCCGCAAGATGATTGATCTGCAATACAATTCTAGTTAAGTATGCATAATCATCGGTATTAAATTCACGAACAATGTCCTGAGTCAAAATCGATGTTTAATGATTCGATATGCGTGCACATGTTGAAGATACATAATATTGCGAATTGCATTAGAAATATGAGAGAGGAACGTTTCTCTAAACATTTCCTCTAAACTTTATATAATAAGCTTACTAATAATAAAATACTAGTTAAAAATATCACATACAATCTCTTTTGACAAATCAAAGTTAATTTTTTTCAGCATTATAATTTTGCTTATTATAAAAATATCTAGAAATCGAACATTCTTTTGATCTGATAAGCTTTATTCACAATCACAGTGACGCAAATTTAATCTCTAATATTTTGCGTAGATTGTTTTTTATAATAAGTTTGTGTGGCCTCTTTATTTTTATAATATTTTACAAAATCAAGTTTATCGGAAATTTAATTGTCTCTATATCTTGGTAGAAACATTTTCATGTAGAGAGAGAGAGAGAGAGAAAGAGAAATCGACCAGTCGGTCTCCATAGCGATAAACCCCTCTAGTGACTCTTGTATGGCTCCAACTACTTATTTTCGAAATTTTTCTGCTTACATTTACTTAGGCATATATATATGTAAGAATTATATGTAAAACAATTTTTTTTATGCGACATCAGAAATATAATTCCGCGTTTCGTTTATAATCCATCAACTATTCCTATATTCCTATATTCAATGGCTGCGTTCCAAAATTGATTGCCAGCGCTGGCAGCACAGTTCCAAAATTCATCATAGCACGCTGTGGCAGAGAGAGTAATGACGTCATTGATTTTATCGTCACTTTCTGTTGTGGCTGCTGCGGCTAGAGATAAGGCAACTATAGTATTAAAATGGCGACCTCCATGAAGCTCACATTAATTGATGCGGAAGACAATACCGAATTGGCAATACCAATTTTTTGTTATTTCTCCAGATTTAACTTTTTGTAAGAAACAATGCAGAAATAATTCTTTTAATTATTTTTTATGTCTTCTCATTATTACTATTATTTTTCTTATAGAAATTTTACAAAAGAAAGAAACTAATGTGAACATATATGAGCATATTTTGTGTGTGTATGTTTATCTTTAATGTTATATAAGAGCAAGTAGAAATAATTTTATAAATAACATTATCAAAAATGACTTTTAAAATTAATGTAATCGGTATACTGCCACACTACATTTTCGATATAATTTTTTCAACGTGCTTTAGATATATGTTTGAATAAATAATTATTTATTGAATTAATTATTTCTGTCAAATTTGATTTATCGCTAGAATCCTCATCAGATTTTTCAAGTGTTACTTTTGAATAAATTTCAAATCAAAGTTTTTTTGTTCATTTCTTTTCATTACGTTACGTCTCTCATTATTACGTTAATTTATTTACTTGCGCTATCAACATTAAAAACAGTATTATATTCAAGTCCAATTTGAAGATTGTAATCGGATTAACAGTACGCTTGCTAAAAATGAAACGCTATTGGTTTTTATGACGTGACATTCTAGCGCTAGCAGTGAATTTTGGAACACAGCCAATATATATGTACATTCCTATTTACAATATTTATATATGTGCTAGATGTGTTAACGACTATAGATCTATCTACACTTTTTACACAATACGCGATAAGTATCATCATAAAATCCACAACGACAGTGAGATATGTCCTTCTTTCATTAATATTCGCACGATAAATTTTTGTTACGTACCGATTGTAAATCTTTATATTATTTCGAAAATTTTGAACAAGATTTTGAAACAAATTTGTATTTGGGATATGTACCATGTATGGAATTTCTCATCTATATCAAATATTGATAATTGCACATGCATCAGATATCTTTTTTCTTATACGAGGGAAGCTTTGTAGAACAATCAAAAATGATCGGAAGAAGCGGGAAATCTCGATATTAAGATTAACAATTGAGAGTCACATTTCTTAAATTTTTTATTAAAAGATTTTATATACACTTACAGAGGTACACACATAAGAAATGTGATATTTATCTGCTTGATCTAATGACTGTACATATGGACGATTTCTTGAAAACAGAATTGTGAGAAAAATTTTAGGTGTAATAACAATGTTTTTATAACATTTGAGCCAAATTCAACCTAATCATTAAAATAGACTTATAAATACGTATCACTGGCAATTGCCAAAAATTTTTCACCGCTTACGTCGCAAGTCGACAGTTGTGCAATAACCAAGTATTATTAGAGACTACTGTCTGCGAGAGATTTCTAATAATAAATATTTTTTTGAAAATTTTAGAACGTTCCAGCACTTTACGATAAATGTTTTTTTTTCTTCTATCCGTTTAGAACATATAGGTATATAATATCGAGCAAAATGAATGAACAAATTTTTGAATGTTTGAATCTCAGAAATATTGTAAAGCTATATGTCTGACCACACATTGAAAATTACGATCGATCTTTCTATTTTCTCATTTTTTTTTTGAAAAAAAAAAAAAGTTAAGATGGAGTTGTGAATATTCTTCAATCTGATTGTTAGATTAAATTCTTTTGATTTCAGATATCGTACGCGTTGACACGAAACGCATTTCTTTCCTTATCAACGATAACTTGTTATTTTGCAGCTTGCAGCTTGACGAGCACTTGACTCATTAAGTAACTCATCCAAGTAGCACATGTTGGTTTTATATACGGTTTCCTAAACACTTGTAAAACACAGATATGTTAGAAATGTTTAAGAAACGTACGTGAAACGTACATGTATATGAACCAACACATGTTCTGGGCAATTGAACACTAGTTGTAAAGCTTTGCTTCATTAATCGATAACTTGGCAAATCAATTATACAATATGATTTTCCCTTTCGTTTATCGACGATTGTATATATTATAATTATATATAATTCACGTCGACGCGAGTGTCGCGAGCACTTTTTTACACTTATGCACGCCTGCAAATGTACATTACCTCGTTTACATTACCTCAATGATAAGTAATTAGTGATTTTTTTTTCTTTATTATTTTTTATTTCCAAACTGTCATGAAATGATATAAATGCGAATTGTATGAAACAAATTTAAGGAGTTTCTTTCACGAGCACACTTGTACGATATCGTATCGATTGTGCGATATTCGCAACAATATGTGCAATTTTGTCATTATGTTTATGTCTTGGCGAAATTTCGTTACAGAAAATTTATGAAAGCAAGATACGAGATATGCCAATTTATGCTTATTATTTAATCGCAACAATCCCGCGAGCATTAACATTATCAAACATTGTAGTAAAATGCAGACGCGGAGACAAGCGAAGCGTTGGCAAGCATTGTAATTTAAACGGTTTGTTGTCGTAACATTACACGGAGAGATACATCGATCGATGTGTCATTAAAGACGTTGTTCCGCTGTTATTACGTTATTATCTCTAGCTGATTTGCAAAATTATTTTCCTCATTTCGCGCGTTATTATCCTTGTTTGGCAAGTCTAAGACTTTTATCGGGCATATTGCTAATAGCTCAAGGCGGGTGATTGCTAATAGCGAGTGAAAAAAATTGTTTTACAGGACGAGCGACTCGACGGTGCGTGCATGCTGAATTCGGCGCGATCGACTTTCCGTGAATCGTTCAAGATTATTTCGAGAGTCCTTATGGTAACCGAAGGACAAGGTGGTTATCTTCCTACTGAGTTCCAAGGGCTGAAGGGCTGGCGACGTCGTTGGATTCATTCGGCCATTACCTATATTTAGAGAAATCATGATTAGCGGGAACGATGAACGCATCCTGCGAGGAATTCAGATGGAATGCGAGAACGGTTGTAGAAACGATGGCTGCACGCACGATAACAATAACGATCAAAATCGTTACCACGATCATTCCGCGAACGTCGCGAGCGTCAGAAAGGAAGGTCCAGGAAGGTACGGAGCCAGGAAGAGGAGCCAGAGCAATCGCCGTCAGCCGCATAGAGCTCCATTGGTCGGCTGGCAAAACGGAAGTCCTACAATTTGTTCGAGTTTCCTCCAGCAAAGCGTCGATTCGAATGAAAGCAGCTCGCCCTCAAAAAGTTATAATATATGTGAAATTAGTCTGGATTCGACCACCAACATCGACGCGATCGAATCGCTCGAGCCAATCGAAACGATCGATGCAGGTTCGAAAAAGATTCAGGAGATCGCCGTTCGCGAAGGATACGCCAAATCGGTCGCCGATACAAGAACGAATCGGCGAGTCAAAGATTCCATCGATTCCTTGAGTATCTCGGAGCGAAAGGATTCGTCGAGTTTTATCGCGAGAGAGGCGAAATGCGAGAAACCGAAAGTGCCTGACGGCGGTTGGGGCTGGGTGGTAGTTTTCGCCTCCCTGGTCATCTCCATGGTGGCCGACGGTATCTCCTTCAGCTTCGGTCTGCTCTACATCGAGTTTCTTCACGAATTTGGCGCCTCAAAATCCAAGACCGCCTGGATCGGTTCGCTCTTCATGGCCGTGCCTCTCTTATCCGGACCGATCATGTCCGCTCTTGTCGATCGTTACGGATGCAGGATCATGACCATTATCGGTGGTCTGATATCGGGGCTGGGCTTTATCCTAAGTATCTTTAGTAATACCATCGAGGTAATGTACTTAACTTTTGGCGTGATCGCGGGTCTCGGTCTGGGATTGTGCTACGTCACCGCGGTTGTGAGCATCGCTTTTTGGTTCGACAAGAAACGTACCCTAGCTGTAGGTCTTGGAGCGTGCGGCACCGGTATCGGTACGTTTGTCTACGCTCCGATGACAACGTACTTCATCGAGGAGTATGGTTGGCGAGGCACTTGTTTGCTCCTAGCTGGCACATTCTTCAACATGATCGTCGCGGGTGCTGTTATGAGAGATCCTGAATGGTGGATTCTGGAGCAACGCAAACAGGACCAAACTCTGCCGAAGAAGTCGTACGGCCGCTCGGCGGACACGAGTTCGTCGGACGAGTTTCCGGGCATCGAGGAGCTCAGAAGGCTTTTCAGAAGCGACCACGCGCGACCTGAATATTTCTTACAAAATCTAAGCACGAGCACCAAAGCGGTTGACGGCGCAAAGAGGCAGACAACGAGTGTAGTTAATCTACCAACTTTTGTAAAGCAATGCGAAAAGGTGAGAGAGAGAGAGAGAGAGAGAGAGAGAGAGAGAGAGAGAGAGAGAGAGAGAGAGAGATGGGGGTAGAGAGAGAAGGACCGATGTTGCAAGGACGCGATAAAGCGATAAAATTTGCCCGATTTCGTCAATTTTTCATAAATAAATAAATTTAAATATGAGATTCCAGGTGCCTTTGGAAGTACTGGAGTTATTACTATCCAATTCTAGGCTGTACACTGTCATTCTAGAGAATTATCCCAGCCTCTTGTTGCGTAGAAGTTTGTCGGATAAACAGCTGCAAGATTCGACGGGAGAGATTTGTAATAAAAGCGGCGTCACTATGTCAATGAGGTTAATTTGCTACGCATTTGCTACGTATAGTTACAATACGGGTTTTAACGAATCTCTTTCTCGAATCAAGTTTTTGTATACTCTTCTTATGACATATGCTTGTTGCGCGACGTTTTCGTCGAATACATCGAACATTACAACAGGCTTTCTGTGGCATATTTAATATTTATTATATTCTACAAAGGCTTAAACGAGCAACGGAATCAAAAGCGATCACCGAACAAAGAAAAGATTCAATCTCCGTTCATGCCCCGACCTCGAAACTCGTTTGTGCCAGAAAAATGTCTAGGAAGGAGATAGAGGAAACTAATCCCTTGATAGCGAAGGAAATCACGCATACGGTAATTAACGAGTGATTCGGACGATTTTTCATGATGATTTTTCATGTGAAGAAGTTGATTATGAATTCCGTATTCGCCATATGACGAGATACATCAAACGAATACTTTTTTGCTAGGTCGTGCCGACTGAAAAAAGGAAATCCTTGTCCAAGCGCTACGTCGAACCACAGGCCAATGTCATCAGGACAGACTCCTTACCTTGGCTCAGACGACAGTTTAGCACCAACACCCATTATTTCAAGGATATTAGAGTACACAGAAATTCTGTTATGTATCGCGGTGCCGCTCTAAATCTACACAAATACAGATTGAGAGCGAGCAGTTGTCCCGATATCTATAGAAATAGTATGACTACATTGGCTAAAGAGAATGAACAGGTATTTTATAAATCTTTTTTATTAAAAAGGAGAGATCAGAGACAAGAGATTTGTGAAAGGTGTGTAAGAGATGTGTTTCTCGATTTCCTTTTTCATTTCTTTTGGCAGAAGTGGTACGCCGAACTCATGGACTTGTTAAAGGGCATATTGGATTTTTCCATGTTTCTCGAATTTCATTTCCTGTTGATGTCATTGTCGACGATATTGCTATTCACATGGTTCATCGTACCGTACTTTTATCTGGCGGAGCATCTGACTAGAAACGGTTACGCTGAGTCCGATGCCGCTAATCTCCTCAGCATAATCGGTATAACCAATACCATCGGAATGGTAATATCAAATTTTACTATAAGAGTCACATTTTATTCTTGAATGACTTTTTACTATCGGTTTTTTTTTTTTTTTTTTAGATTGTTCTAGGTTGGGCTGGCGATCAACCCTGGATGAATGTCAGCAAGACGTATACTTGGTGTCTGATAGCCTGTGGAGTAGCCACTATATTGATGTCTGTGTTCACTAACCATTATATGTTTCTATTAATAAGCTCAGCAGCTTTCGGGCTTTTTTTTGCTAGTACTTTTAGTTTCACCCCCGTTATATTAGTGGAATTAATTCCTTTAGAAAGATTCACTACCGCTTATGGTCTTACCTTATTATGTCAAGGAATCGGGAATCTTTTGGGACCTCCGTTGGCTGGATGGTTCTTTGATGTGACCGATTCTTGGGAACTTTCTTTTCTTATGGCTGGTAGTTGGATCATTATTTCTGGAATTTTGGTAGGTATCATACCGTATACGAGAAATCGTAAGATTTTTGGTAGTGGACCGATCGAGATGGAACGAACTAATGACGATGATTGTTCGGTATAGAAAACAAAATATATTTATTGCGTTTATAATAAATGACGCACTAACATCAAATAGAAAAAAATTAATGAACGTTCGATCCATAAAATTTTTATGTGTCAATTGAAAGAATCTCACCGTATTTCATATCGAGTGAGCAATTATGTCTATCGCACGACATGTGTAACGAACAATTTTAAATTATCTATTATTTGCAGCGAGTTTATTCACACGTACTTTTCCCTCGTACTTAATTTATTTGTATTATTAATAAAATCTACTTACATAATAATAATTACACGTTTAAAATATACTAATTCGTATGTATAGCACTCGCGCGCACGCGCACGCGCGCGCACACACACACACACACACACACATCTTTCTACTTAAAGCACACCTTGTGTATGTTGTAAATTCTAATTATTTAATTTTAAATAAAAATGAACAAGAGAAATTTACCAACGCAAAAAATTATGTGTAACAAAAAAATTTTATAAGTAACAAAAAGAGACTCGAGCATATAGAGAAATGTACTTGCATTAATTTAATTTGAAAAGATGAAATGTTTACTGTTAACATTTACATTGTTTTACAAAAATAAAGCAGCTGTATTAAAAGTAAGCGGTAACATTTGTATAACAAATTTCGCAAATAATAAGCGGTATAAGTTTAATGCGATTCCTTTGCATTATAAGTTGTCATTTTTATGTTCGTTGTACAAATGTTAATGAGTTTTTTGACAAAAGAATCTTTGTTGTTGTAATGTTATTAATCCAAAGATTAGATAATCAATTAAATAATAACATATATTAATATTTTTGTTAGAAAGTATAAATCTAAGACACAAATTTCTGAATTTCGCAGGAAGAATTTTACCATAAATTATCTCGTTAAATTATCTTACCATTTATTATTGTGTTTAATACGTCGCCTGAAATAAGAACATTTATCTAACATATATTTGTTATTACGAAGAATATCATCACATGCCCCGTTGATCGAATTGATAAGATGTCCGCACGAATGCACAGGAGATCTGAGTATCACGGCTGAGGTGTTGTAATAATTTCTTTACAGTTTTTCAGGAAGGGGGAGCATTATAAATGCTTGTTAGTATCAAAATTATTAAATTATTTACCATGTTCATATTCAATTGTTTAATATGCTATAAATGTGAATTAATTATTCCGGCTTCATGCAAGGGATTATGTTTCAAGACCGACAAATATGCGCAATTCTTATGAGCAGATCGTAAAAATTCACAAAATTATAATTGGGCACCAAGATCTGCCGCAATTTTTACTGCAAGACCGACATTGGTATTTCATCTTATGTGTATGTTCGATAATTTTGCCGAATCTTGTTTGTTATTATGTTAAATTATCTATTTTATTCAATGCAATTGTTTGTTCAATTATGTAATTGCATGACGACGTAATATTAAATATTATAACGATATAAATATGTAAATGTGTTCCATCTTATCGACAATACGAGTATCTAACTTTAAATTTTCATTATCATTCAGACACCTTTTCAAAGAATGGGTAACTTGAGATAAATCATGAATGTAGAAATCCTTGAATATGAAATTATTATTTAACAAAATAAGGTTTTGGTAGTTATAAATATGATGGTATCACTATTTTAATCATTGTTTCGAACTTAATTACATATTTTTTAAAAAACACAAACAATATATATATATATATATATATATATATATATATATGGGGCGTAACTAGTAGTAAAGTAAGGAGACGAACTTCGAGATTCCCACATCGAAACGTGAAAAAAGTTTATATCAATATATATCTACAAATTCACTGTTACTGAGATATAGCTCAAATAAATATTTATTAATAGAAAAAGAAAAATAAAAATATTTATTATTATTATTTAATATTATTTCTTTTCAATTTTTAATTACAACAATGTACAAAGTGATAATTGAAAGAATGTTTTTCGATACAACGTGAAGTATAAAATAACAACAATTGTACTACTATGAAAAATGAGCATATACAATATTTGTAAAATTCGAATGTTACTTGATTAACAATCAAGAGATCAAGAGATCAACAGATCAAACAAATAGATAAGACAAGGATCGACAAATAATCATTTCGATTATAAATAGTGAATTGCATAATTAATAAATATTTTGAGCTGTATCTCAATAAAAATGAGTTTAGGCGGATATATGAACTTTTTTCCATGTTTAGTATGGGGAGCTCGTCCCCGAAGTTTGTTTTCTTATTTTAGTCACATCCTGTATATACGTATGTATGTATGTATGTATGTATGTATGTATGTATGTATGTATGTATGTATGTATGTATGTATATATACACGTAGAACACATAGCATGTAAAGTTGAGAACAAAGGAAATTCCAATTTTCTGCCCTTTTGTGTGAATCTGAATCTCAGTCATCTCAATATCCTGGAGACGTAGTCGGATTGAATGGATTAGGGCTTGGACTTCGGCTGGGTGCTCTCGGAACGCCTAGAATGCCGGCGAGATTTCGTACGCTTTTAGGGAACGCTCTCGCAATGATAAAATGCTGAGGGCCGATCAAGGCGTCTCCCATTATACCAAGGCGTACTCCATTCCTATGCCTGTGCAGAGTCATAGACATGTCTAAAAGCATGATACATATACATTACAAGTTTTGATGAAGGTGCGATGTAATAAAAGAAAAGCAGATATTGTACGCGAAAGCGAAGCATATTAATGACATGTACTGCAATTTCCTTGCGGTGGTCGCCAATAAACCACTCCGTCTATGCCCTCCACAGGTAAATCTCCATCGACATGCGTTAAACATAGAGAATATCGTTTTGACAATTGATTTAAAAGTAATTTCAAAACGATAGATGGTACGCAGGACGAAATTAATCCGCAGGATGTTTCCGCTGCTGTGATAGCGTAAATTGCGCTTTGCCGAGATCTGGCGTCCTGCACGTTTCGCTGAATAACCTTGGGAAACGTGATGCATTGGAGAGATTTGATTGTAGGTCTTTTCGCGCATAAGTCGTAAGTCGTAAGGCATAAGTAATCGTGTAATAATACCTGCAATATCTCAATGAGATCGTCGTGGAACAATGGCGTTCTGGTAGGTAACGCGATACAGAGGATACCCCTGGCCTCGTGATTTCGAAGAAACACCGCTCGCTGACTCACGTATTTGACTGTCGCAAATACGTCATTCGGAACATTGACGGCCGAGTGCCTAAAGTATTCTTTCAAAGCGTCCACGGTAGCCGCTAAAAGAATCTCTGCCTCCGTCGCGCCAGTTACATTAGCAATTTTTCGTACGAGCTCGACATCGACCTCTTCCGACCAAGCCACTACCTTCCTACCACACGGCGAGATGGTCTGCAGTTGATTCGATTGTGGATGCTTCAAGAATAGCTCCTCGATTATGATTTTGGGCGCAGTTACCGCTATCCAGCTAATGAACATCGTCTCCCGAATCGCTTGGAACGTCAGGGAAAAGTAACATGACAGCGTATACATCAAGGTGTCTGGATAACAATGTCTATGTCGCGACTGTAAAGCTCGCAATTCTCGAACGAGCAAGAGAGGCGTCTTAAAAAATGATGTAATTATTATGTACCAGAACAGAGCGACGTACGTGTAGAGAACATGGATCGGATTGAAAGATTTCATAATGGAATCGAATATCAATCGGGAATTGAAATTTCTCTTGTTCGATTCGCGCCGGATGATCGACAGAAGCTCCAGGAACTTTAGCCCTTCCGACTTTCGGCACTGTCTAAAGAAAGTTGCGAAACAAAGTTACTATTTGACATTTAAGCGTGAGATTACATAGTATTATATTTTGTTTGATTTCCTTTTGATTGAATTCAAATGAATAATAGGCACGAATAGGCGAGACAACGTAGCGAGCCCTCTCGAACGAGAAGGAATTGACCGCGACTCGCGCATCGCATCGGGATTTGCCGCGGGCAATCAAATACCTGGCCAGTTCTTTCAGAGTGCAAACTAGCACTATCGTCGCGATCTTGACGCACTGAAATATTCCTATACGCTTCTTTAGAATCTCCGGCCGCTCGGTAGGATCGTTATTGTAAAGAAAATCATTCCAGTAGTTGCTGAAACTCTCGATGAGCATCTGTCGGAGACGCGGTAGAGCGGAGGGTTGGACATACAGATTTGTAAAAGGCGAATCGCTCTCTTGACAAGTCCAGTTGTCCGTCGAATATTTCAACGGCAAAAAATCCGCCAAAGTTAGATGCTCCTGCCGCAAAAGCAAGTGATGCGCTCGCACGAGACATATCTGACGTTCCTCTCCTCGTACAAAACAGTTGATTACGTGCACCTGCCAAGGCGGTAACTTCCTCGGAAGAAACTTGGATGTGACGTCGCTTATGTAATCCTATGACAAAACAAACCTCCACATCAAAACCGATGGCAAAACCGATAATTGATAAGTGAGAGAAAACGATGCGCCGACCTGTATATTGTTCTCAGTGATAGGACGACCTCGAAAAGAGTACGGTGAGTTTGCGAGATGACTGTCCACGGAAAAATAATCAAGTTCCTTCCATACGTATACGCCCCATCGCGTGAAGAGAGCCGATTTAAGGAATTTTCTCGTCGAAGTCAGATGCGCCAAGTGATTTCTCACGCCTTTGACGATCGAACGCCCTTGTACAAGAAGAGTGCATATGCCCTATGCATATGTATCGTGTTTCGTGAGAGCATGACGATCGGTAGGTCGTTTATTAACGGTCTATTGACCGTCGATCCAATTCAATGATACTCACATGGTTGCGACCCTGGTCCAAGATGCTTCGAATACTATTCTCCTCTACAATGACGTAACTTGGATGTTTCCATTTGACGAAGCGTATCCAACATTTTCTTGTCCACGTCACCACTTGAACGTCAAAAACGTCAAATACACACACGTATCGCAATATAGGAGATATATAATAGGAGAACGAGCCGAAGGAGATTAATTTTGTTAAAAATTAGGCGCCGAAATTATTCGCGCTAGGATAATGCTACATAATGCGCGATAAAAATTACGATATGCCGAACGATTTTGTTAGAAGCACAAAAGTAACATTCGCAAGGGAAATATGCCCAAAGGATTAGATATACGCGGATATTCATTATTTAAGAGAGTATCTTCATTTTTCTCCAAGAGCTCGAAAATGTATTCAGAAGATAATTACCTACGTATGTGATAAGAAGAAGAGGGATCAAGAAACTCGTCAACGTAAAACTGAAGCCGAGATTCATCATCGAAGAAATAATGATACCGGCCATGATCGATTTTCGCCAATTATTGCGAACAATGCGAGAGTCTCGAACCGCGAATCGGAAGCAAGCCGCACTCTTGTTCTCGATCTTACTGCCAGTGATGTAACTCGCGGCGTCCGCGTTTTCGTATGCATCTCGGACGCGATTATATGCCGAGTTTGACCTCATGATCCCTGACAAAAAGAAAGCCAAGCGAGACGCTAGCGAGATACTATTCCTTCGTGTCTCACTGTCGAAAGGTCTCGTCTGAAGTCTGCGAGTTATCGCCGACAGTCACAACAGCCAATCGTGACAGAAGGAGCGAGGTAAGTCGAGATAAGTCTTTAGTCCGAAACTTTTTACGAAATTACAAAATTGTTTACGAAGGAAAGTAAACATTAAGTTGAACGAAAAGAGTTTCCCTTTGATAAGAAATACTCCACTTGACGAAGAAATAATTTTCTCAAAAGTAAGTACTTGTTCTTTTTCTCACTTTTCACATATTCGTATATGTATGTAATTTGTGTGTGTGTACAAATATATTTTTACTATTGCAATTACTAAAATTTCAAATTAAAATTTAAAATTCAAATTAATATGTTCTAGCCTACATAAGGTAACTCAGGCTGGTTTCCATTTATAAATAAATAGCTATGCTGATATAAGCATTCTATGTCTGCAGATTATTATCGAGAGTAGTCGATAGTAATCATGAACGATATTGTATATTATCTATATTACACTGTATCTGTATTACACTGACAAAATGTCAATCGATCAATTGATTATTTGGCGCAGTAACAATAACGTTTTAGACTGCAGCTAAGTTTTCGTCAATAAAAGAAATCTTTAACAAGTTTAAATGGATCTTTAACAAGATGCTGAAGTGATGGAGTTAGCAACATTACAAGTTCGAACTTTTTTTCGAATTAATCTTATAGAAATCTTGAAAATCCTTTAACACATTTAAAGTATACACACACACACACACACACACACACACACACACACACACACACACGAATAAACTACAGAGCGTTCTATTTAAACTTAAGAGAATGAAAAAAAATTAAAAAATTATATATTATGATATCCATGACATAGAACTTCAAATGTCTGCTTTTTGATTGATAAATTTATAAATTGTCTGTTATTTGCTTTCAAAAACAGAGAAAAAACAAAAAGATTTATAAACATAACTTATTGCGTATAACATAACTTATATTGCGTGATAATTGCGTTTTTTTATTTTTTTTTTCTCGTTTTGCATGCAGAAACACTATTGAAATAATTCTTCACGCTTTCTTTTTTACATTTTTAATCTTTAATCTTTTTTTAGGCTAAAATTGTTCTAATTTTCACTTATTATTTTTATAACGCGCATTATTATATTACATAATTCACTGTGGACATGGTACGGAACAGAACAATCAAACAAGCAAACAATGTATGTAACACGGGATAAAATCCAAACCGATAGGTGTGTTACCCACTGGAAATATTTGTGGCTACATAGTTCAACGTACACGTTTGTGCACATAGAGGCGCCAGTGAACGGATTCCATCTAAAACGCGGGTGCTTCCACTCTCAGATTTCTCTCTACTCTGGCTCAGTGAAAATGGAGCTGCTTGAGTGAAGGTGGGTGATTCTGTGCGCGCGTGAGTCCGAAAAGTGCCATTTCTCGGAGATGTGGCAAGATCTGGACGGTCTAGGGAGTGTAGGAGTGAATTCTGGTGCTCATCAGATTGACCAGTTCGGAACGACGGGTAAGGGATCGTTCATCGATAAATTCCGAGTTTGGAATATATACCGAGTCTGGAGTCTGGAGCGAGAAAGCCAATATATGTATGCATGCGGTACATCGAGTCTTTCTCTGCGACAAGGAGCGCACGCGCTCTCGCTCTCCTTGTCCGCCGTATATGTAACGTACCACACACACACACACACACACACACACGCGCGCGCGCGCGCGCGCGCACAGATACGTATTCGGCATAGTAAACAAAACGGAACGTTTTGCTGAAACGTGCCGAGTTTCCTCGCATCGCCAGTTTCCTTCGTCTTCTCGCTCCAAGATTTTCCGATGCAGCGGAAATCAATGCGTCGATGCGTATGACAAGCGCGCTTAATTTTTTAATTCTTTTATCACTCCTATCATTAAGATCTTATATTTGTAATGTCGAGTTCGAGAAGAAAGGCTCTTTTTTCTTAGCTTTCGAAGCGTTCGAAGCAAGCCTTGCATAATCATGTTATTTTTAGAAACAATATTCTATTAAATATCACAGATTAGGAACACAGATTATATATTAATTTATGATTAAAGTTACTGTGAATCTTTGAGAAATGTTTGAGACATATATTAAGTAGTCGGTCGTATTTTTAGAGAAAAGGAACAATTAATATTGATTGAGCATTCTTTCTCTCATTGATTGCACGAATGTCAGCACGGATCGAAGACTATTACATCCATCGTGCGTCTTAAGTTTCAATCGTTCTCTTCCATTTTAGCAATTCAATTGTCATATTAACATGCTAATATCAAATTAGCTCTTCCGAGAGAATGCACGACGCATCGCAGTGCGTATATAAACATGATATAATCTCCGTATTGACATACGAGAATTCTTTTCTACAAAGTATTATACTATAAGATAAAAAAAAAGATATGATGGTCCGATTTAATAAGCATCATGACCGATTGGTTCAAGTCTGGCAAAATCACGACTATCGTCATACAACGAATCGTATCGGACTACGTAATTCGTTTCTACCGTCTACATGCAGTTTTAATTTGAAAGTCTTATTTTTAGACCTTTTCATCTAAATTGTTGCTGACGAGATCTCCTTCGCAACGAGAACACGACATTCCGATTTGTAATTATTGTTTTCTCAAACGATTATTCGAGAATACATATATATATATATATATATATATATATATAGAAGAAAAGTCACATTCGCCTGTATCGACGACGAAACTCGGCGAGCAAACGCATACGCTACTATGACTCTAGAATTGATACTTCTAATTCAATGATTATTATATGATTGTAGAATTGACTCCCGAGCAAGAAAAGATCCTATTAGATATAAGGCGGAAGAAAACGGAATTGCTGCTCGAAATACAAGTGAGTATGTTACTTGTGCTAATATTTTATGTTATTTCAAAGTTGATCTCGTATATTTTTTTATTACTTGTAAGCGGAAAAATTTAAATATAATCTGATAGAGATTCGATAATTTGAATCCCTGACGATAACGATACATCTCATCTACGAGTCGGAAATGATGTCACTTGCCAGGAATTTTTATACGTGGAAGAAAACATGCATGTTCTAAAAGCTCATCTACAATGTGCTCTTTGCTTTCCGTTTCTTGCCTCTTGCCTATTTGCCTCTCTTTGCGCCTCTCTTTTCGTTTCTGTTGCTCGAGATAAAAGTTGACAAACTCCGGAAGTGACAAGAAATACATGACAAGAAACTTAATTGTCAATAAAACTATGCACAAAGAGGCAAAAAGAGGCAAAAAGAGGAAAGTAAAAGCAAGAAACAGGAAACGGAGCACATTGTAGATTATGTTTAAAAGAGTGTCAAGTGTTGCGTTTATCGCTCGTAGATGCAAAGATACCATGACAGACCAATCTGTTTTACCGATATTTATATTCCATTGGATAGATCGATAATCTATACGATGGCACCACTTGCAACGATACAAATTTCGTAGATAGGATTTATTGTTAGTATCGTACGTTAATTCTTCGATAATGATGAATGCTCGATGAATCAAATAATGAGAATAATGAGAAATAATTTTTTATAGAAAAAAGAAGAAATCCCCCCCCCCGTGTGTGCGTGCGTGTGTTTTCAAATAGAATAAATTTTTATAATTAATAGATTTTTTGAATAGATTTATAATTTTTTCTATATGCAAGTTTTATATATTTTCCTAATTCAAGATTTGCTTGGTAATCATCTACTTGATGATTATTCAACTTGATTTTTTTTTTTTTTCTAAAGAAAGCGTATATTTAAAGACGCAAAAAGTTATGTTACATTACATTTTAATTTTTGAAAATTCCGGTGACGGACATTTCTTAGATATCGTCGAAGAGAGAAGTTCATATTAAATTATTCTATAAAAATAATTCCTCTCTATGCTTTGTTATGTTACAATGATTAATGCAACGCAATGCCTGGGTCTATGAGAATACATATCTGTGCAGCCAGAAAAATTCCAGGATGTTCTTACGATAAGACTGTTTCCGCAATGTCCGATAGTCTCGCTTACTCATCTGTTTGTGAGTTTGTATCTGTTTAACGAAACGAAACGTCGCGCATCGCGACCTCGTAGATAGAAAGAAGGACAAAAAGTCAGAACGCGCTTTCGCTGCATTTCGCGTGAAAATCTTGTTTCGATACTCCATTCTATTCGAAATTCGAATAACGCGCTCGTTTCTCTCGTTCTTGAAATCAGTGGGATATCAGTGGGAAACAGAATCGTAACAGAGCGTCGAACGTGTCCGTTGAGTACGGTTTGCCGCGACCGACTTACTATACCGTGATTTATGACACATAGAGTAAATACCGTTTAGAGTAATTAAATATCAAGCGGGAAGAGAATCTTTGATCAAGTTTCATCGAGTCATTGTTTAAGCTTGCGATTCTCGACGTCAATGACGCAAAACTCGTACACGTTTCGACTCAGTTGGCGTAGATTCGGGACACGCTGGTCGTGTTCGTCGAGTTGTCTAAAGTTTGGTGTGCGAAGCAGACATCGTAAACAGGTGATACAATTAACAGTTTTTATCAATCGTATCAATGGGGTATCAATTTCTTGTATCGAAAATGCATTAGTTTACTAGATTTTTACTCGTGAACCAGTGTTCGGGATCAACAACGAATAGTGTACGCGTACGTGTAATTAATTTATTAACTCGTCGCCGATTCAGTGGCTTTAACGCGACTTGCGACGAATTATTTACAATTTCACACACAGATCTCTACTTAATCTTTTTATCGATCGATTCTCTCCTCGAGCAAATAGCTACGAAACATATAGAAAGTTGAATTTGGCAAATTATTTCCCATACGATACGCATGAAAATTGTTGTGAGAAATATAACAGCGGATCTCTTTCTCTTCGATTTCGATCGCTCGCGCATATAGTATTCGCGATACACACAAAAATACGCTCTTAAAAACTAGGATTTCATCCCCGATTCCATTCCGGAATGGGAACTCTGACGCATTCGGCCACAAGGAAGCGATAGGAACCTCTAATTGAGAAACCTTTTCAAAACTTTCGTTATATATGTATACAAAAGTGATTACTTTTGTGTGCTCGTACTGCCGTAACGATACAAATGAACGCTTAGAAATGGAATTGATCGTGCGTGTAAATGTTAAAAACATAAATCTTACGTTTCGAATCATAATCAATCGTGATAAGATATCATGATGTTATACAAATGCAAATGAAATTGTTTGAAACAAATGTTTATTTGATCATGTTTATTGAATTTGCATTGACATTAGTATGGGTGAAGTAACTTTGGATCATAAGTGTGCGATACTATTACATTACATACTATCACAGAGGGTGACACATACGATAATCGTGCGCAGCCGTGGCGCGGCGCGAGTAATTTCCCAGAGAGAAAAAAGCAGACGTACAGCTGACCATTAGCTGACACATTTATTTCGTAGGAATGGTAACGTCGAGAGAGAGAGAGAGAGTGTGTGTGTGTCATTCGATCGATTCCTGAGTCATTCGATTAAAATCCGACGTGGCAAAAATGTCAATGACGCGAAACTATTACGCGCGAACCTTATCGGATCTTCGCGTAACTCTCGAATAATCTCACGGACGTGAGATCAGGTAGATAGACACATACACGTTTCTTGGAAGCGTACACGGTGATTGCAAATATTTGTACGAGAGTGTTAATCGCAGCCGCAGCGAGGCGCCAGCGTGCGGAGCCGCTAGCCGCCAGAATCGTTGGAACCGCGGTCCGCACTGTCCGCAGTTGCGTGACGGTGGCTGACGGTGATCGTCGGTCGAGGACATTGCGCGACTAGCGCGAGTACCGAGTGTCAGTCGACTCGGGTCGGTGCGGTGGCGCAGCCGCTTGCGCGCGCGCGCGCATGCGATTGTGGTTCACCGCTTTCGAAAAATCGCCTTTGTTGCGCGAAAGGTAAAAAATTACACGCTCGTCGCTTCGCTCGAATCTCGATCTCGAGAGTCGACACGAGGAATTTCACTTTCTCGCGGTACTTCGGAAAGCGGCCGAGAGTCGAAAGAGAGAAAGAGGCCGAGGCGCTGGGCGTAATTGAAACGAAAGGTGTCAAAGGTGCGCGTCGTCGTCGTCGTCGTCGTCGTCGTCGGCGCGCGCGCGCGCGCGCGCGTCATCGTAGAGCGCACGCGGGTCGTTGCACTTCCAACCGCGTGCGCTCCGTGTGCTCCACGACCTTTGCACCTCGTCTCTATTTCTCGGAGCGTTCGGCGCGAACAATGTCGAATAGTAACGGGGACTATGGTGAAGGCGGAGTGCGAAGCGAGTGTCGTTCTTTGGTCGAGAAGACGGAAAGTGCCGAGTGAAGGAGCCAAGGAGCCCGTCGGACCGGCGACTCGCGCGATCGGCTGCACCGACGATGATCTTCACCGGCAGATCGGTGGACGCTCTCGACGAGGTGCGAGGCGCCAGTGGTGCGGATGGTCGTCGACCGGACGTCGGACGTCGAGATGTGAGCGCCGTCGCTATCGCGGCCGGATGGTTCTCCAGTTTGCGGAGACCCGGCAAGAGGAAGAAGGGCTACCAGAAGCAAGCTAAGAGTGCCTGGGACCTCAGCGTCTTGTCCACCACGGTCAGTCGGTGTCGATCCCACAACTAGGATCCAAATTTTTTTACGTGTATTTTACATGTAAAGAGAATTTTATCTTGTCACCCGCGACGCGACGCGACGCGACGCGATCGTGGCGTAGCGATGCGCAAAAGTCCCGCGATTCTTCAAGGTCGACTCGCGCCAACTCGTCAGATTTATTTCCAGATCTATCGTTCGGAGTTTAACCGCGCTGCCTTGTCGAACGTTATTCGGAGCGTTATCGAAGCGTTTCTACGTCAAATACCGACAGTTTAACAGACTATTGTAAACTGTAATTGAAAATAAACCACAAGAATGGAATCGCGCGCGAAATATGTCGGTAACAATTTGTAATTTTACAAGTATGAATGACATTGCTATTGTCAAGTTAATTGGCGGATAGGAATCGCGAGGAGAAGAGCGTCGTTTTATAATGTACGAAACCTAAAATTTCATGTTTTCAAACGTGTAACGTTAATAATCATGCGCGTAAAGTTTAAAGTTTGTGATAAAATCAAAATGACGAATTCGAATTGACGACAATTTATTTTATTCGCGACATTATCTCCGTGACTCGTACGGGATCAAGAATCAAATGCGAGATCGCTTTTCTATAATATACGTCACCAACGTGAATGTAAGATCGTACGGGTGCAACTGCAAACGGGAGAAGATTGAATTAGAGCCGCTTGGCGATTGCCGTTCGTGAGCAATAGCGATCGCAGCGATTATCCGATATTATTATAAAGATATGTCGAAAAAGAGTATTTAAACGATTCTTCGCTCCGCGATGTCACGCGACGTCATGGATCGAAGATCGTAGACCGAGTCAGGGAGACTTATTTATAGAAGGAACCGAGACGGACGTCCATTCGCGCTCGCTTGTCGCGTACGTCGGATGTGTGGCCATATAAAATACAATAATATATCTCCCGACGACGCGATTTATCTCGAGGATGTTACGTGAATAATTACTACGGCCTGGCCAAGCAATTGTATCATCTGGAAAGCAATGAATCGAATCCGTCCCCTCTCTCGGAGCGTCTTCCCTTCTTTTTTCCTATACCCTATTTACTCCACGGTAAAGAAGATTAGCTGGGTCAGTGATAGATCGAACCGCTCGAATTCGATGATACGATGACACGCGCATAGTGATGTAGAGCGAAAGTAGATCGATAAGTACCGCGTATACGTACAAGTACGCGTAACGCTAGATTTAAATAGCTTTTGACACATCTTTCATCCGAGGTGTACGCATTTATCCGCTAAGAGAGATAAATATAATCCTTGTACGATGAACGAAGCGAGAATTTGACCGGTTCGACCCATATATTCCAGCAAGCGTGCTGTTAAGAAAAAAGATGGAGGTATAATCGACTAAATGTCGGTTATGCGAATAAAACAAGAGCACGTATAAAACTTGACTAAAAATGCGTCTGTATCGCGTTACGCCATGCCATTCACCTCGGAATCGGAGTGAATAACGGGCGAAATTTATTTTGCTCGATATAACGCCAGCTTAAATAATGAATTAACGAAAAGTTGATTGCGATTCATGAGGCGTCGCTCACACCTAAACAATCGAATATTTACTATCTGGATGCATGTCCGATACACGTCGTTATCGCGAATAATAACGTTTCGTTGGAATCAATGTTGGAATTATTATGGAATTAATAACTAATCGGCAATTTGTGTGTTCGCTTGCATTTTATTTCATTTACAGCCATTATTTTCATTCGTCCATTCCACTTCCTATACATTCGCATCTTTGTGTTTTATAACATGTAATTGAGAAAAAATGCGACATAGGTGGATGACAGATTTTGTCGCGCGAAACCTCAAAAAATTTAAGTCATCGTCCGTTATATTTGAGTAACGAGAAAATTCTCATCGGAGCACTTGTACGCGTGCGATTTCTTTCGTAAATTCGTAACTTTTGGATTGTAGCCAAAGGCGCTCAGTTTTCTTCGACTCGGAGAATCCGTCTAGTCCGTCATTTTCAACTGGTCTGGCCATTCCTCGATTATAACTCGTACTCTCATCTACGATCTACCGCGCACTACCTACGAAAAAAAGAATTTGTTAATAACAATTAATAAAACTTAGATAGGAGGGGAAGGGGAGGGATAAATGACCAAGTGGATAAGATGATGAAATTGATATAATTTTTTTAAGTTAATGACAAATGACGAGCCAATGCTGTCTTATTAAAGATTTTAGATAAGTAATCTCTTATAGTTTGATTTCAATCTGTTCACAAGAGTGAATAATATAATAAGAAATGTGTTTTTAGATGCATTCGTACATAATTTTTTAATATTTATAAGAAACGACATAATTGTAATAAATATTTTCACTCCCTTTATAAAATCATTGTAATATTGCTAACGTGTACAATAACGTACTAACATTTTTTTCATTTTTCGCATTGCAACATTTTTATTAAATGAATAAAAAAACATAATGACTGCGGGGAAAGCGGGGAAGATGATGAAATGAAGAAAATAATTAATAATTATTTTTGTGTTGTCTTTAATTTTATTTCATTTTCGATTGTACATTTACAAGTAGTTGTTTTCGTTTTAATGTTTTGGTAATTTTATTTTTTTCAAATTATAAAAATCATATTTTTGTCTAATTATATTTTTCTTTCTCTCATCGTGTTAAAATATTATAATATCAAAATGAGATAAGAAGTTTATTACGAGTACAATAGAACGAATCTTATTCATAAAAAATACTTTTTTTCAACTTAACTTGATTTTTCATCTTATCCATTATTGAAAGTTATGTTACCCACATATGGAGTAAGATGACAAAATTGATATGTAAAAAAATCTAAATTTTAGAAAATTCTAATTTATTTAACAGTTTTTAATCTTTACAGATTATGAACAAGAATTTAGTAGATCTGAAAAAAAATAGATCATTATTTTTACGTCATCACAGAAATTAGGAAAATCGACAAACCATCATCTTACTCCTGCCTAATACTTTGGTTAAATAATTTCAATCAAAAGATCGGTTAATATAATCAAAAAATTAGTATCGAGTTGAACCAACTAATTTTTTTTACTAACTTTATTTATTAATTATTATTATAATTATTATATTTGATAATACTAAATATTGCATCGCTATAATACGCTAAACAAAATTTGGTTACTATCTATATAACACAGCTCGTTGCAACTATATTGCAACAACATTTGTAATATTCCACCTATATTGCAGAAATGTTAGTGTTGTTGCAATATTGTTACAATGATTTGTGCTGGGTATTACCAAGTTTTTTTTTCAGTGCGTTCTTAGAAAGTTAGAGAGAGATAAGAGGGGGAGGGGGGAGGGAGGGAGGGGGGGGAGAGAGAAAGTGAGACGCGTGACAAATTCTTATCTTCTTATCATCCAGGTTTATAATTGATCTTGTTTATTAGTCGTATGATTAGTCGATACGATAGTACAAGAATAACAAAATGGGTATTGCGAATATCGTGTTTTTGTTTAAGCTATCGGTTTGAATAAAAACGAATTATCGTTTGACTTCTGAGCTTCGACCATGTGATTTCACAAGATATTGGATTATTAGTTTTTGACACGATACTTGGTCTATTGCACTGGATCACCGCGCAGGCATGCAATTTGTTCGCGTACGACTTTTATGACGCAGACTGCTTGCAAAACTCGTGTGTAGCACATACGTCTGACTTGATACTAGCCGGATAAAATAGTTATAATCGAACGGGAACGGAAATTTTCGTTTAATCGATTAATTGTTCTTTCGTCATGACATTGAAATTAAAGACATGACGAATGATAGATTATTACATCTGAAAATTTGTATATAGCGCATTGATAGCGTTCATTAATAAAACGTGCGATGCGTATATTTAAGTAAGAGAAAATTTTTACGATATGAGAACAGCTTGTGTCGATGATAGCGTTCGTTTATGATGCTCAGATATTCATCGATACCATGTGGTAATGATAGTCAAATGTCGAGATCGAAAATATTTGACGAGAAAATAGAGAAAATGCTCTTCGTACGAATGGATGTCCTTCACTTGATCCCGTTTCGCAGGAAGGAAGTTTGTTGAGTAGTAGTGCTGAACTTTCGATTGTGCAGGACGCATACGACAGAAATAGAACGGAATAAGGCAATCATTCCGCGTAGAACGAACAAAAGAGACATGGAAACGTAGGTAGATTATATACGTACCGATTCGAGAAAGGGTACGGTTCTTTTTTTTTGTAAATGATGAAGATGAAAAAAAATTCGGATGAGGTAACGAACGAGCTATAAATAAAAGTAAAGAATAAAAGTCGTTGATACAAAAGCATTACGCAAAATTATTAGTGTTGTTCTGTAAAAGTTAAAAAAATGGAAAGTTAAAGACGCATTGCTCTTAACGAAGTTTAATCTTTTTTTAACGCCGCAGAGCGCAATATATCTGCAACTATAATTGATCACTTGATTTTATTCAACGATTTGCAGAATTTTCAGGAGCATGCGGGATGATTTGATTGGGAGTTTCAACAGGAATTATAATTGTCCGCTTGCATCTCATTTCGACAAAAAAAAAAAGCGACAAAAAGCGACAATGCTATCTTACGCTTCGACGTCATCGGTCACATATACATGAGCGCGCATTCGCTGTTCTTTTCCTTACGTTCAAGATCATAAAGGATCATAATCGTCTTTCTTAAATAAGATGAAATTTTCAAATAACGGGCTCGAAAGAATTTGAATTCGAAAGAATGATATATGGTACCAAAAGAAAGTTTCTCTCAGCGAGTTATAATACAGGAATAATAATTTCTGAGTGCACGGAGCATACCGGTTTTTCACGCGTCGTCAGCGGCCTTCCTGCCGTGAGACCGGATGCACATAAGCGATAAGTACAAAAGAAACGCTACTACCTTACAGACAATAGTACTCAGGGTCGACTAGTGACTAAAGTTATTGTCCTTGTTGTTATCGCGGCGACCCATTAACGAGTCTGGTCAGTTAACGATGCATGACCGCTTCCGGTTGGCTCTTCCTTTTTCCTGAAAAAGCTTCCATGGAAAAGAGATTCCAACGTCTGCTGATTGTCAGATTCAATATTTCGTCCATTTAGAAATTTCTTCTGCCAGTTCGAAAAACAGCCAGTTTGAAAATTAAACAATGAATGGCTAACTCGCAAATATTTTTACATTAATAGATATGCCAGGATAATGCGACCGTATCATTTTCTAGGATGTGCTACTTGCGACACTTACGACGTTGCGAGTTGCGTGCGCACATGGATGTTCTTCGCGACATATTTCGCGTGAAATTCGATTTCACGTAAAAAAATGAAAACCTTTCAATGATACATCATTGGAGAGGAACATAGGAAGGAACATTGATAATACGTGTTCGTCACTCGCGATCATTCTTGTAAGCCGGCACAATAATTGTTACACGGCGATACGTGCTTGTTAACGTCTTTTATGCATCATCCAGCGTTTGCTGACATGGTTGCGAAACCTTGAAAAAAATGTGATCTTGCTTACGTAGAATGTATGTTGAATTGAGAGGGAAATAGGCGGACAATGTCGACCGGTATGCGAGCAAAGCAGGAAGCCGCTGTTATACAGCAAAGGGAACTGTGCATACAATCTACAGTCATGTTGTCGCTCTGAATTATTACACATTTTGATAGTACGTTTTCCGTTAATAATTTCGAATCGATGAATTTCGTAACCGAAGAATTGTGCATTGTACATCCGATGCTAAAATATTGAAATATTGATACTAGAAATATCATCGTAAAAAGTAAGATCTAATTTGATAATCGCTTCTATAATTCATCCTGAACGATTTGTTTTTAGCAATTGAAAGATGAATTGGGCGAGGTTGTGGCAGAAATGGAGGCAATGGAGGGCGGCGGACTTACGGCTGATGAAACTAAACCGTCCAACAAGGCTAAGCAGACGTCGATCGGCCGCAAAAAGTTCAATATGGATCCTAAGAAGGGCATCGAATACCTGATAGAGCACAGCCTGTTGACGCCGACGCCCGAGGACGTTGCTCAGTTTCTCTACAAAGGCGAGGGCCTCAACAAAACTGCGATCGGCGACTATCTCGGTGAACGGCACGATTTCAACGAACGCGTGCTGCGAGCTTTCGTCGAGTTGCACGACTTCACCGATCTCATATTAGTACAAGCCCTACGTCAATTTCTCTGGTCGTTTCGACTGCCTGGCGAAGCACAAAAGATCGATCGCATGATGGAGTGCTTCGCTCAAAGGTACTGCCAGCTAAATCCGAATATCTTCACCAATACAGATACTTGCTACGTGTTGAGCTTCGCCATCATCATGTTGAACACTTCGTTGCATAATCCAAGCGTTAAGGATAAACCCAGCGTAGATCAATTTATTTCGATGAATCGAGGGATTAACAATGGCGGAGATCTGCCGCGGGAATTGCTTGTGGTAAGTATATTTTCGGGAGATTAAGCTATTTTTTTTCTCATTTTTCAGTCGATTGTTTTCCTAGTATACATTTGTTTAATAAAATATTCATATCTATCCAGAGTCTTTATGAGAGTATAAAAACTGAACCTTTCAAAATACCAGAAGATGATGGGAACGATTTGATGCACACCTTCTTCAATCCTGATAAAGAAGGCTGGCTATGGAAACAAGGTAATGACTATTATATTCGTATACACTTTTCCAGTTTGACCATATCCCGACAGTTTTCGTTTTCTCTTCATAGGTTCGCAAAAACCTGGAATAATTATTGCGTATCATTCAGAATTTTATACATACATGTATTCATTTAATTTTTTTCTCAAAATACTTGGAAATGATAAAAAAAATGATAAAGCACGATATCTCGTATAATATTCCTCAACTTTTGTTACATTTAAAAGAACATTTATTCTTATATTGTATTACTTTGTCCCTCTGCTGCCTTGATGGAGACAGCAGGTAAATAACATCTCTGTGAAAACCATAGGCTCTCTTAATTCTATATATCCTGAATTTTATTGTTACAGGTGGACGTTACAAGAGTTGGAAGAGGCGATGGTTCATATTGAACGATAATTGTTTATACTATTTCGAGTATACAACGGACAAGGAACCACGCGGTATTATTCCGCTAGAGAATATTCAGGTTCGAGAGATTCAAGACCGCCATAAACCGCACTGTTTTGAATTGTATGCTGCTGGTTCTGAGTTTATAAAGGCATGCAAGACTGATAGCGAAGGAAAAGTCGTCGAAGGTATGGTTGCTTTATTTTTATAATAATTATAAATTTAACTAAATTAATTAATATAAAAGGATTTAACATACTTATATACTCATATTTTTATGTAAGAACGAATACATTTCAACTAAACTAACTTTGTTTACAATTATTTGCGATTAGGAAAACACACGGTATATCGAATGTCCGCAGCTACCGATGAAGAAAAGGATGAATGGATCAAATGCGTGCGGTAAGTTAAAATGACAAAAGAATTTTGATTGTAGTCTATTGCATTTTTTTACAGTAAAGTGCAAAGTAAAATTGTGAAATAATTTTTCAAATATTACTATTTATTTCTAGACAAAGTATATCGCACAATCCTTTCTATGACATGCTGGCAGCACGTAAGAAGAAAGCACAAAAAACAAATGTACACTCAAAAAGTTAAGCGCTGCCACAAGCCGAGTTTCGAGAGAAACTCGGCGGACCTGAAGACTGTTTATTCGCGATCCACGTACGGTATCGTCGAATACAACCAAATTATTTAATGATGGCAAAAAATCATCGAGAAAGAAAGAAAACGCCGAAAGCGTTAAAGACTATGCTAGTAGTTATCAGGCATGGAGGCGTGATAACATAACATGAAATATCGTTGCAACAAACGCTGCGACAGCGTACTAGAATACGGTATTAATGTGACATCGTAATCGAGTACAAAATATGAAATCGATGAAGATAAACATTATATTAATGACAGTACGATAATGCGTCATAACACGATGCTCGATTGGCATTATATCAATGTAAAAAAGAACTTGTGCTAGAGAGACTTATATGTCCATTATTTAATGGATAAATTGCCTCTATTCTTTCTGCAAAAGAGAATGATACATACGGTTTTGCATATATTGGAAATCAAAAAGTCATTATGATAAATAATAACTATATCGTATTGACACCAAAATACGTGAGCAAAGAAACATCAGCTTATTTAACATTTTGTATTTTGCTAAAGAAATCAATAATCTCAAGAATTGTCCTAGTAGAAGTGCAAAATAGACGCTTTTAATGCGTCACCTCTGGTAATATATTATGTGAAAATAACTTGTATAGGAAGCTATAGCGAAAAGAACGGAACATTCTTATTTTCCGGCAGCTTTGAGACACCGTTGAAATTCTATCTAATTTCAGGAAGGTAATATTTGACATGTTTTTGTATAAAATACAATATCCTATATCATGCAAATGAAAGATAAGTCAAAGATCGCGATTTCCAATTATATTAAAAAGCATAAAACCGAGGACTCGATAACTTCATGTGATAATTATTCATGTGTATTTATTTAAACAAATATGTACAAAATAAAACTAAATGATACGTTTACTGCATGTGAGACAACATTGTTTTGGCTTGTTCATGTTCATATAATTTATGAATACAGCATGATTAGCCAACTTATAATGTTTGTTTAATTGAAATTGAGAGGTTACGTTTATAGCATAAGAATAGACAGAACACGAACACACACAAATTGTGTGTATAAAAAATTGCATAAAAAATTCAGTATAGTAATTAATACACATAATAACATCTCTTGGTGAGATTTGGCAAGAACCTGTAACTCCATCAATTTTAACCCCCCCCCCCTCTCCCTTAAAGAGAAGAAAAATGAATTTAAAAGAATTGATTTTATATAAAAAATAGATTTTATACAAAATATGTATATATGTATGTGTATGCATGTATACAGAATTTATTCACTTCAGCATATAAATGCCAAGCAAGGGACTTGGTTTACAAATTTTCCTATCGCTCGTTCTTCCATCCTGTTGTATCTTTACTACTTTCTTTCCTATATATATTACTCTTTTCTACCTCTCTCCTACCTAATTTTTTCTTTATATATTTAGGTTCTTTTCTTTCTATTCCCTTATAATATATTTTACATTTTATGTCTCTTATTCATGCCATATCTCTCTTTGCCTCTGTACATACTTCATTTTTCCTTCACTGTCATCCTAATCCAATCCTCTCTCTTGATCTTCAAATGTCTCCCTTGTTACCTTTTCACTTTTTCTTGTCATCAGTCGGACACACTGGTGTCTCTTGTTTTTTCATCTCTATACAACCTCCTAGTGTTATTTTCTTCTCCAATCTTCTTTTTTCTCCTCTTGTTATAAACTTCTGTTTTCTCCTCAATTTCATCAATTCCTCTTTTTCTTTTTTCGCTTTCTTTTGTTTTCCTTCTAATCTTCCACCTTCTTCTTTTGCTCCATATAATTCACTTTTCTTTATTCTCTGTAATGTCTTTGCTCCTTCCTCTTCTTTCCCGCACTGTCATCCTAATCACTTCCATACAATTTCTTCTAATATTATTTCTTTTTCAATCTTTCTTCTCCTTTTCTTGTTACAAACTTCTGTTTTTGTCCTCAATTTTTTTTAATTTCTTTTTTTCCTCATTACTTCCTTTGCCTTCTTCCTAGCTTCACTCTCACTTTCTTCTTTTGCTCCATATGATTTCCCATTTTCTTATTCTCCATCTTCTATAATTTCTTAGCTCCTTCCTCTTTTCAGCACTATCATTTTTGTTCCTTTTTCTTTCCTTCTTAATCTTCAAACACTTCCCTTTTCTTGTCATCAATCGAACCCATCTTTTTTCTATTCTTTCACCTCCTCTCTATTCCTCTTCTTTTCTTCTTGCTATTTCCTCTGTTTTTTTTTCTAGTCTTAATCTTTTTCTTCTGTTGTCTATAACTTTCCATTTCCTCATTCTCTGTAATTTCTTTATTCCTTTCTCTTCTTCCCAATTTTTGTTCCCCACTAGGCGTACTATACATGATTTATTCATTTCCTTTGTCATTATTTGTTTATTTCTTATTATCTTTTTGATTGATTTAAAAATCTTTAATTCTTCTCTTATTTCTATTTCCTATTCTTTTCCATTTCCGTAAATAACTACAAATAATCTGCATACCCTGTTATCTATTCTATTATTCTTTTTCCTTTTCCTTTGTAATTCTTTTTTATTTACTATCTTAATTCTCTTTTATTCACGCTGTTTATGTTTCTCACATCTTTCGCTACCCTAACTTCAACTGTCCACACTCTGACACCTTTCTTCTCGTTCCTTATCTTTAAATGTATAGTTTTTTCTCTTCTCTATTTCTTTCTTTTATGATTGATTTTTACATTACAATCCTGTCTTAACTAGCTTACCCACGCTACCATCCACATTCTTTGCTACATCAGAATTCTACTTTTTTATTTTACATCTCACATTCCCTATCTCTAAATATAATCCTTACCTCTATTTCCCTTTCCTCTACGATTAATCTCTTCTACACTACAATCCTTTCTTAACTATTTTATACACGCTGTCGAGTCTACGTCCAGAAGCACATTACACGGGCGCCCTTCAGCTCTAATTGTTCATCATAAATTAAAGGCAAGGGCAAAATGACATTCAGGATCCCCGGAGACACCGACACAACACCAGCGAATATAGCTTCATGTTCCCGTCATTTTCTCTGTCATAACCTCGCCCATACCTTTGACGCAGTAAAATCCTATATTATAGTCTTTCGTCTTCTACTTATCTGATTTATCCTTCATTGTTCCACATACTAAACTTTTTTTATAAATCTTATAAATGCACGCAATTTTCTCTCCAAATATGTACACTCTCCTTCACGCCATCTAACCAAGTTGCGCTCTCTCTCTCTCTCTCTCTCTCTCTCTCTCTCTCTCTCTCTCT
>JANQDE010000027.1:163658-297346 GCA_037157785.1 Cephalotes varians
GTGTACGTTTCACACGTATTGTTATGAACGAAAATCTTTAAAAGTAAATAAATACACCCGCGTTATCGTTGTCTACAATGACATTTTAAAGGGTTTCTAAAGTGAAGCAAATTAGTCAATTTTTCATTTTAAGAAATTTTTTAATTGGTTTCACGGAATTGCAAATTTTTTATACACAATTAAACCCTGTGTTCCAAAATTGACTGCGAGTGCTGAAAATCCATAGTATACGTGATGTAAACTATAGATTTTTAGCGCTGGAAATCAATTTTGGAACACAGCCAAAGTACGCACAAAAATGACAGGGGCAATGGTCGATTTTATAAAAAAACGAAAAAAAATTATAAATACTGCTTATTTCTGACACGTAAAATTATTATCCGACTACAATATTTGCTTAATACTAGAATCCTATAATATATATATATGTATAAAATGTGATAGTCGTCCCCCAGGGACAACATGCATGATCAATTTCGAGCAATTAGAATTGAGATTAAAAATCAAGAAAAAAAGATTTTTTTAATCAAAATTTAATATAAATACAGATGTGAAAGAAAAGCATGCTGTTCCTAGAGAACGATTATCATATTTTGTACATATAAAAATTCTTGTATTAAGCAAATATTGTGGTCAAGTGACAGCTACGTGCCAAACAAATATTTTCACTTACGACGGTTGTAACAACGTATAATAAAAAAAAAACTTTTCAATAGAATTGTGTGTGAAAAACATTGTAAATAAAAAAATAATTAAACGGATATAATTTTCGCATTGTTTTTTTTACAAAAAGCATTATACATATATAATTAATACGAGCAATTTTTTCTTTAAACTTAACTTTTTGTAAAAAAAACCAAAAATTTTTAATTATTTTTTAATGTTTTCTGATTATTTTTTTTCTTGTATCAAACAGTAATTTACAGTATTTTATAATATTTATAACAGTAGTTTTATTAAAGAAGTATATATGAAAATATATGCATATATGGATATTTCGTGTATAATTATGTATTATGTTTATATTTGTTTAGATATATATTTATGTTTTTATATAAACAATTTTTTACCGGGTTTGAAGATCAGTACACAATTCGCATGCAAGCTAAGACATGGAGAGACCCAGAAAGCATTAGATTCCAGACGACCAGTTGTGTCGACGCATAGGGTGAATTCGTTTATGCAGTCACTGCTGCAGAAGGTGTCATTTTATCTTTGTTTACATTCAATGAACAATAAAGATAAAATGATACCCTCTGCAGCAGTGACTGCATAAACGAATTCACCCATATATTACATGCATTCGACAAAATTTTGTTGTACGACCGATCGCATGCGCACTAGCAGCCAATCAGTACGTTCGACGAAAACGCACAAATGAATAGCACTCTAGGGATATTACATTTGTCATAAGACAAATTTTTCAAGTCCATTGATTGGCTACAAGATAGAGAATTTCTGGAGACTCAAGAACTTTTCTGTTCTATAACCAATCAACACGCTTGAAAAATTTCTCGTACGACAAATGTAATATCACCCTAGCAGATACGATAAGTTACGCGCACTTTCCTTTTGTACGTTGTGAAGATTTCAAGTATAAAAATTATGTTCTGACGTTACATCGGCACTCATTATTTTTAAACCTTCGCTCCGGGCAATCCTCCCATAGTGATAATACACATAGAGTACGTGAGACATAGGCGCGCGCCTAAGTGGAAATGACTTGTCGATAAAAAGAGAAAGAATATCGCTTTAACCCACTGAAATATAATAATACTGGAACGAGCGCGGGCGCTAGTGTCGTGAAATGACAAAGAGGGTCTTAAGTGGTATCTTTGTCTCTTTTTAGTACAATCTGGCCAAAAGTTTCTTTGTAACGTTTATTGGATACACGTAACCGTCTTTTATAAAACGAGACTGTACGATCCCCACTATCGTTTACCACACATGCGTAGTATAGCTTAGAGAAGGCTAAAGATACCACCTTGGACGCTCTCTCTCGGATCACACTTATTCATAGGGTCGCGCTCGTTCCAGTATTATTATATTTCAGTGCTTTAACCAATCTGTCTGTCTCTCTCTCTCTCTCTCTCTCTCTCTCTCTCTCTCTCTCTCTCGCGCGCGCGTCGTTAGAAAGAGATAGATATGTTAAAGCGATATTCCATCTTTTTCCATGGACAGGTCATCTTCCCGGGAGACTCACGTACTCTATGGCCGGTATTGGTATTCATAGTCGATTCTTATATTTAAAACTGTCTTAAGTAAAACCTTAAGATGTCTTGAACCAATCAGAGAGCAGTATTAGCATCTTAAGACATTACTTAAGACCTTGAAATGAGAACCGACCTATGTGTATTATCTCTATGAATCCTCCACAGTATTCTGGAGACCCTATATTCGAGTCTGGACACGAGAGAGAAAACTTTTGATTGGTCCGTCGTTTGTCGTAACTCCCGCTCCAATTCAAACTTGGATAACTTAATAAATTCAGATGAGAAAAATGTATACATAAACTTTTTAGAATATTTTTGTATTTTTAATGAATATTATACATAGACTTACTATCATATCTTTGAGGTAATAAAATTTTTTCTTTTATTATAAATTCTTAATCTAAATACAACAAATCTCTAGCAATTATTTTTGTTAACAGATTATGGCACTCTAAAATATCACATTTAATTTTAATTACATTAATATTAAATATTTTATTTATCTTATTGTAAAAAATTCAAACGTATTAACTTCGCAAAGAAGTGAATTGTTTATTAGTACCCAATCTTTTCGGTTAATATTTTTTACTCATACAGCTTGTCGTTCAGTATTTCTAGGAAATCTTTTCATCGTATATCCTTTGACAGCTGAATTATTACAATGGAACAGCGCAGCCAGCCATTTTTACTATAAATATTTAATTAATGTTTTTATTTTTGATATTAATATTTTTGACGCTGCCAACAGCTTCCACTTGAATGAAAAAATATACACACGAATATACATACTACATATTATATTAAGGTTGGAACGAATAGACGGAGATAGTATATATATCTTTCTCTCTCATAGCATTTCGTCACAATCGCTCGTGTCCCGAGCTCTGGTATAGGGTCTCTAAAGTATTCTAACACACACGCCATCTTGCGATAAACTGTGGAATGTTCTCAAGAAAAATCACAGTGATTTTCAACGAGTGGAAACACCTTATACTCTTACACCGTGGTGCCACGCAAAAGGCCGGGATGGCCGCTTTCAAGCTTCTCTCTGCAGTCTCTGCTCTCACGAAGGAACCCCGGTGGTTTCGAGTTCGAAAACGCGATAAGCGGCGCGAGAACAGCGCAGTGCGCACGGAAAAATTAGGTCGATGCGCGAAAGATGGCGGCCGTTGCGTGATGTACGTACAAGATTCGTACTTTGGTTTTGCCAAAAACATGAAAGAACCACGTTAAGGTGTGCGCGACACATGCGAAACGCGACTTGTCCACGGACAGATCCTGTCGGGAAAAACGGCGCACTCGCGGATTCGCGTCAGATCTTGATTCGCGTGCGGCAGTGTTGACGAATTTGTTTACGATAAGCGACGAAGAAGCTGTCTCTTTTGCTTTTCGGCTTGGTCGTCGATTCTCGATACTCGCGGCAGTTGCGACGAGCAGGTCGCCCGCGACTCGAGTGTCGAACACGCGGCGGCGGGGGGGGGGGAAGAAAAGAGAGGCACGTATCATCCGCAACGGACTTGGATAGATTCGACACTGGAGATTGAGTGTTGCCGGACTTCGGCCCGGTGAGAAGAACAGTAGAGATGCTGAAGCAATTGCAGATGGGGATGAGAGCTTTCCTCTTAATGGCCTCCCGTGTGTGGACCTGCATCTGCTTTCTACTCAAGAAGCAGGTTAGAGCCGTAAGTAGGTGCTTCGCGCCTCTATTCGCGCCTTCTTCCGCAGTCAGACACGGGTCATATTACGAGCCTGTCGCTTGCTTGTCGATCCGTTTCATCGCTTCTTTTTTTTTTTATCAATATAGACATTTGATTACATTGACATTTGTGATGTAACACTCTGATACATCCATACTTTTGAGTGATACAATCTCTACTTCGTGAATCTTCTTTTGCTCTATGAAACGTTTCTCTACCAAACGTAGATGAGAAGAATGAGACATGAAAAATATCTGAAAAAATTACTTTATAACAATTTTTTTCAAATTAATGATTTTTCTACATTTTCAATTTTTTTCTTCAGATTTTACAAGGCTATGTATTAATATACCCTTTTTTTATAAAAAATTTTATTTATAAAAAGAACTCAATTTTGTATTCCCTTTGAACTGAGCAAATCTTTCATATTACAATTTTGAAATAATAGACTATACATATATGTTCCACTAGTTGCTCTATTGAGAAATATTTATCTTTTTATGTGTGACTCGTGTCTGTTTTCAAGATGCAAGTTAGAGGTGTAAGTAGTTACTTAATGTTGTCATTTAATATTTATACAGCTACATTTTTTAATTTAATTTGTGTAATGTAAGATAAATATATGAATAATATATTTCTGTCTTACTCCAAATTTTTATTCTTTGTACGTTTATATTTTTATTATTTGAATCACCTGCAATTGCTGTACTGCGATATTATAATTACATTTTCATTCATGAAAAAGTTTCTTTTCTTTTATAATAGATATATTAATCTCTGCTTTAATTTTCTTGTAAAGGCCTTGACTTCTTAATGATTAATTAACTATTTTATATTTTTTTATATCTTATAAATGTATACAAATTGTATATTTACTGCTTTAGATTTCACAGATGCAACCAGTCAAATACGAGATCTTCCCACTTTCACCTTTATCTAGGCACAGACTTAGTAAGTATCCCAATAATGTATATATGAATTTGTATGTTGCGTTTAATATTTTTATACAATTTTTATACAGTATTTGTATACAATGCAAGAATGTTTCAGGTATAGTTAAAAGAAAAGTATTAGTACTGGATTTAGACGAAACGTTAATTCACTCTCATCACGATGGAGTAGCAAGGCCAACTGTTAGGCCTGGTACACCTCCAGATTTTGTTCTTAAGGTGACGATAGACAGACATCCTGTCAGATTTTTCGTCCATAAAAGACCACATGTAGATTTCTTCTTGGATATTGTTAGTCAGTGGTGAGTATATGACAAAAAGAAATACCATCCCAAAATTTTACTGGCAAACGAAAAACTTGCAAACTTTGCAATTTTTTGTTTAGATTTTAATTCTAATCATGTTTCAAGATAAGTTTGCATTAAAATTATTTTCTGTTATTATTTATATCAATTAGGTACGAGCTAGTAGTCTTTACCGCATCTATGGAAATATATGGGGCAGCAGTTGCAGATAAATTAGATAATAACAGAGGTATTTTAAGGCGCAGATATTATAGACAACATTGTACGCCAGAAATGGGTTCCTATACAAAAGATTTATCAGCAATCTGTTCAGATCTCTCTTCAGTTTTTATTCTCGATAACAGCCCAGGAGCTTATAGAGCTTATCCACGTAAGTATATATATATATATATATATATACATAGTTTTCTTTTAAATATCCAACACTATTTTTGAAGTGTCTGTAACATCTTTTACTAATATTTGTACATGTCATCAATATATTGATTTATCTTTGCAGAAATAAATGAATTTAATGATACTGTACTTAATGATATGTGAATAAACAACAATTACAGATTTTATTTTTAAAAAGATGCGATACTATAATGCGTAAATTAATTAGAGAATAGAATCTGCATTTTATTTTTTTGAGTGTGATATAAAATTAATACAGAAATTAAAATATAATTACAAGACTTTGTCTTTTTGTGATTTATCTTGTTTTGTAAAAAAATGCACGTAATACTGTAGTATTGATAATGAATGAAAAGATAATGCATTAATAAAGTTAATAATTTATCATATATATTGCTGCTTTATTTCATCGTTGTTTCTTCTTTTTTATGTCACAGACAATGCGATACCCATAAAGTCATGGTTCAGCGATGCGGGAGACACCGCTTTATTAAGCTTACTTCCAATCTTGGACGCTCTTCGTTTCACGCAGGATGTACGATCAGTTCTTTCAAGGAATTTACACTTACATCATACTTGGTAGCATAGCCAAGATTGAACGATACACTAGATATTCTAGAGTTGAAACTACTAACAGTTTCAGTTAATGTGTCTAGCTTAGGATTATTATTGTTATTAATTAATAGCAACATTAGGTCGCTGTCCATATAATGAGAGAAAGCCACTCCTCCTCCTTCAGTCTTTGTCTTTCTATACTCGAACGAACAGCGGCGAATAAATATGGAAGGGAATGGTATTCAGCCAATAATTACATCAGCACAAAATATCTTAGGATAATTCTTTGTGTTGTACGGTCCATGTGTGCAAAATCATAAAATGAATTTCTTTATTTTTCTGTTATATAAATCTTTGCCAAAGACCAAGATACGAAAATAAGATAGAACCACACTAGCTAGCAGGATTTTTTAGATAAGAATTATACTTAGAGTTTTTATTTATATATTTTGGCAGCACATTATGGAAGATAAATATACTGTACTTTTGTTATTGTATATTATTAACCTAGGATGTACAGAGAGAAAAAGAGAGAGAGAGAGATGTACCTAAGTCAAATGGATTTTGCTGTAACTCACTGTATCAGTGAGGCAGCTGTCCTGGTTATATCTAATAAAAAAAGTATTAATATAAAATCAGGAAAGAGTGACATCTGTTCTTGTCAAGACTTCCGCGATATGAAATATTACATGAATGATCAATAAAGTATGATTGCGTTGGTATATGCTCTTACAAAAAGAGTTTATAATGTGCGATTCATCGATATATTTTGATTTTCTTCACATAAAATATTATTCTCCATATAAATTAATAAATAGATAACCAAGAAAATAAAAAAAATAAAGTTTTCGAAGAAATGTATTCGTAAATATCTTGATGTAATATTCATACATTCATTAGCCATCATAAATTCTTATTTTTAAATAATAACTTTGAGATTGTAAAGTTGAGGCAAAATTAATTTATATACCTTTTCTTTCAAGCATAAGTGGTCATTTCTGTAAAAAAAAAAATATTCTTTATACAATACTCATTTCACTTATACTTTTTTTTTATTATATTTAAATTGTATTGCTTTATAGCAAAATTTTTATTATATTTAACTACAATCTATAAATTCTTGTATAAACTGTACTATATGTGATTATATCTTTCTGTTTGTATTACATTACACACACACACACACACACACACACACACACACACACATACATACATACACATATATATATGTATATATTGTGTAAAATGTATATGATAATTTTCTTAATTATATTAAAATATATTGTATAATTTTCTTTAATCATTGATATTCAAAAATCTATATGGAAAAGGAATATAAAAGATGACAAGTCTCAACTTATAGTAATAATCTCTAAAATCTGTTAAGATTATTACATTTTAAAAGAAAAATCTTAACTACAGCATTTAATTGTAATAGTTCTAAATACTCGAAATGCTATATAAAAGTAGACAAATTTTTCTCTAATTAAAAGAAATGCATTTGTTTCATTTACATAGTTGATTATAATTTATTTATTTCATGCTCACATGAAAGCTGAAAAATTGAATGAATCACATGTCACGAGTTCTTTTTGTAAATGATATGTAATAACAAGCTGCGCGCGCGCGCGCGCACACACTCACACGTACACGCATCTGTGTACTTTGTTTGCTTGTTAGTGATACAACAATATCGAACATTATACAGTTTGTACATATTACTCGGATGTATGCTGGTGCGCAACTCAAGTATAACTGATTTTTGTATGAATGATCGATATAAATAAGTTACATGGACTTCATCTAATATCTATATACGTGTGTTGTATGTATGTGCGTGCGCACATATATATACACATACACATGCATTTATATATGTAAAATCAATTTACTCAATTTACATTTAAAAAGTTAAAGAAGAACGATACGCTCATGTGTACAAGATCTAGCGATATTAGTCATCCTTCAATAAAGATTTTTTAATTAAAGTTATCGTTTTTCTATTACATATTGTAGAACTTGTATGCTTTCTTTATTGTAAATAACAATCATTCTCTCAAGACATAAGCCATGGGCAATGCATATAGCATTGCATGAAAAATGGAAGTAACGTTAATTTATTCAATTTATTTATTCAATAAAATTATGTCTATACACACATAACATTGTCTGCACTATAACGTAGCAGGTACTACATATAATGGTACACTAATTTCTCAATTTGTAATACGATACAATTTTCGATACAAAATTTACAAGATTCTCAAACAGATATTTTGTATTATAACTACCTTCGACGAATTCTAGATTAAAATATTCATATATACATAAAATATATTAAGTAGTTTATTTTATGATGTAGAGAATTGCATCTTTATAATTTATCTCCATATAAAACAAGTCAAATCTAATTCTCACGTGTTTACAAGAACGTTTCTTATATTCTATACTAGATATGTAATTCATACAATAAAATCAAAAATATCGCTTTTGATCACGAAAATTTTTTCGAAAGGTATTAAAAAAATTTCTAATATAATAATAAATTGCATATTTTGTGTTCTCTTTATCTCTCTTATATTTCTATTGTGAAAAAGTATCAAAGTAAATTAACTTGTTTTAAAAACCTATTAGCAACACACAGCCTGTTAGATCTTATACAAGACAAACATTTTATTACAAATTGCAAGTAAATCTGTAACTACATTAATTTATTCGATCGATTTCCTATGTTGTTATAATAAATGACACAAATGATATATAAACTTGTTTTTTTATCATATATTTTAGAAGTTTTTTTGTAATGAAACATTGTTTTATGAACATTAAAACAATTTACAAAGTTATGAATACTATCAAAAATACAGATCAATGCTACTAACACACACACACACACACATACACACAAGGTGTTAAAAAAGATTTCAGAATTTAGTCCTAAATTTTTCTTTTCTAACATCTTGTATAAAAATAATATGAAACCTCTTTAATATATCATATATTATTAAAACTATAATCCTTTTGCTTCACTATATTATGCTGAATATATATTGAAGACTATCATTATGGAAGTAATTACGATAGACTCAAAATTCCTACATTTATTCTTTGGGTGGATCTTCTCGAATCATTTCCAAAGAACTATCCGAATTGTTAGTACTGCTTCCACTTCCAGCATCGTCTTCTCGTTCAGTTGTTTTTTCTTGACTTACATTTGTTGAATCCAATTGCCATGGTGGTATAGATGCTGGGGCAGTAGGAAATTGTTTCCTATTTTAAAATATAATTGGAAATTAGTAATAGATAATAAAAACATGATTGTAAACTAATGTATAAAAATGAATTATAGTTTTGACGCTTGTGGGTTAAGTTCATGATACGAAATAGATACATAATTTAATCAGAAAGTTGCAATAAAAGATTACTTCAAAAGTGCAGATAATCAAAAATAGGAATAAGATGATAAAAAGCAGAAATTTTGTATTTTAACACTTTACCTACCGCGAGCCGATAAATAGACTATGTATTATTCGCAAGCGGTAGGTAAAGTGTTAAAGTTACATTTTGTAAAACTAACTCTTGTTCAAAAGAAAATTACTAGAATATTTGGGTATCAATTTTTTAAGCAATTTCAGATAAAATTATATGTATAAGTGTGAGATTGAGATGTGACGTTTGATCTCTTGTCAAAACAATGATCTTAATATAAGCAAACATCACATATACGAGAATAAAACAATGTTTAAATGAAATAAAAAATTTCATTGTGTAGCAATAAATTGTTGACGATGTATCTATGTTAATTTTCTTATTATAATGTGCTTTATATAAAAAGAAAGAAAAGTATGCACCTTGATAAAAGCAAAGCTTTTAGACTAGACAAATCATGTTTAAGTTCTTGCACTAATTGTGGGATACATGGATCCAATGCTTGATGCTGAGTTAATTTTTGCACTTCACCTTCTATCTTCAAAATAGAGTCTTTTACTTCTTTCATGGAATTTTGGACGGTTTTATCTAATTCGGTTACCCTATCTTCTATGCTCTTGTTCTTTCTTCGACCAAACAAAAAGGATTCTATAAACTTCTGTAAAATTAAAAATTACATTATATTTCAATAATATGAAATAAAAAGAAAAATGTATGCATACACATATATACAATTTTTATTTTATAATATATACTGAGATTCAATTATCATAAAAACTCCAAAATTAATGTACTAAAAATTTTTCAATGTCTTGCACAAAAAATAAAAATCTTTTAATTTCTTCGCACTGTAAAAGATACCTTATAAAACCAATATGCACAATATACTGTCATGCCAATTAATGCAGCTGCATTAAAGAATTCTTTGACTCTCTGCAAAAATGTCAGTTGGTAAATATTCATTTGACCATATGGATGAATAGATCCTGATGATATTTGTACAGCAGTATATGGATTCTGACTATGAAGAACATTGCGATCAACTATATCATCAACAGACGCTAGTTTGAAAGCCATTTTAATCTCCTCATCCGTGAGGCCTTTCCTTTTAAGAAATTCTTGTTTTTGCATCAATGGACTTGATGACACTTTAGGATTTTGTAGAAACTGCACTGCTGTTTTCACCTTTATAAATTTTAATACTTCATGAGCTTCATACGTTTATAACATGTGAGTTTACACATAAAATGAGTAATATACGTGCATATTTTGGATGCAGCTTTATCTATATACATAGCTAGACATATGCATAAGTTATCAGTTAAATATTTACAAGATATATTAAGAATAATTATGGATATATATTCACAGCAATTTTTTAATTTATATAACTTAATTTAATCAGCGATAATTCTTACCAAATTCTCCCGTAACGGAAGAGTATTATTGTTTGTATCTTGATCAGCCATTCTGACTAGCTTTTGATCTCATTTGACTCTTACTCCTTGTAATCAAAACAGCATTATTATGCAAAGTTCTATTTTGCAAACTGCAAATCACATTTTCCTGATGAAACCATTGACGTAGGAATATAGATGGATGGAACATTAGTTGCCTATACAGAGGAGTAGTGATAGTGGACGTAAGGAATCAAGACACTGACTTCGGTAAATTTCCATAAGTTCGACAATACGCGAGTCACATATGCTCGTGTATTGCCGCTTGCCGCTGCCACAGCCTGCCACAGTCACAGCACTAAATAATAATGAAAAGCACCCTAAATGGAGGGAAGGCACGCATATTAATAACGTATTTCATTAGCCGAACTGGTGCAGAAATTCGATATAAGCGCCAATAGGTTATCGGTTTTAATGCAAAACGCACTGAGGGCCAATTTCACTAACGTCGATTAAGCTAACCGACGGTTAAAGTGTCAACCGTGATTGGTTCATTCTGGTCAAAGACAAATGCGATTGGATAATTCCATTGGAATTAACCGTCGGTTAAGTTAACCGATGGTTAAAGTGTCAACCGTGATTGGTTCATTCTGGTCAAAGACAAATGCGATTGGATAATTCCATTGGAATTAACCGTCGGTTAGTCTAACCGACGGTTAAAGTATCAACCGTGATTGGTTCATTCTGGTCAAAGACAAATGCGATTGGATAATTCCATTGGAATTAACCGTCGGTTAGTCTAACCGACGTTGGTGAAATTGGCCCTGAGTGTGCCTCAGTATCGCCCATTGAAAAACGCTATAGTGCTAAAGGCCGAAGCACAGACTCTTGCATAACGCATAAGACATAAGAAAATCAACCAATCAGAATTCTTTATTTAACGGAAAAGAAGGAAATAAAGAATTTTGATTGTGCAAGAGTCTGTGCTTCGGCCTTAAGACTACATGAGGTCACAATGTTGTTGCGACTCTGCGCCTGACCAATGGGTGAATTCGTTTATGCAGTCACTGCTGCAGAAGTTATCATTTTATCTTTGTTTACGTCCAATGAACAATGAAGATAAAATGATACCCTCCGCAGCAGTGACTGCATAAACGAATTCACCCAATTAGAGAAGAAAGCATATTACGCACAACGATTGGTCCAACATCGCAACAACACTACGACCTCATTAGCTGCATTTAGCAGAGAAAGCAGCTTAGTAAGCGCTTTGCGCTGATTGGATTATATTTTTAGATCTAGAAGAATAGTCCTATCTCAATTTAGATCTAAATGTATAATCCAATCGGCGCAAAGCGCTTACTAAGCTGCTTTTTCTGCTGAACGCAGCCATTGTAGATAAAATCGTAGACAGCATCACTGCCACGCGTGCGTATAGTAATATAGCTCAGAGAAGGATAAAGATACTACTTTAGACTCTTTATCTCTCTCTTTCTCTCGAATCACGTTTAGTATAGATAGTATATAGAACCGCGCGCGTTCTAGTACTGTTATATTTCTTTCTTCTTCTCTTCTTCCAGTGGCCTGTAGATTTCTGATCGATCATTGTACCATTATTTACTATTATATTTCAGTGGGTGCATTCAACGAATTTAATAGTTGAGTGAGCGCTTAGTGATTGTTGCCTATGATTGGAATAAACTTTTAGATCCACGATAAATCTAGAAGAATATACCAATAGCAGCGAACGCTCTCTTAATCGTTGAATCCACTGAATGCACCCAGCGAGTCCTAGACTTAAGGTTTGTTCGCGTCGTAATGCCCCAACATGCTCCTATTTGCTCCAACACGTTCCATTCTATAATATACGTTACGTAATACTATAGATTGGAGCGTGTTGGAGCAAGTAGGAGCATGTTGGGGCATGCGACGCGAACAAACCTTACGTGATGCTATAGATTTTGAGCACTCGCAGTGAATATCGGAACGCACCCCATGTCATGTGTGTTGCTTCAATCAAATTATAGCCATCTTCGTTACGTACGAAAAGAAAAAAAGGCAATGCCGTGCCATCTTTCGAACGCTTGGCAGACTTGTTGGCGCGTCAATGGTAGAAACTAGTATGGCGTTTATTGTGAGAGCAGCTGCTTGAATCATTTGAAAATACGACTATCTCTGTGATTGTTAATCAGTCGGTGGAGAAAAGATAAAGAAAACGCTCGTAATTGTTGAACCTCACGTGTCACCTTTTCAGTCATTACCATCATCATTATCATCATTATCATCATCGTCATCGTCATCGTCATCGTCCTCGTTCTCGTTCTCGTTTATCATCATCATCATCATCATCATCATCATCATCATCATCATCATCATTATCATCATCATCATCATCGTCATCATTATTATCATCATCATCAGTATTGTAATCATGACGGATCGAACCGAGCTGAGGATGAACGTAGCCGCTTTGAAACGAGTTGACCCCTATGTGAAGGATATTTTGGAAACTGCGACTCACGTCGCTCTGTATACGTTCAATGCGGATGAAAATGAATGGGAAAAGACCGACATCGAGGGCGCTCTGTTCTTATATTCAAGGAATGGCGAGCCATACAACAGTATTCTCATAATGAACAGGTAGTATATACCGAGGTGTTATATATCTACCAGCTAAGAAAATATAGCGTGTGACGTTTCGCTTTGCATCGCCAGCGGTTTATTCGAGAGATTCTCAAATTATTTTGATTCAAGTTTAGTATCTTTTACACATCTATCTTATATTTTATATTAATAATATTAAAAATGTCATAAAAATATATGTTTGTTACAGATTGAATACAAACAATCTAGTGGAACCAGTTGCTCCAGGTTTAGATTTACAATTACAGGAACCATTTCTGTTATATAGAAATTCTAGAGGCAACATCTATGGTATTTGGTTTTATGAGAAAGAAGAATGTGTACGCATTGCAAACATGTTAAATAAACTTCTCAAAGAATGTGAAGAAAATCGCAAAATCAGTAACAAACCGCTACTTAAGGCTAAAAAGGCTTCAGGACCTAATGTAAACAATGTGGATATATTCAGTATGCTTAGCAAGGCACAAGAGGACTTTAACACAAGCAGAGGTAGCGGCGGAGGTGGAGGTGGCGAAGGGGATAGCGGTAACACGATATCAAGATCAAAGTCTCCATCAATTACACCCATGACTGACAATATTTCTGGACCTCTAGCCGCTCCCTTAGGACCTGACGTTACTTCGCAAAGTGTAATGGACTTCTTTGCTAAAGCCAAGGTTAGCATTGTATCTTTGCTGTTCTATTTGACATATATTATTTCTTTATCCTTTATGCCATTATGTTGACCCAGGTGAATACTGGACATTTCAAAGCAGGCGACCAACCTACCCCAGGAAATACAGTCGTGGTGGAAAGTAAACCTTTACTCGCACGTTTAATGTCTCATCCGGCAGCGCATACTTTAGAACATATTGAGAAACAGCAGAGATCTGTAACACCACAACCATCTCATCAATCGCATCCGACCATGATTCCATCCACGAATAAATCTAAAAGACGAAACAAAACAACTCCGCAACAAGAATCGATAGTGTCCACGTCAGCACCGATATCTCAAGATTTGCCGCTACCTATCACTCAGAACGTCAGTGATTCAAACGGGTCGACTGGATTTCTCAGGATACAGTCGCCGTCCAACGTAACGTCTTCTACTTTAAGAAATCATCAAGCTTCAAACATTACCAATACCAACAATGTTAATCCACTTGCGTCATTATTCGCTCATGCCTCTGGAAGCACAGTAAGAAAAATTCCCACAAATTTATCTTTTGTATTCTTCTATTGAGTGAGAGAGAGAGAGAGAGAGAGAGAGAGAGAGAGAGAGAGAAAGAGCGAGCATGTATATATTCTAAAATTCTTGTTTTCTTTTTGTTTTCTGATTTAGTCGTCGGATGATATTATCCCAGCGCCTACGTTGTCAGGAAGAGGATCGGCACCAGCGTTAATACCACCTGTGATGTTTGCCGCTCCCAGCCCATCTGAACCCCTAAATAGACCATTAGAACCACTAACGAGGAATCAGCTTTTACAAGCGTTTAATTATTTGTTGAAAAGCGATCCAGATTTCATCAACAAACTTCACGAGGCCTACGTCAAATCGTTTGGAGAGATACTTTCTTAAACTCACGATATTATTGTATTAATTACAAAAAAAATTCATCGTATGAGTTGACTGAACAAAAGGGACATGACTAAAAGGATTAAGCTAAATCTCAATATTCCTATATTACGTGCATGTACATACATAGACGAAATGTAAAAGCTCGATATTCAATTGAGGACTTTCTTTTAAAGAAAAGTTTCTTTGTTTGATCGAGGATTAGAAAGCAAATATGGAATAGAAAGCGATACGATATATAATACCTTGAACAGTATTTTTATAAAGCAATGCACTTTCTTTTGGGACAAAGCGAAGAGAACGAGCAGGGACTCATAATGAAGTATGGTACGAATGAAAAATTGGACTTGTTAAAAAAAGTGGACTTATTGAATGGTATATATAATGGAATTGAACGGTTTTTAAACTGTGATGCCAAAAGATTTATATTATACGCGCGTTTTATGATTGAAATTTCAATGCAGCACAAAGTCGTTTTTTGAGCTGGTCAAATCATATGAAATATCTATTTTATAGAGTAATGACGTATCCTTCCTATATACCGGATATCAATATGGTATGTGTATGTTATCAATGAAAGGCAACAAATAAATACAGATGCAAGATGCAATGAAAAGACACTTAAAATACACTCTACTCTTTGACTTTTTTTCTTTTCATTCCTCACAAGTGACATGTTTATAAAACAAAATCTAGACAGACCTACATGTATTTATTTAGTCATTATTATGTATCATACTATCACATACAATGTTTATATGAAATGCGCTTAAAAAGTATGTATAAAGAACGTAAAGGTACAATTTCACAAATTTAATGGCTGTGACTGAAGTCGCAATGGCGACTTGAACGAAAAATTATGTCGATCACAAATTTATTTTCTATTATAAGAATTCTTATAGATCATTTACGAAATATATAATCTTCTCCCTTACTTTATTGGCGTGTACCATTTGTAAATTAAAATTACGTACTCTTAATATTTTTAGGGAACGGAGTTCAATGGTCGCAATGTCGAAGGACGTTCTCGCATCATCGTAACTCGATAATATCGAGTATCAAATTTATCGTTCAAAATGATAAAAAATACATAGATACATATCTATATTTACAATCCTACAGCGACACAGAAACCTTGTATCGTTGTAATGTCATCATGTTTAAAGGATCGAAAAATCTTGACCCATTCTCACTCTTTGATCTCGCAACGATCTCGACATGCGTGCCGTTTCGACGTTTCGAGGAAATGCAACGAGTAATAATACGTTATCATTACGAGATATAATTTACAATAGTTTTGCTTTCTTCGTAGAATTCACAGCCAAGTGGAGCCTTCGACGGCCCGCTAGCTTCCTAGACAGCCGCTTATGACTGGACTTGGTACATGACTCTGGCCTCTATGGAATCTTGCAAACTCTTGCACATTGTCTATATTTCTCTATAAATGCATATTGATGCATAACAGATCAATCGAATTAAAACTAAGTTAAATCGGAATATATAAGATTACTCGCCGTAAAGAAATCTTTATATATCCGTCTGTATAATCAAGTTTCCCAAGATTAATATACGGTATATTCTTCCCTATGTAAATGCATGTGTATGGCACGCTTCCGAGTCATGTACCAAAACTAGCGCAGCCAGCTCTATTAATTAAACTATTACTTAGAACACCTCTTATTGGGAAACTTGCCGAAGATTGCAAAAGTTTCTTAAACTAGAGGCACTTTTGGTGATCCAAGTAAGGGCGGTCCGTTATCGGATGTTCGATGTGACACAAATTTATTTGCATTTTGCGCCGGCATAGGCTGAAGCCATCTGACAGCTAAGCTGGCGATCATCAGCAGAACGATGAATCCACAGATAGCCACGATAATCGTCGCCGTCGGGAACCAGCCGTCAGTCGCTTGATTTTCGCGACTGTTTGGATGCAATGGGGCCAAGTACGCTCGTTGATCGCCGTTCAATACTACAATGATATCATTAACAATAAATTAAATAACATTTAACATTTAACGAACACGAATAATTTTTTCGAGAAAGTGAGATTTGTGGGGGAAGAAAAAAAACAACTTGATTCAACTGATGTTTTGCAAAGAACGTTGTGCAGGAACGTTCTAATAATTAATGGCAATATCTAAGCGCCTGACGAACATTACGATGATCAATGTGACAGATGTGACAAGTGGAATATCGAGAATATTCTTCTTTAGCATGCGAGATGAAGGATAGAAAAGGCGCACGTCGAACGTCGAACCTCGTAGAGTCTTGTTGAGTCTATTTTTCAACGCGGGGTTGTCCACGTGATTGCAGAGATCCTGATCGCAGCAGAGAAATCCTGCGGGACACTGGCGACTTTTGAAGCTGTCGTCGAGGCAACCGCTGTGAGGAGTGTGTTCCGCTCTCGAAAGCGGTGCATTTGCATTTGATGGTAATTTTGTAAAGCAACTCCTACCGCGACACATGTATCCTTGAGGAACGCATTCCGGTTGATTGCAATAGCATCTTACTTCTCCCATATTAAAGGAATCTGCAATCAAAAACGCCAATCCTCTAATCGTAAATAGTTTTAAAATTAAGATGTTAAATTAAAACTTTAAGGATACGTCGTAAGGAAGCGATTTTGTCTCAGAGTTGGCTTCTTTCTAAAAGGTCAAGAACATCGAGAGGATCTTGCATCGCGGTTTGCGCAAATACACGCAACAAGGGTGGGCTCTTCGACGCGACTGCGCGTAGTGCGCGTTAATGAGAATCGTACGAAATAAATGAAAAGAAGAAGTGGGAACGAGGAGAGGAAAGGAGGGAGGGAAGGAGAGAGAGAAACAGAGACACCAGGCACGTTTATTACGATGAGTTTATACGATATTGCGAAGCCATCCTTATCCGCGAGCATGCTCGGCTTCGTTTGCCCCAACCCCCGGTCTACCATCCCGCCGAGTTCTCCTCGCGACCTCGTCTTTCTCCACCGGTTTCTTGCTAATAAGCCCGCAGCGATGCCTCGCATGTCTCTGTTTCTCTTTCACTTGCTCTTCCTTTGCGAGCAAGCCTTGCGCGAGTGCCGACCTCTCTCTCTCTCTCTCTCTCTCCGTTCACGGGGACTGTCGGGGTCCAGCCCATCGGGGACTAAAAAACGCTAAAACAGCCGAGTCACAAAAGAAAGATTAAAGTAGAGAGGATACACATGGAGAGAGAGGCATGCGGCGCTGCTCCGTGTGCGCGCGTGTATATCTCCTTTCTCTCTTTTTCACTCTATCTCTCGCTATCTGTCTCTCGATGCAATTTTGTTGATCAAATATCACGCACGAGAGAAAGAATATAAATAGGGCCAGTCGATCACTTGATCGCGTTCCGTTGCAACAATTATGTGTCGCAAATTAGGATATTACTACACGTGGTCTGCAAATAATAAGTTATGAGGGGATATTTCAATTTTACGTTAATAATCAGAAATATTCCAATAGCAAGATCTCTTGTTCACTCTCTCCGCCATTCGTCTAACTTGTATCAAGTTATTTTATCAAAATAAATACAAAATATTTCTTTTGCGATCATATTAAATGCATGATGAAAAATTTGCAAATGTCGAATTTTTCCTTCTTAAAATAAATAATTTTAATAAGGTTCTACAGGTATGTGAGTGTATCGCGTATATTTGTACTGGAAACGTATTATTTTAAAACGTGTTGTAAAGCGATTGAATCGAAAATAAAGAACGGTAGTCTTCCAAAAGAAAAATTCCAAGGGGCCGCGTCGGGGGACAGTCCTATACGCGTGTGCGCGTTTAAAATAAAAAGACAAAGGGAGAGGGAAGAAGCAGCGGGAGGTCGAGAAGCCCGAGCGAGGAGAGATACGACCGGCGAGGCAAGCCCGAGGCCGAGGAAGAGCCATCCGAAAACAAACAGACTGCATCGCGGAGTCGTTCGTTATGCGTCTACGGTATATTAATTATTCCTCGGCTTGGTCAGATCCGGTCCGGCCCGGTTTTAGCGCGGCCTCTCTCTTCGCGTTTCTTTTTTTCATTCCTTCGATATTGGACCCCACCGGTGAGATTGATGTATGTAACGACGGTCAAACGTCTCATCGATTTTTCGATCGACATTTTCGATGACATTCCAACTTAATTTCCACTCGGCGAATGGAGTATATTACGTATAATTTTAAATGCTACTTGATTAAATTAGCTTTATTCCAAAAAAATACACAATTAAGAATACATCTTAATTGGGAGAAATATATTTTTACAATTTTCCTCTGTCTTTTCTTTTTCACACTCCTCGTCATTGCCCATTGTTGTAAGATATCATTTCTTTCGTATCGACTCAGAGAATATTGATAAGTAATATTCGATAATATTATCGTACGCAAGTGCGGCAAAAACTAAAAATGAAAGATGAAAAATATTTCGAATTAAGCATTCGCGATATTCGAGAGCGAGTCCTCGGAACTCCGGAGTTCCGAGGTTCGCACGAAGATAGAAAACTCGATTCGAACGAGCATCGTTTGTACGCATGTACGTACAATTGGAAGAGTGACGACCCGTGTACGCGTATATACGCGACGTGTAGAATGTATCTCGTATCATGAGACACGTCAGTGTCGGCTAGTGCCGACCAGTGTCTGCCGCGCAACGTTCGAGCTAACGAGTCTCTTCAAGTCTACATCCATGTAACTCACGAGAACGAATTGCGCAACGTCGCCTTGCACCAAGTATCGATACTCTACTTGCGAACTCTCTGTATCGAACCAAATGCATTAGCAAACGCGCTTTTCTAATTAGCGCTACCGAGCGCGTCTCGCGTAACGTAATTAGCATGAGAGCGAGAACAAATCGCGTCTCTGTTTCGTAAGAATCACGAAAGAATTGCCAATTTATACGCTTTAGCGATTTCGAAATACTTGATCGTGATTAAAAAGTCGAATTATCAGATATTGACATATCCGCACGTTCGTTTCTTCGCGTATTCAATCGATTTGGATCGGTAAGCGATATTACGCGAGCTTTTAAGAATGCGAAAAAATATGGTGGACATCCTATCGGAAACTAATAGAAATATTAAAATAACGAAGATTATAAATGGATCGAAAATCGAAGAATAAAATGGGGATCGAATGACTCCGACGAAACGGCAGTGGCGAGACACCTGTTGGTACTTACGAACGGAAGGATGCGGTACGAACCCGCAGAGTTGTGCGAAAAGAAAAAAGAAAAAAGGGACTCATCGTCGTAGAAAGGTGAAAGGCGAAGTACCGAATGTGATCGAGTGGCCGTAGAGGAGCGGTCTGTTCGTCCGCGAGAAGAAGCTCGCTCAGCGATTCGTGAGGAACTTTTGTCGAGTAACGCGCTTTGAGATTCGACAAGAAATCGCTCGCCTAGAATCGTACGATTCACTCGATACTTTTTTATCCAAGTTTTAGAAAAATGTCGGATTAATTTTTCGTAACACGATTATTTGGAAGGAAAGGAATCATTTCGGACAGTGACTTTTTGGTCCGAACGATGCCCGCGAAGGAGACCGCGATCGAGAGAGAGTTGGTTTGTTTCATTACCCGAAGCTTGTCCCGAATAAATTGTCAGCTGTCATCGTAGCCTTGGAGCTAAAGACAAAATTCTCGCATAATCCTAGGTAAGGAGGTGTCCAAGGAATGCTTTTGTCGTCACAATATATATATATATATATATATATATATATATATATATAATGTATAAACAAATGCCACGGGTATTACCTCGAGAATAACCCCGTCTGTGTTCCTGAAATGCATCCGTTTCAAAGTGAAACGGGTCAATAGCTGAAATATTTTCGCTATACGATGAACGAACTTTCCTTCGAGCAAAGGACAAGGGACGATCCGCCTGATCCTGCTCGGCTTTCGGCTAATTTTCGTTTCACAAAGGTACGGTATATCGAAGGTGGTATTTGCGTTGGGACTTGTAACTATCGAGCCGAGTTCCATTCGATCGTTAGGGAGGAAGGGAGACGATTCGGGAAGCGGACGAATACCGCCGCGCCGTGTCGAGCGGATGGTTACGGCGGGGTGGCAATTAGCAAGAACAATGGAGAGCCGGGGTCCTTGTTCTGGGAAGTAGGCGGAGGGCTTCTCTCCGGAGGCCAGGCCAGACCAGGCCGTTCCATTGGGCAGGGGACCAGGTACGTGTATCTAAGGTCCTGGTATCCCGAATATAGTGTAGTATAGTGTATAGGTCGACGTAAGTATACATGTATATTACACACATGCACGATCCCGGCGTTTCGGCGCTAGAAGACAGACTCTTGATGTTTCCGAACCTCGGCAACCCGGTGATTAGCCCTACTTAACTCGGATATGCGGACGCGACGCGAGCAGCCCCATCGGCAAGTAAAAGGCATCCTCGTCAATTATATGCAATTGCCAAATTGCTCCAAATTACACGCGTTGCTTCTCGAGGAACGCGGGGACCCTTTATGATAATTTTCCTGTTTTTTGCGGAGGTAACCGACCAGCTTTGATCATCACTCGCCGAAAGCACCCGTGATTAGCTCGAGATTAACTCCAGATAATTAAACTGTAAATTTTAACTCGCGTCGCGCGTCACGATCGAGTCTCGATCGAGCGAAAGTGCATTAAATACGACTTGACGGATAGTCGAGAGAAGATAGTTTCCATTCCGATTCTACCGACAACTTAACGATTCGTTCACGAAACAACTTTATCTATTTAACTATCTATAAAGTTTATCGATTACCACGGGAATGGTAATCTCCGAAGAGATTGCCCGTGAGATCGTGTAAAAAGGTCGGAATAAATTGCCAACTATTTTCTGGTAGTCACATCAGTTATTTTCAGTTATTATCGTGTATCGTGGTGAGATAATATTAATTGTATTTGATTTTTTGTTTTCTCTGTCATTTGTCATTGCGCGCGCGGAAGCAACGTCGGCGAAAGCGTATGTGCCATGTCCCGCGTAACGCCTCTTTAACGAAATGATGATCTTTTGAACCTTTGTTCCCGCTCATTTGCACGCGCAATTAGCGCGAGAATCAATGACAGCCAATTCGCTCATCGAGACTAGCCGGTCCCAAGCCGATGTCGAATCACTGAATCTAATTGCGCGAAACGAATCGTTGGCTGATACATCGCGCCTCGCGCGCGTCGATACGCATCGAGCGACGTATTTCCGTTTCCTTATTCCTTTCTCTAGAAATGACGAGAATAATACGATATAGTACAGTCAGTTTTAACAATTTTCTTTTTAACGATTTGCTTTGCGATGCGTAAACGTTGGCAAACGAGATAAACCGGTAACCCTAGCTCCGGAGTTACCGAAGCGTTCGATGATTTATCACGAGAACAAAGGCTAAACACGCATATGAAAAGAAGTACGAGCCAACCGCTCGAGACAATCGTGGCTTATCCTACTATAAAACAGGGAAGAAGCGACGACACTAGGACAATTGTCACATCCGGATATTTCGATATTCGGAGGGTGACTAGTAGGATGACTATTTAGATTCCCTTTCGTACAAAGGAGCGGTAATGATGAATAAGTCTACAAATGTAAAAGTCTACCTTCTCTAATGAGTTGTAAAAACGACGTTGATAAAGTTGACAATTCGACTCGTTCTTGTCGTGTCTCGTTCTCGCGTCTTGTCGAGCTCGGCGACAGCAGGTAGATGAGCATCCGCGCGTGCCTCGAGCTTCGGGAGTGCACGCGAGCGGTTACTAAACGGTATCGCGTTCCCGATTCGGCCTCGCTTCAAACACTATTAATGAAACCGGAGAGTTATCTCTCTCTCTCTTTCTCTCTCTGCTACACAACGCATCATTTATTTTACGTTACACGTATAAGCGTATATGCAGATGAACTTTGCATCACGATACAATTCCCTTGCAATTTCGTATATCGCGCAAAAAAAAGCGAAAGAGTTAATATATCTTTCAATTCTATTATTCCATTAGCAACAAAAACAAGAAAGCGATATAAATAAACTGCAGCTTTAATTGTGCGTGCTTGTAAATGCACGTTCCTTTGAACGAACCATTGACTGATTAATTCCTAGAATATCGCACGACGCATTTATTTATAGAAATACGTATTGTGACTGCATCGATATGAGAGATTTCTACAAGAGGACGTAAGAGAGTCGCGTCGCGTCGCCGAATATTAAATGCATGTATGGATAGTCTTTTATCAAAATTCTATTTACGCCAAGTACAATTAATCTTCGACATTCGTTCGCACTAACTCAGGACGGAGATTCTCGCTTCTATCCCGCGATTACTTTCGCTCGCCTCGAGCGATGCAAACGCGTCATCAGTCTACAAAAAATGCTGCGAAGGGGGAAGCTCGGAATCGCGTTAATTGATCCAGAACGGTTGCGCCGTTTGTATCGGTTAGCTATCGCCACTCTCGATAGAATGTGATTTCGATGTGAGGCGTGATTCAACGTATGTACACGTACATACACGAGAAAGATAACTCGCCCGACGAGCGATGATGAATATGCCGTGAAAATGCAAATGAATCTATATACGAAAGCGCAAATACCCGTTTGAGATTGTCGATTTAAAAGTCAATGACAAAGGATTGGTCTATTTGCGTTCTTGAAACCAAGCTCGTCGAGGTTCTGAAATTTTCATCGTTGCGATTAAGAAATTATCGATATTATCGATATTATAACGATCGTTACTCTCGTCAATTTAGACAGCAATGAGTCGCACGACGCGACGCTGCGATACGCGACCTCCTTCCCCCCCTGTCATCACCCCGCTGATATTGTGAGCGACGCAGCTCTCGTCGGTCATCGCGCATCGTAAGTTCGTTGATCGCCGAGCGTCAAGCTACCAAGCGATCGGAATGGCGGATCGCGACAGCGCTCGTTCATTTGGATTCGATGCATCTCAAGCTGCACGCTGCACGCTGCATACATGCGGCATACGCGAGCGTGCATATGTGCACACGTGCTTGGCGCGACGCGACGCGACACGACGCGACGCGTCGCGCCACGCCGCATACGAAGCACACTATTAACATAACGCGCGCGTCGATTCCGAATGCCATGGATATAACGCACAGTGATTGACAGCCGATTGTAAATAGTGAAAAGCAAAGCGTTTCCACGGGTAGTTATGTAGTTATATACATCGCGAGGAATAACACGTAATTTTGCATGGTCACGCGTGCGTTTCGTCGCGCATTTTTGACGAGCCTCATCGTGGAATGCGGCTTAGAAGCCAAACGGACGAAAAGAAGAGTGAGTTCGCGCATGTTTATGTGTTTACCGGGAAAGTTGTCGTTGAGACGATCGTGATCGGGACATATTATGATGCAATGATTTTTTATTCCGAATTAATTTGACCAATTGATTTTAACAAACGATTGTTATAAACACTTGATTATATCCCGTGAAATTCCAAGTTCAATAAACGGAATATGTGTGTTCTAAGGAACGAGACTATATTTATAGCGCGATCGCAAACGCGTGATCGTTTATATAATTGCACACGTGATATGTGGCGCCGCGAGAAGCGCGCGCGTATAATTTTTACATAACAACAGATCGAGAGTATCGCGACGAATGTTAATTGGGATAAATTATGTATGCGATACTATATAAATTATATATCTGATAATAGAGAAGCTCGTGCGCCGATACATATATTTTTACTATTGTAGCCATCGCTTCCTTAGAGCGAAAAATAAATGAGATACAAACAGGAATGAATATTTCGAATCGGCAACTCTCAATCGGCAATTTCCAAATTAATTTACGAGAGAAAATTCTTTCGTCGCAATCGCATATATTCAGTCGCGATGACTCCGAATCATCGGAAGAAAATCCGTCTATTTGTTCTGTAAATCCACTACCGATGTATAAACACTATATCCCCCGCTCTGACTCATGTTCCAGCGTTTATACGCTCGTCTACAGAACTCGTCTATCCTTGTTCTTGAAAATCTTGGCTCTTTGCAAATCTTGAAACGAATGAAGGAACGAACAAACGAACGCGGGACAAAAAATGATTTTTTTCAAGGACATAAGTTTCAACGATATACGATTCCGATAGCTTGAAATAATACTACTACTGTAAGCATTAAATTATAAATACAATTATATAAATTATATAAATTATAACAATTATAGAAACGAGATCGAGATCGCATGAATTGGCATCTCGAACCTGTCATTCGTCACACAGGCAAAGTCGCGGCAAAACAATGAATTAGATGTATAAATGTTATTTTTAAATAATCACTGAAACTAAGGAAATTTTCAATGAGCAGCAACGTTGGCGCATCGTCATCTCCCAATGTCAAATAAGAAACGGAATGCTTGCATCAGCGGTCGTTGAACGACTCGTTAACTTTACGTGTTGTTCATTCGAGTTGTTTTTATTCGATCTGGATGCGGTTTGCATCGATGCAACGAAGCGAAAGCGCCTATTACTTCACACGGTGACCGTTAGTCGTTGGGCGATGTTTTTATGTTCGTCGTCATTCCATCATCTGAATTAACGGTAAGTTTTTTAATTAACGATGGAATGCCTACAATGTCGATCAAAATCGGTATATGTATGTGTGTCAACGGGACACATACATGTATATATATATATATATATATATATATATATATATATATATATATATATATATATATACGTTCGAGCCAGTCTTTCTCCACGAAGATGCGCGTATTACGTTTTGCAAAAAGAACAAATCGCTTGTTTGGCGCATAGCGCATTTTACGCGTGTCATATGCGATCAAAAATTTGATAGATGACATCGAGTATCCGAAGCATCGCATGTCATTTTACGTTTTTATACGTTATGCGTATGTGAAAGCGTTCGCGACGTTACCTGCGGCATCGGTATCATTTTCGTACGCCACTATTTGCAAAGTGCAAACGCAAAGTGACGCGAGAGTGTTGCGACAAACGTTTCATCACATCGCGTATTCAACATATAATAATTCTGACGAAAGATTATTAGTAACTCGTATTGGAAATTAACGAGACTTTGAAAACGAGTTTTTGAAAAGTAACGCCGAATCTTTCTTCGAGAACAAATTCTACTAAGGCAGGGCAGACCCATCGTTACGAATCCGGGCATAGCGATCGCTTCGTAGGACACCACGTATGTGTACACGGCTACGCCAAGTATTTATGTACGGGACGTACATAGCCAAAGAGGTACACTCGTCACGCACGCACGCACATCCGTGTGGCCGACAGGCGCCACCGAGTCGAGGCTGTGTGCGTGCGTACGTACGTGAGTCGTGCGCCAGCTGTACACGGTAGCGTCGCGTCGCGCTGTGGTGCGATACTTACGAAGAACGTGTGTGCGAGTGATAAACCGAGCATATGCGTGCGTACACTTCGTTCTCGTCGATGAGCTCGCATTTTTCGTCATATCGCACCACTCGCCACTCGAAAGACAACGGCGGCTTGACTATGACGACGATGGGACGATGGTACGATTAGTAATGGTGCGTGCATGCGTGCGCGCGCGTGTGTGTACAGATCGAGGCTATGATTAGACAAAATTTTCGATCAATCATCTAAAAGATAATTAGTCATCCTTGATGAGAATTTATGCTTTGCACACACTTGCCTTTAATTACACGCTCGACGATATCTCGATGAATTGTATTATATAGTAGGATATTTAGTGTATACATTTAGTAGGAAATCTCTTTTAAGCATTTTTTCATATCGTAAAATTTTCGCTCTCGCATTGCGATAAAAAATAAAAGATAGCTGTCAATAGCAATTAGGAATGCTCGATACTGTATCGATTCGTTGAAATAACGATATTTTCTATATAAAAAAGAAAAAAATCGATTTTTTAATAATTGATTGAATAATTGAATGATAATTTTATATTGATAACCGATACAAAAACTATCAGCTTGATATAACATTCCTAGTCACAACATCTGTTGACGCAATTCCGAGACACTCATTGTTTCTCAAACTCTCTTTACGTAAACTCTGCGTAATGAATTAAAAATAATAAATATTACATTATTTTTCAATCTGAACGCGAAAACATATTGCTTGTATCGCAGAAAAATAATCGTCTCCATCGATGCTGTCGAGCAAACGTAGCTCAGCCTCTATGCGCGACTCGATGAAATCTACGAGACTAGATCACAATTTGACCTATTGTTAATTATCCAATCGATATTTAATTTCGCATGCGCGCTCGCTCTAACAGATCCTCGCGTATCGGATGCTATTATATACGAATAGTTTAAGAAACGATTCGCTGATCGCATTCGCATTATCGATTTAATATCGATATCGAGGATTACAACTTTGTCGAAGATGCGAATATAATCGAGAAGTATATTATAATCGGCGAACGAAATAGTTCCATGGAATCAATAATCGTCTCTCGACGCACTTGTCAATTAACTTGTCAATGTCAATTAAAACCGAACGCATTTTCTTTCTAAAAAAATTTTCCTGAAAAGATCGATTGAATTTTACTCTAAGCAATTCAAGAAAAATAAATAATACGCGATTGATACAAATTTATTTAAATTCTGTAAAAAAAGCTAGTCTCACCGTCTATCAGCCAGTTCAAGTCCATTTATTTAGTTTTTTTAGGATTATCCAAGGAAGAAAATATGACACGCGGACGTGATGCAACAATGTGCACGCTACGCGTGCACAAGCGTGTCGGTATTTATGCATATAGGTATAACGCACTACGTATTCCACTATCCACGCGCCTAGCTGGCGCCCGTCGTGTGTTTTATCGTCTTTCTAGTGTCGCTATCGTGTGAACGGCGAAATTTCAAAATTATTAGCTCGCATCCCACGTCGTACGACTATTTCCGCAGGTACGCACTCGTACATGCGTATACGAAAGGCGAAATCGCACCTAAGTAGATTATGAGAAAAACGACGTTAAACCGACGGATTTGTCAAACTACATAGTCGCTCAATTACCTAAAGAAAACGTATTCAATTTGTGCGCGCGCGCGCGCGCGCGTATCCCGTAGAGAATTATTAGATGCGGTTCGTTGTGAAAAGCTCCAAACAAAAGGGAGAAAGGAAGCGCGCCATTCCGCACGATGCTAGCAGGCGCCTCTCTCGCGGATGTGAATCTATCGATCGATCGTGAATCATTCGTACGTGTCGCGTCGCGTCGCGTCGAACGTTCGCTCCGCTCGCTCGTTCGATTCGAATAAACGATTTTATTGTACGCATCGAGTATTCCACGAACGATCGACTCCTTTTCAAGATAGTTTGCATCGCGTAATAACCTTTGTTTGTTTGCAACTAAATTGTTTCGACAAATCTTTTATTTCTGAACGACGATATATATATATATATATATACCGACTTACGATCGAGAGATTAAACTTTTTAAAAACTCGCGTTTTCGTTCTGTCGAAATAGAAACGACAAAGTCGACAAAAAATTTATCTTGTGCCTATAGATATATCGATAAACGCACGCATTGTTCTTTTTCTTTATCTTGAAACAAATGCATCGAAGATACGTCGTTCCATCAAAATTACTTTGTTGCCAATGCTTGTTGGTGAAATCGTAAGGCTCATCATCGTTCGTTATATTCTTGGTTGTAACTTTTACATCACGATTCTCACATAGACGAATAATCGAGCTACCGCGCGATCACTGTTCTTTTTTTACTAAATTCACGAGAATTAGTAAAACAAGCGTGCCGAGCACGTGCACGCGCCGTGTTTCCTGCGACCATTCGCACGCAAGTACGTACATCGCAGCAACTTTGCTAGCAACATAGTAAATATCAGCGTTATTATTTGCATCCGTTAAAATAATGAAAGAAGACTGACCGATATCTTCCTCGGAAAGAGCAAAACGATCGGTGAAGGATCCGATCCATCGTGTGAAAACTTAATGTTTCTTTATTATCTACTTTATTACACACATTTGCTTTTAAAGTTCTTATATTACATTAGAAAGCGTACGAATTCGTATGAAGCCGAAAGCTCAAAAAGCAACACCGCAAGATGCTCGGAATGCCGAAAAAATAATAACATCACGCGAGAGACATAACGGTATATAACGATAAGTTTGATCAATCGTAAAATGCAACTTGTCCCGATTGGCGCAACGTCGCCCGTTTTCGCTTCGACGACTTATCTCAGCGAATACGCATGTCGCGTAGCATGTATCTAGATTCTAGATTGTAGAGCATTGTGATAGCATTCGCTTCGTTCGCTCAGAGAGATAGGCGCGTTACCTCTATCGATAGATCGCGCCTCGCCGTTGTCGGTGAGCATCTCGTAATCCTCTGGATCTAAATTTGTGGGCACACCGCCGGTGACAACGACGACGAGACCTGTCGTCATCATCGCGATAGTCAGTACGTCGCGCGGCAACATCCCGAACGCGACCAATTCGCGTGGTTTCAAATCGATTTGATCTCAGGATAATTGTCCACGTGGTGAATCTCGATCTCTGGCGCCGATCTCTGGTGCTGATCTGGCATCCACGGCGTGTCGATCGTCGGAACGATGGATTTCCAAAAATTGGGCATGTGTTTCCTCCTCGAATTAGGACATCAAATTAGGAAATCGTCATTGTCACGAGTCGTCACGATCGACGAATCGATTTCGCTTGGCCGATTATCGCGGCGCGCATCACGCGAGCGCGTTTCGATAGATTCGATAGAAGAAACAGTCGGCGAGGCGCGTCAGCAGAGTGGAGCGTCGACGCGCGCGACACGCTACCTCGACGATATCCAGCGGCCGACTGACTCGGAGTAGTCGGAGTTCGGACTGACTCACTCGCGGAACTCGCTCGGCGCCGGCACGGCCGCCAGCGACCAGTCACTCCGACCAGGCGGCCACCTCGGAGGCCCAGCCCCGTACTCGGCGCTCGAGAATGCTCGCCTCGCGTATGATTTTTCAAGGAAAGCTGCCCGCGCCACTTGGTGTGGACCGCTCCGTCGCTACTATCAGCTACCACCGACCGCGTGCGATGCGTGGTACGGCGCCGTGAGCTCGTTTCCGTACACGTTCCGTGCTCGACTTGCCACACGAAGATGCGGTCGCGCGCCAACTAATTATCTCTACCACTCTTGCGAACCTACGATTTTGTAGATATGCCTTTGTGCTTTGTGAAATGCACCATTCTGTTTCTACCATTCGATTCGGACGCTCGCTTCCAGAATTCAAGAGAGGAAATTCATTGGATGTATTATGTATATATTTTGTATATATGTACCGAGATAATCAGGGTAGCACGATGTATCGCGGAACTTGATTACTTTTGCAAGGAGTAGCGCGGCGCGCTTACTTGGCGCGTTACGTTAACGATGTAAGCGGTATGCGGTAATATAGCATCCGATCGGTCGACGCCGTGCCATGCGTGTGTAAGTAGCGCGAAATAGTATGCGTGCGATTTGTCGGCGGAAAGTCGTCGAGGACCGCGGAGTGGAAGGGGACGATGGCGCCTGAACCCTGACGCCAAAGTGGTGCGACGCGACGCGTCTCGTCGTGTCTTTGCCTACTTTTTCCTCGTCGATCGTCAGATGGCACGGGAAAAAACTTCTTTCGCTACGGTACATTATACATATGTTGTCTCACGTAATCCGATTATTAATTTATCATGTACAATTTATTAAATGATACAATATGCCTCACAACCTTAATTAAACTTTCATAAGATTCTAAAATTATATGTTTCGATTTTTTTTATATCTCTTATTTAGTAAGATTATCTACAGTAATCACCGATGTACTTGAAATAAGTAATCGAGCACGTATAATTCTTGCACTTTTTCTGACATCTTTACACATTTAACATGTATTGAAAAACTTGGCGCGATCACGCCAAACTTATAAAAAGGATTCACTGTACTCACGACGTCACATGTCTATTTCTTCATCGGTTCGTTTATTTATGTTAGATGAAACGTCTTTCTCACGATGATCTAGCGCGTTTTGGGCGTAGGACTTTCGGCGCGCACATACGTTATTATTCCTCTGATCGGCAAGATGTATACGTGTGTGTCGGCAACCTGGAGGGTGACTAATTACAGTAGAAACAGCCGGAGTCGAAGCCGTGGCTGGGGCCGTGGTTGGGACCGGAGCCGGGGCCGGGGCCGGGGCCGGGGCCGGGGCCGGGGCCGGGGGGAGCTCGGGGCACCTGGCACGCTGGCCGCCCCTCGAGGCTCGAGGGGTTCGCTCGACCGCTCGATGGCAGCGGGGAATTTGAGTTATATGGCTCGCCGTTAGTCATATGATATAAAACAAAGGATGCCAGCATAGTAGTTTTGGTTTGCTCGTCAGGCAACTTCGTCAAATACACACACGTCAGATCTTGCATCTTGAAATCGTTTGTCACGTTAAGTGACGTTGCTTTTTGAGACCTCTCGCCGCGATATCTATTTGTCCCTAAGTAAAGATAAGTAGTAGTAATTATTCAGTGGGAAGCATAATTTAGAGTGGCATTGAGATAGTTACGTCTCACGTAAATACATGTATATGTTGTATACACGCGATCGAAATTTTAAACGATTAAAAAAGCTGAAAAGTTTTAAAAGTTAAGCCTTAGAGCTTTGCGCAGATAGTTATGAAGATTTTTTTTTTTTTTACGAAATATATAAACCCGGAAAAATGTATAAAATTATATACAGTTATATATAAAATATATCCATGTATAAATAATTTTTTCCCCGGAATATCGTAACGCATCCTATATGCTACATCAATAAACTGAACCAAATTTGACAGCTTCGTCTATAATTTTACCAAAGATCTATCAATGTACAGTTTATCGTTTCCACTGTCAAGGGTTAATAGTGTCCGCTGAGATAATATTATTAGCGCGTGATATTCGATCGCTCGTGATCCGACAGCCGTGCCGGCGCTACTGCTGAAACTTGAAAGCTATCCAGTGAGCGCGTAACAAAAAATCGCTTTAATACAGACTCGGCCAGCCTGTCGGCAACAGTCGGCAGCAGTTATCTCCCGCACGGCCGGTTATTCTATTTATATTTTCTGTTCGTTAGTCGATCAGCGACATACGATCGAGAATTATACTCCTGAGCGGGAATACATACCAACACGTTTAAAACCTATTCTGAAAAAAGATCATAAAAGAAATTATAATTGTATCCCGCGTACAATACGCGCACGCGTATCTTTCTCCTTATGCTATACCCTCGTACTATAATATTATATTATACAAATTTGTATTTATATCTTGTTTTATGTGTGAAACATAATAGTAACAGTAATATTTTACCTGTATCTTAACTTATTCCGCTGCAGGAAAAATCATGATCCCACCGAATGCTATATCCATGCTGTTTCAGCGTTCATGTATAGTTTACCGTGCCCATTATGTAACGATTACTTCTAAGGAATCTATAATATTAAATATTTATTATTTATATTTTTATCATCCTTCACAACATTTATTATATAAAATTTGTTATCGTAAATTGTAAATGAATATATTTATGATTTGATACATATGATAGAAAATAAACATGTATGTTTAAATTGTGGTTAAAAATGATTTCGTCGTGGTATCCTTAAGTAACTCGTCGAGCTTCCTGTGTATAAATCACGATCAAAAATCGATTCGATACGCACGAGAGATTCCGGTCCACTTAAACCGGATCTTGTCCGGACGCCTTACAGGTTCGTTCGGTACCTGATGAGGATTAGAAACCGTGAACGATGCGATGGAAAACAATGTCTTTCGACACAAAACGCGTGGAACTGAAGTGATCGTTAGCGATGCAACGGTTAATGGAATCAATTATTATATTTAAAAACTTTTTAGTGACACTCGATCGAATTGTAATTATCTCTATTGACCGATGAAGAACGACGATTCTGGACTTTTGGATGGGTTTAAATTTACATTTGAATATCGCAACATATAGAAAGAAACTTGATGCATTTAAATACCTTTTATATACCTTTTCATAGTATGTCTATCGTTTATCTTATTAGATTAAAAGTTTGTGAAAAGTGCCACAGTTATATTTCACAGGTGATGAAATCTAAATTGCACGATTGAATAACAGATTGCGATAAAGCGTTCTTTCAAGAATGGAATAGCTAAGAGTCCTCGGTCAGTTTTATTGCATGAAATGCGGAGAAATCGAGAGGCCGCGATGCCATCCATTTCAAGATAAAAAGAATAAGAGACTAACGACGCACGCACGTTTACTAAGGTTTATATGAGGTGAGTCGAATCGAGACATTCCCAAACTCGAAAACCCACTTAACCATTCGGAGAAGGAAGATTAGAGGGCAGGTCTGTGAGAAATCTCCGAGCCATGCTATCTACAGTTTTCAAGAACTGAAGGCTAAGGATCGGGCCTCTCGTCGAGAGGTAGACTGATAAGAGGGCGGCTTTTAGTGTATCGCGACAAACTACTCCGAACAAGTGCAGTCGAAGAAAAAAAAACTGATGGATAATAAATAACGAATCTAAAATGCAGGAATGCTGTCAATTAGAGGAGCATCGACGGCCCCTCGATTCAGGCAAACTACTAATTTCATAGCTGTACTTTACAATACCGCAATCGTGTGTGTGTGGGGGGGGGAGGGGGAGATCAAATGTAATATACACGTAAATTAATAATATTAGAAGATGTATTACTCAAGATGTACTACTCAAGAAATCGCGAAATAATTTACGTGAGAAAAACGAGTCTTATACCGCGTAGGTGGCTACTGTAAATGTGCAGTATGTACGCTCGCCGTATGGCTTCATAATCTGTTACACAGAATGATCCTTGCGCTTTATCAAGGCTGCTTTCGAATAAATTTATCTTTACCGATTGTTAATTATGTGTGAATGTTAATTGGAGATAACATGAAATCTCGCGTTGCAAATCGTCTCTTCGAACAGTGACATGCATATCTGATATTAATTTTTATTTATTTGTTTCACTATTTATTGCTATAAAAGTTCTTTCTTATTCTTTTTATTTTATTTATTTTAATTTTATTTGTTTTTTTCTTTTCAAATTCCAACACATACGTTCTTTTTATTATGTTAAAGTATAAATTTAAGAGAAAATATAACGAAATAACTCGGTATTGATTTCTCTGATCTTTGAGATCAGATCTTTTAAAATCAACTATAAATATAAAGAATTATAATTTATGTGTGTGTGTGTGTGGGAGGGGGATATAGATGGAGAAAAAAATAAGCGAACCTTGTAACCACGTAGCAAGATGTCAGGACAGATATGAGAGCTGCGATAGCAAGGACGAAAGCGGCAATGTGCAGTGTTCTGATGCGATTCCGGAAAAATCGATCGATCGATTCTGTCGGATTCTCGTACTTCCGCTCAGGCTGCAACGTTAGCGTCGTATCGTGATTCGTTGACATTAGACTGTCCATCAGCGTTTTGCGAACCATCGCAGAACGTGTCTGATCCATTTGAGCCTCTCTTTCGCGCGTGCTCGCGTTCTCATTGTCATCATCGTTGTCATCGTTGTTAGCGTTGCAGTAGTCATGGCTGTTGCAACATTTCAGTCTGGGCCAGGGTACAAGAACCCGAGTACTCGATGACAGTTCCATGGCGTTGACCGATCGCGAACTTGTGACCCAGGACTTTGTTTCGCACAACAATGGCGTAGCACCCCTGCGTGTGATATTGCAAACATCAATTGATAAAGTTCCGTGAACCCGCCCGTCGTCGATAACTAACAGCGGCGCTTACGTGCGATGCCTAACAATGTCATCGCACGTGAAGGGATATAACTTTTGCAGTATTGTGATCTCTCGGGTTGCAATATTTGGTGGAGATTATAACAATGGGCTAAATCATCAGCTATTTATATTTTTCTCGAAGAATATATTTATTAAAATCTAGAATTTAAAGAATCGACTTTATATACATACATACATACGCGCGCGCGCGGGATCAACATGATTTTACATCGAAAAAGATGATGATTGAAAAAAGATGTAGATTTGAATTTTTGTGATATCTCAAATTGGACAACAAAACCTTCCGCAAAAATTCGTGCGCAAAAAATCGAATACCAAAAGACAGTCCTATTAACATAATATCCGGATTTCATGAATGATCGAATGAATTCTTGTCGTAATTGCCACTTTTAAGATGATGACGATAGCATTATTAATGAGACTTTTAATAAAAATCGCGGAAACCTTTTCGCTCGATTATCTCGTCAAGGTTATTCATGCGCCATGACACATTCCTGAATTCATATTAGAGTGCTGATGAAACTTACACGAGACAAAAATTAAATTTTGTTCGTGAAGAGACATAACATCTTGTCTCTTGACATTTTAATGGATATAAAATTAAAAAATATATGTTTTTTCATAAGATTTTACATTCCTCTTTTTTTAAAATGAGATTGAGTACCGTCATAGTTGATAAGATCACATTGTTAATTTTCTCGAAAATTTGATTTTATAGAAGAATGTTCAAATACTTGTTTCAAATATTTGTATTAAAAAATTGGTATTTATTTATGCATAATTTTTGTTAAATATCAAAAACAAAAGTTTACGATATACGTACTTTGTACATCCTTTTGTGATCGTGCTTTCACTGATTTCTTGTCCCGTTGTGACGATAAGTTCGGTATAGCAAAAGAATTTCGTTCTACAAGTATCTACGCCAGCTTCTTTGCATGCTTTGCTCGTACATTCGCACTTTCTGCCTAAAACATAATTTTGTGTAACAAACAATTAAAAAAAGGGAGTCTAGATAGTTACAAATGCAAATTGACGCATCTATTTATACAATAATAGGGAGTTTTTGCAATACCATCTTTCAGATATGTAAATGCTAAGATCACGTTATCGGATCGAAAGACCCAATCAATTTCATCTTTCGATGAAAAATCAGATTCCCGATCACGTGATTTTAGCGTTTACCGTAATTGAAAGACGGCATTACAAAATTCCCAATTAATTCGGAATGAATTTCGAAAAATTTCGCAAAGTTACATTACTAATATAACTTAGGAAAAGTAAGAATTTGATTTCAAGTATCAATGATGAAACTTGGACTTTGATTACTACGAGGAAATTATGAGAAATTTGGAGCAATATGTCAATTCCACATCATGCTCGTTCCCCTCTATAACTTAATTTTCTTTTTTGTACATTATCAAGTTGTGTGTGTGTGTGTGTGTGTGTGTGTGTGTGTGTGTGTGTGTTAAACTGGAATAATTAAGTCGGACGCGCGGTACGCATCCACATAAAAAGAATGCTTAATTAATGGCGCTTCTCTGGCCGTCATTAACGAGCGTCTCCTTGCGCCAATTAGAGTAGTCAGCGATGGCCGATGACAAGTATGACTCGCTTACCTTCGACTTGCGCGAGACTCGTCGACAGCGATACGATGCATCCCGCGAGGAGATATCCGGCTAACGATCGACCGATTATCGACTGACGAATGGGCATCTCTTCTCTCCGCTTGATAAAGGTCTTCGTTTATCGTTTATCGAGTCGCAAAACCAAAGTGTTTATCGCTTGCCGGCCGCGTTGCCGGTAGAAGGACCGCTCGCCATAATTACGACCGGATTCAGAAACGGATCGTCTTATCGGTCGAAAGGACTATTTGGAAATGTGTTCGAAGGAGGAAGCCGTACCGAAACCGCGGCGAAACTCTACTCGCGGCTACTCGCGTGGGCACCTCTAATTTTAGCGCCTCCCACTAAAAGAGCGTCGCGCCGTGGCCGGTTCGACAATTTACTCCCGTATCTATTTTAATTCCATCATCGATGGTGTTTACTCGTGACCGCGAATCCCCTCGTCCCGACTGTCGCGAAGCGATTTATTCTCGCCTTTGGCGCAAATCCTCTTTTTTCGTGGACGCTCCGCGACAGTGGTGGGATTGGCGAGAGTAACCGCGCTCTTAAAGTTGGTCGATTTATTGAAAGAACAACATGCACCGACTTCTCCCTGCGATGATTTTATATATTTCGAGAGACGATATCCTCGTTCCGCAACGTCGATGACGACAACGACGACGACGACGACGACGACGATTCGAATGTAACGAGACTTTGACGGCACCGAATGGCGAGAGAGAGCGAGACGACGTTCTTCTTCAGACGGCGCCGACCTGGAGTCGGAGTCCTCGTTAGTCCGTCGGAAAAATCCGTCCGAGACACGACGCATCTTTTTCCTCCTCCTCCCTCCCCCTCTCTCTCTCTCGCTCTCTTTCATCGAGAAATATTTTTGTCATTTATACGCGAAAATATACGATTAAATAAATTATACGTACATATATATGTAACAAAGCGATACGTACGTACATCAATTTCTACTCTTTAATGAGGAAACCTAGGGAGATACTAGCTACCGATATGTAGCCAAATTCGAAGAAACGGAATAGCGAGGACAGGAATCTTGAAGAAATGATTTAAAAAATTGAGATGTAAACGTAAGAAAATCGTAAATACGATATACATACGACTCGGTAAGATCAAGATTGAGGAATAACAATAAAATTTCATAATTCAGAGAGATCTTTCGAAGAATCTCTCTCTGCTGTTTCCGCAATACATCGCCACAGATATTACAGATTGACGATCGTGTGACGAACAAATCGTATCACGGAAGTTGGACGACGAAAAACGATTTTGTCAAAAGTGCGGTATCAGAGCTATCCTTTTGATTAGCGATCAATGATGAATTCACAATCGTGACTCGCACGGTCATTAGCTTTTCAAGTGTAGCAGACAAGGGTTAAATTCCTCGCTTGGTTTCTTACGCGTTAACCAGAGTCTCCCCGCTCTTTGCACATTTCTTTATCGACTTCTGTCGAGAGATGGTAAAAGCGAGTTGGGTTATCGGAATGACACTCGACTATGGTTTAACGAGGTCGCGTCAGGCTCAACGGTCTGTCTTCCGATCGCTTCTTGCTACGCAAGCGGATCGAGTGTCCGTAAATAAAAAATTTACGCAAGAACACAAGGACTTCTTTCATGTACAATTTACTGAAACGTAGTTTCATTTAGTTTTCTTAATATATTATCTCTTACAATCAGCTAAATCTATCAGATTTATCGTTGTAAACAATGTCGTCGTAAAGCGTTTATTTCTTTGAGTTAACGTTTCGACAATGTTTTGCTAATGCAGTGGAACATTGTACATTGTATATCAAATATAAGATTTATGCAAAGAATCGCAAAAAATGTTAAGGAGTCTTCCGAGCCTATATTTATACATTGACCGATTTACAGTCGTCACGCATTCGCAAGAACAACATGTTTCTCTTTCATTCGAGCACACGAATGGATCTTTTTTTATTTATCGAAAAAACGAAGAAAGTTGAAAAGCGAGGGAAGCGTTGAGAATCATCGTTGGATCGGATCTTTTAATTAGGCTTTGCACACTCTCGCTCTCATCCCCATTTAGATCCCACAGACACAAACACGTTCTCTTGATTGTCGACGAGAATTGTGTCCGTCGAAAGTGCGAAAAACGAGTTCGCGCGAAGGAAGGAACGCGGCTGCGTCGTTATCCTGATTATCGTATTTTATCGCCGTCGCGTATGATCGCGTACGCCGCACCGTGCTCGATGAAATGTCATTCGAAAGAATAGGCATCGACGGTTAAATCGTTTGAAGTCGGTGCAAAATCACCGCGATCATGTACGATGCGCGGGCCGTAGTCTGTAATTCTCTCGTAATGGCTGCAAGAAAGGTCGCCGTGTAAGTGCTTTCGCACACGGACGTACGAGCTACGCGACGAACGACGACGACGACGACGACGACGCGAGTAAACCGGTTGAAATCTCGCGCCATTTTCGTCACAGCTAATGGAAAAAATAATCACGGCGATCGTATAATGACTCGAAATGGTAATCGTCGTTTTAAAATAATCCTAGCTACTTTTTACTCGTTGTCATTCTTGCATAATTCATAATTCTCTCACCCTTTTACTTACCTGTATTCTTACCTTATATGAAAATATACGTGCTCGTGCTAAAGTTAAAAATAAATGTTGACATTAACATTAAAATACTGTCAAACATTATGTATCTTTTCAGATACATAAATTACATTATTCGAAATATTTTATACTTTATTATAACGTAGTAAGATTTATCTGATCTGACAATTTTAAATCTGTCTCGCAAAGTTTGATATTAATTGAGCTGCCAAATAATTATATCAGAAATCCATCTTTTGGAAAATAAAATTCTTTCTCTCATTTATCGCAATTTCTTCATGTTTGTATTACCATAACGTATTACGATCTAGCCGGTTGTCATGTATAAGCGCAAAGTAAAACACGATAGTGATAACACGATTACACGTATTGTCAGTAAATGATGAGAAGAAGACATGCCGTGACAAGTTCCGAGAGCGTTGAAAGCGTTGGAATGTCACATCTTCCAAGGCCCGATCTTGCGACGAATCGGCAAAGCAATGTTTTGTTACGCAACGACTGGTGCTGGAATATAAATTAATATCTTGCACGTTTTATTGGCGCGTAGGAATGCGCGAGATTTCAGTCGTTACATAAAATTTTCATCGATCCGTAAAAAAAAATCTTAGCAGGTCGAATAGATGAGATCGATCGACTAATTATGCGAACAAAATTATATTGTATTTTGCAGCTTGTTCAACGTTAATCGTTTATCAAATTTAATTTTGCCCAATGTTAATCATACGATTAATCTTTTTATTGTCAAACACGCATGTACATTATATACACGGTGGTGAATGTGAAACGAAAGACATTGTTCCCTTACTCATATGTGTGAAGCTCGGTTGTGCACCGATTACTAGCATCTTTCTCTGCGATGAAAACGTTGAGGGAATTATACTTATAGATATCTGGTTTTGATTGGCTCTTGGCTGATTGAATTCCTGAGCGTTTCGTCTATTACCGTTGATACGTGCATTACGTCCGGATAGAATACCTTAATTAAAAATATTACGTCTGTAATTACCAACCGATACTGCGTATACCGCTTATCATCTGGTTTCAAAGTGAATCAGAAATTTTTTTATCACGACGCGCTTAAATAACAAATGACAAAGGATTAAAACGGCTCGTGTCGTGTGTTTTGTCGATAAAAGCAATATTAAATATATTTTTTCGAATCTTCTATTTGAAAAGTCTGACATTGATATCCGACAACAGGCCTACAAGTTCGATGCATTTTTATAAATATGCTCACCGAACAAATGACAGAAACAATGAGTAAGGCAATGCCTAGCCAAAAGTACCAGGCTTCCAAGAGATGACGTGATGCTCGCCGTTGTACTACGGAGCGACGCTGCAAATTATAGCAGTGATGCGGATCGTACAACCGATACTCGGCTGTGCATGCGTAGGGCTTAGACACGTTATTGTCGTTGTCGTTTCCAAGTTCGAAGCCGCTTCTACGTTCGTAAAAGACTAGTGCCATGTCTGTCCCACGACATTCGCATAGTTTTTCCTGTCGTAGCATGCAAGATGATTAAAAATTGATCGAATCTATTGGCGACTCTCCTTGCTGTTCGTGTTTCCGTAACAAAACGTCCAACCGTTCCAATCGTGTCTCGCAAGCTGATGGACGCGCGACAACAAATCAACGAGTCGCGTTGCGATCAATGAATAGTCTAAGAATCATAAAATTATATTCAGTTACAAAATGGTTCTCTCTCTTGTTAACATCTCGTTTTACTTACTAAATTAATATTGCGACGCGACGTCGTGATATATCGCACATAAACTTTCTTAGAAGCTCGTCTTCGGATAATGACTTGTTCAATTTTATCTAAAAAAACATCACACCAAACGCGGTAGTCTTAAAGGATTTCGATAGTAGACTTGATGTTCTACTAACGTTATCGCTGGTAATGGACTGGACTGGACTGGATTGGACAGACATGAAATAATCGATAGAACAAACGTACGTACGTTATTCAGGCATCAAACTCGATCGATACGATAAGTGACTAAGCGAAATGCGCAGTTATAATTAGCATATTGTGCCCGTTGCCATTAATACCCGACATTGTAATTAACTAATTAAGATCAATTAATAAAAAAATACCTCAATTGATTACTTAATCTTTTTACTTTGTGCTACAGCCGCTATAATACGTGAACAGATTTATTTAGAAAGAATGAAGAAATCAGTTTTACAAAATCCTGATTTTTCTACCTTTAATGTATCGTAGATCTCTCGATAATATATTTGTTGATAATTGTAAAATAAAATCATTGTCCATGCAATGTATAAATATAAGTCACGAATATTAATATTGATTTCCATCGTGTGGCGGTGGCGGCGGCGGCGGTCCTCTTGGCGGGAAGGGTGGTCGAAACTGAGGTGGCGGTGGCGGCGGTGGGCCACCTTGTGAAACAGGCGGCGGTGGTGGATGTCGCCAAGCCGGAGGTGGTCTCGGCGGCGAAGGCTGATACTGCCCGAATTGCGGAGGACCACCGCTGGAAGATGGCGGTGGAGGTGGTGGAAATTGACCTTGTGGTGGTGCCCCCACAGCCCAATGCGGTGGTGGCGGTGCCATCATCCTGGAGGCAGCTGACTGCGCCTGAGAAGTCGGTACGGGCATAGGCGGCAACGGCGGTGGCATACCGGGTGGTAGAGGAGGATGTGTCGCCATAGACATCGGAGGAAGAGGAGGTGGAGGGATGTTGGCCGGTGGAAATCCGCCAGATGGTGGCGGTGGAACGGGTGGTGGAGGCGGATGACCCATCGGTGGTCCAGGAGTAGACGGTGGTGGCGGTGGTGGCACGACCATTCCATGATGCATCACATGGTGCTGAGGATGATGGGTGGGTTGATGGGCGTTTGCGTTTGAATTTGGCATCGGTGGCGGTGCCAGAGGTGGTGCGTCCGCGAATAATTGATGCGGTCTGTCTGCTTGACTTAGAGGATTTTGCGCGGCCAAAAGTCTTTCGGCGGCACTGCCGTGTCTCTCACCTTTAGCATCGCGTTTAAAAGCATAAGACACAGAGATCGGACGATTGCATAAATATTGACCATTCATCGCCTCGATACTGGCATCTGAGGCATCGAAAGAAGCAAAATTAATGAAAGCGAAACCTTTCGAGTTACCTGTTTCAGGATCCCTCATTATCTGTAAAATTATTTCATAATATCAACAGCAGTCAAAGAAAAAAGTCAATTAAAATAATCGATTGTAATAAATTGTACGTACTTTTGGTGTTTGCAAAATCACACCAAATGCACTAAATGTATCGTACAACAATTTTTCATCTACTTCTGGATCAAGATTCCCTATAAATATATTTGCTCCGACATCCAAGTTTTTTTGATGTGCACTAGCCTTGTTTACGCGAATAGGTTTACCATAAAGTTTAATCATATTCATAATTTTAATAGCGTAATCCGCATCTTCTTCTCCCATAAATTCAACAAAACCATATCCTTGATGCATTTGAGTTACTCTATCTTTTGGCATGTGTACATTAACTGAAAAAAAATTAGTTTACACACAAATGGAAGTGCACACATGTGTGTGTGTGTGTATAGTATTTGCATTTTAAATTTGAGAAACTGAGCTATCATAAAAAATATTCATTTTCAATCTTACAATTAGATAATAAAACCATATTTGATTTTGTTTCATATCATATATATCAAATAAATGTATTTTTAAAAAATATTAAAGAAGTTGTCAAATTTATATATACATATACAAATAAGTAATACATGTTGCTTACCAACAGGTCCTGATTGAACAAATAATTCCCACATAAGGGACTCTGTAACTTTATCATCCAAACCTCCAACATATATTGTTGCATCTATAAATTTTCATATCAAAGATGTAGATGATAAATAGAAAGTTAATTTATCATGCATATATATGCAGAATTTGTGACACATTCATATATTCAAATATTCAATAATATAAAATATATTTAAGACTAATCAAATGATTAATAATGATTTATAATGTAACAGTAAAATAATTATAATCAAACTTTTTTTCAGATATTTTATATATTCTTTTTGAAACAAGATTATATGAAAATTTTATTCAAGCTAAATTACTTAAGCTAAAAACTCGAGACATACCTTGATTACGCTCTGCAATTGGACCGGCTGCCATAATTCTTAATCTCTACTTGAAAATTACTGATAGATTAATGACTGCGTACAGTGAATGCTAATGATTGAATAATTAAATTTAAAAAAACATCTAATTGTTAAATCTAGAAATATATACTAGTCATAGGAAATTATTATCCAACGAAAAAAATTATATACTACAAGTGTTGCTCTCTGAACTTAGCTAACCTAACCTTATAAAATCAAATCGTAGCATCACCGTGTTCCAAAACTTCGATCAGTTTAATCAGAGAGAAACCTAAAAGCGGCCATCTCTTTCGTGGTACCAACAGAACTCGAGAGCGGCCATCCTGGCCTTTTTCGTAGGACCGTCAGAATTCCCGTACACCAGCGCACCTAGTTCCATTTTAACGTGTATGGTAACTACGTACCGCATGTTGCCGATAAAATCGCCCCTTCGAAAATGGATGTGGTGCAAGTATCAGACTAGAGATTGGGATTGAGATTAGATTGGATTTGACCAATCAAAGCAAAGTTCACTAAACTTGAGATTGTTTTTCTTTCTTTTGATTGGTTAAATTTCAATACAATCTCAATCTCTATCTTTAGTCTGAACTGCGCTTTAGAATAGGTAATTTAGGGTGCTTTCCATTTGGTGACACAAATATCGTTCTATCTTTGTTACTTATTGAATGCCAAGAAAGATAGAACGATGTTTGTGTCGACTTGTGTCACTAAATGGAAAGCACCCTTAATCGGAGCTTGGTAAAAGTGGCTCTTATTGGTTATTGACATATATCGTACCGGTCATACGTCAAACCTTAACTACGTCAAACATTTTGTAAATTTATTCACGCATTGTGAATTCTTCATAGGACGAAGTAAAATTAAAATTAACTTAAAATCTTTTACGCAATGTATTAATGTTATTATCTCTCCATTATATAAAGAATTTACTTAAACGTTAATATATATGAGAAGAGAGGAAAAAAGTAAAACATATTTTTATTTTTATATTGGTTATTTTCCTATAACTTATCAATTTATGTTCCGTATTAGTAAACCTGTCACGATTACATCGCTATCATCGTCTTCTAATAGATTAAAGCTGGTGATGGGAGAAAGAAATTGGAAAGATTGGAGACCTTTCGTGTACGGAGGTTTAGCTTCGATCGTTGCAGAGCTGTGTAAGTGACTAAAAAAAAATTGTTCTTATGTTATTATCTGAAATAATATTTTGGATTACTCAGTAATAAAAAATGCAATAAAAAATAATTTATACTTTTTTCTTTTAGGTACTTTTCCCTTAGATACAACAAAAACACGATTGCAAGTACAAGGTCAGAAGTATGATCAAAAGCTTGCACGCCTAAGATATTCTGGCATGACCGATGCCTTATTACAAATATCTAAACAAGAAGGAATGAAAGGTTTATATTCTGGGTAAATATTTTATCATAAGAGAAAATATATTTAATATTAAAGTTTATATTATCTCATTTGAATATAGAGGAACAACGGAAAGAATTTTTGTGTTTGAGGCTAAAAATTTTAATATTTTTAACATCATTGGAATTTTGAAATCCTAAACATATTACTAGGTTTTTCAATGAGATTAATTTTTTTTATTGTTTAGGATTAGTTCTGCGATTTTACGACAAGCAACATATGGAACTATAAAGTTTGGGACTTATTATTCACTCAAAAAGGCTACAATTGATACCTGGGCGACAGGGGATTTAGTCACAATAAATATCATTTGTGCAGCATTAGCTGGAGCTATATCAAGCGCAATTGCCAATCCCACTGATGTAATAAAAGTTCGTATGCAAGTCACTGGTAATGAAACGAATGTATCGCTATTTACTTGCTTTCAAGATGTATACAGACACGAGGGTGTTCGTGGACTTTGGAGGGTAATATAATTTTAATATATTATTATACATATATGTACATACATACATACACATGCATATATACTGTTTTAAAAGTTATGTGTTATGAGATCAAAATTAAATGTTATAGATACTAGGAACGTAATTTAATGTTGATATTAATTGATGCAAAGAGTCATGTTTATTACAAGATCTTTTATAATAAAAGAATACTTTGGTTTGAGGGATTATTATTTAGGTTTTTTGCTAAGATAATATTGGTTTTATTAATAATTAAATTTTATGTGTATTCTGATATTTAACCGATCCAATACTTTTTGCTCATTCTGTACATAAAAATTGATTGATTTTTTTGACACAGGGAGTTGGGCCGACTGCTCAACGAGCGGCTGTTATTGCGGCTGTAGAATTACCTATATATGACTATGCCAAGAGTAAATGTATGAGTGTATTGGGAAATAGCATTAGTAATCATTTTGTGTAAGTTTTTTTTATTACTAAATATAGATATTACATCTACATAAAATATTTAAAATATGTTTACTGATTATAATGGTGGGCTATTTTTAAATTATAATAACTATGCATATATATAACATAACATGTATATTTTTTAACATAAAGAGTTATTTAAATGAAAGATTCATTACTAATATATTGTTAAATTATATCTACATTTGTTAATATACATATTATTTATTACACTATTAATTGTCAGGATTGATTAACCCTTATCCGGACAGCTGAGAGACTTATTTCTTCTAAAGTATTGTCAATTTACAGTACAAAAGATCTATACAATTTTATATCTGAAACTTGAGTCAGGATTAATAATTGCAAACTACTATTATGTATGTATATAAAAATGATTTACTTACATATAACTATTTAATAAGATAATACAATACATATTAAAATAGAATAAAGTTTCTGATAAATCCATATAGCATTTTTTAAACACAGTTTGTGAGAGATTAAATCTGTATCTAAAAAAATTATTATGAGCAATATTTATAAAATATAAAGAATAAGAAAGTGATTGGGAATAAGAAGAGAAGAAGAGAAAAAAATTTTGGGAATTTGTATGAAAAATCTTGTAATAATTAATTTTTATTCTAAAACATGTGTTGCAAAAGAGTATATATCAATTATTTGCTAAGGATGGATTTTTGTCGATATTTTAGAAATAATTTATCTCAAAATAATATGATTTGTTTTAGCTTATCTATATTCTAACGTTATATACTTTAATGACTGAACTTTAAATCTTTTTTGGATTATATTAATTTTATATTGCTTGGAATAATGTTAATAACTCGTAAAGTTTATATAAAGGTGTGTATAAATTATTAATAATTCCAAATATTGCCAGTATCCATTAAGCGAGATGGTTAAAATACTTGGAACGAAGCAATAACTGTATTTATTAGCTGTACACCAATGTACTTGTCAAGATGTTCTAATATTGAAATAATTAAAATATCATATATCTCTTTTAATATAAAAATTAATCTTATTTTAAAACAGCTGATACTTAATTTCATTACATTTTTAGAATCTGCGATTAAAAAAAATAATTACGCGATTTTCGAAGTTTCCATATGTTGCACGTTATCACGGGAAAGGAGTAAAACTCTCCTAAAATTGAAATTTTATTTCCAGGTCCTTTGACATTGTCATGCGTATGGGCACATGCGATAGACGGATTTTGAGATGACCAGAGAGGCTTGACACGGAAGCTGTGTTCAGCACTCTGTGTTTAGTTCAAGAATCATTAAGATAATATCGTCCAGATGATTATATATGTTAAACTACCTTGCAAAGATCTTTTGATTAGCACTTATGGATTTTAGGCTTTGGGAATTTCTAAGATACTAATTATCCATCGTATATCTTCTAATTTTTCTACTGTAAAAAATCCCATTTTGTCTCTGCTTTTATTTCTGTTCATGTTTAAGAAACGTACTTCTGCTCTATTAAAATATTGATCATTGTATAAACATGGTATTATGCATTCTTAACTTTCTATAATGCCTGGATAAGGGTTAATTTTGCTATAACGTAAAATTTGATTATTGCAGTTTAAAATCTTGAAAAAAATCGAATATTATTATTAAAAAAGTTACAATAATTAAAAAATATTTTTAATTAACTAAAGGTACAACTTTTAAGTTTTATCACAGAATGAATGTACTTAAATATGATTGTTTTTTTTTTTTTTTAGATCTAGTTTTATAGCTAGTATGGGAAGTGCTGTAGCTTCAACGCCTATAGACGTAATTCGCGTAAGTAAGTTATTTTATATTTGTAACATAATTAATATTTTTTCTTTAAAGATATCTTTTTTCTCTTTAGACCCGATTGATGAATCAAAGGAGAGTATGCATAACTGGCAATAAGCCTTCATCATATATTTACAATGGCAGTATAGATTGTTTGATTCAGGTAAAGCTTTACACATTTATTCAAGATATTTTCCATGTTTTAAATAGATATGTATTTTTAAGTATAATCGTGTGTTACACACACGCACATCCTAGCATATTTTTTATGTAAAAAAATTTCTATATAGACAATTAAAAATGAAGGAATTTTGGCACTGTACAAAGGCTTTATCCCGACGTGGTTCAGAATGGGGCCGTGGAATATTATATTTTTTATTACCTATGAGCAGTTAAAACAATTGTGATGCATCATCTGTTATATTCAGTATTCAATTCGTCGATAAGATCTGAAAATATATTTTAACATAAATATCATTATATATTTACTATCTGATAATCTCAATTGTATATAATTCGTTGATTATGAAAGTGACTATCAATTAATTAGTTACTTTAATGCAATATCTTAAGAAAATAAGTAACAAAAAGTATACAAATTAGACACAGCAGCTTTTCAGCAAGTTAATATTATTGTAGAAATAGATATAAGAAAAAAAGTAATCAGAAAAGTTTGAGAGCTTCTCAAAGTACAAGCTTTCACAAATCATTTTGACAAAGACTTCATAGAGTTATACATTCAATAACTATCATACAATTAAATTATTACACATTCATATACTGTTACATATAAATATATTATTTCGATTATCTCGAAATTTTTACACAAATTCGATTCTGCACAAAAAGTTCTTGTTAAATAAATCAGTAAACATTCTACAAAATATTAAAATACTATACATAGAAATAAAAAAATTCAAATACATAAAAACAAAAAAAAATTCAAAGTTCCTATTTGATTTGTCGTAATGTTTTTTACAATACTAGTCATTGTTATCAACATGAATATAATTAATCATTTTACTTCAGTATTTTTATATAGCATTTATTGTCATATTACTGGCATACACGCTAGTCATTTTAATGATCGTTTCCATCAACGTAAATTAATTTTAATCTTGCTTCAACTTAATCTTCTTTTTTTTTCTAATTCTTAGAAAAAGACAAAATGAATTAAACTATGATTAAAGTTAATCTAAGTCGGGGAAAACGGACATAAGAGATTCTTGTAAATTAATATAAGATAACATGAGTGTAAAAAATCCATCTATTAATTTTGTGAATAATATTGGTATTCAAAATGTTCAATTTAATCACACACACAAATTTTTATTTCTTTTTTTTATGCAGCAATTATACAAAATGACATTATGTGTACAGATGTAACTTTCTCTATTTTAATTTCTTGTTTCTCTGAAATAAATATAAGTATGCATGTGTGTATGCGCGCGCATATATTTAAAGTATCTGTTTATTCACACACACATACACGCACGCGCATTCTCTCTTTCACATACACAAGTACAAATTTTTATGCTGTATTTTGCTTTTATATTATATTTATTATTTTTAATTTAAAGTAATCATTTTGTAACATAACATTCACGAATTGATGATTCTGTATTAAACACAATGATATTACAATAGCTTATCATAATATGAAATTATTTATTTTTTTTTGTCAAGATAGGAAGACTGATGCATAGGTGAGAAATATTTCGCAAAAAGAAAGTGGAATGTAATATTACATATCACTCTATGTATATATATATATTACACACACACACACACACACACACACACACACACACGCACGCACGCACGCACGCACGCACACACACACACACACACACACACACATACACACACACACAATGTGTTATATAAATTACATTAAAATTTTAATATTTGTGTAAAAATATGTATTCCATCAAAAGCATATTATAGATCTGATACATTCAGCTATATTTTTTTTACATTCGATATATAAGAAGTGTATATTTATGTAAGAAATACAGATATACCTTTATCTTTACACAATATTACCTTTATGTATAAAGAGAAAAAATAAATTTCAGAAGTTATGAAATATATAGCTTTACAAAGAGGAATCTTTTCTCTCTCTTTTTCTCATCTCAAAGCACACATAATTCAACAATTTGGAAGTTTGTGATATATATTAATAGTCTAATATGGATAACTTAAAAAAAGAATCAAAGAATCTACAAGCATAGTATTATTGTAGATCTTTTTATAAGACCCATATGCTTCTAAATCTTTTAATGCTTTTTTCAAATCATTTTGAATATGTTACTTTATATTATATACAGTTCTAATATCCTATTATATTATATCCTCCTATATAATAAATAATAAAAATATTATGTTAGGCCTTTCTATATTCTATTTACATAAAATTTTTCTTATACATCGATAATAATTATTTGTAATACTGTATCAGTGATTATGATATTCCCATACAATAACTTTTCTATCTTTTCCACCTGTTATCATCAAATTTTTATCAGCAGTTACAGCTAAGGCACAAAGTGGTCCTAAAAAGATATATGTTATAACAGTCAATAATTAATCTATATAAATTCTATTATAAAATAAAAAAATATAGTTAATATAAAATAAATTATATAATATATAATAATATATTTAAATTTTTTACTATAAATTATTTTAAGTAAATATGTCGCACTAGTAGCACACAATAGTAACAAATAGCAACAAAACAAATTTACCATCATGACAATGTATTTGCGAAATAAATATAGCCTTCTTATGATTCCATATATTAAGATTTCCATCGTTATCACCTATCAGCAAGAACGTTCGCATCCATATTAACGTCAATGGTTCGCTTTCTAAACTGACAGAATATATCTGTGTATTTGTCCGAACATCCATTATATTCAATATTTTATCTTCTGCACATGATATCACGCTGCTGCATTGTTTATCGAACGTTACCGCATTTATTCTGCATGTATGACCTTTAAACAATAAATGACAACATATTAATGAGTAATAATATCCTTATTTATAATTAAAAAGTATTTTTATTTATAAAGTATAATTAAAAAGCGATAAGAATTGAAAGTAATATTTGCATATCAGCAATATATTAAACATTTTTTTTCTTATAAATATAGATAATAAATATTTCTTACAAAAATAATGAATCTTTCCATATAAATAGATACATTTTTAGCTTAGGATTAAATATATAAAGTTTGTGTAAATTTGTATCATTGCAATTTTTTGTCCATGTACATATTGTAACTATTTAACATGGCTAATTTTAAGATGAGATAATAATTTAAAAAAAAGGAAAATATTTTCACCTTTAATAGTAGATTGTAGATTGTAACTATTCATGCTCCATAAACACAATTCGCCATCTTCCGTACCAGATACCAACATAGTGTCGTCTCTATATAAAATCAATACAAGAGTTTATTCAATTTAGATACAAAAAACACACAGAGAAAAATAAATATAGCGTATTAATTTGTTATATTTAGGAGAATTCTTATCTTTTTTTATATACTTATACTACATGTAAGCGATATCTTACCTTGATATATTAATACAAGTTACTTTGGAGTCATGATCTAATTGTGCGATAAAGCATTCCGCAGGTTTAATTTTTGATCCAGAAGTGTACCCGTGCCAAACTTTTACAGTGCAATCCCATGATCCAGATATAATCACTTGATGAATAGAACTCCACGCTAAACATGACACAGCGTCTTCATGTCCTTGTAGGACATCAATTACTCTGCCAAATTCGATATCATAAAATATCCTTAAAAAGAATACAATATAGTTAATTTTTGCAAGACTATGTGGAATCATTTCGTATATGTATAGAAGATATGTGTATAGATATTTTTACATTTATATAACATAAGATTTATATATTGCACATTTTATCTCAAATCCACATAAAATATATATACAATTTATATGAAAAAAACTTATATTATAATTGTATAGAATTTGGTCATTGTTATATTTACAAGGTATTGTCCCATGATCCTGCTACAAGAATATTACGTTGCGATAACGTATAATACGAGATACAAGATGACAGTGACAATGAGGACAAGGTAACACTACGTGTCAGTTTCCTCTCGCTTATGTTATACAATTTAAGCATTCCATCTTGTCCTACTGATATAATTTCATTACTTGTATTTTTTCTTATAATACTGGTGATGCAATCTTTGTGTGCTTGAAATGTTACTAATTCAGTAAAATTAATTGATTTTTCGTTTACACATGCACTGCCTGGAAAAAATTAAAAATATTTAATAAACTATAATATTATATCTGTACACAAGAAAAAGATGTATGTAAGACACAACACCTGAAGTTATTGATTCTGGCGAAGTCAATAACGTTTCGCTATATAATGAATTTGGAGCTGATGTCAAACGTTTGGGATGAGGTAGCGTGAAAACTTGTTTTGGTATCTGACCAAACTCCATTATTTGCACCTCGAGACCATGTCTATCATTTATATCTCGTATAGTATCTAAATCTATTGCTCCTTCATAACACAAATGAAAGAACACTGCAATAAAAATAAAAATATATACTAAATATCTTGGAAATGCTGTAGTATATTTTAATGATGTTTTAACTTAATATTTTAATTTCATTTATTTTTACTATATGTATATATCGTAAAAAAGTATAAAAGTCGAATTTTTACCGTTGTCAGCCTTGTCAGCTTCAACTCCTCTTTGTTTATATCCAAAAATTAAGTCAATCCAATGATGAAGATTTTGAGAAACATAATCGCTTTCTAAGGCGTTTCTCAATTGTTGTACAAAATCGGCTGGTCCTAAAATATGCCAGTTAAATATTAATTTTTTATTTTAAGTATATTAAATATTCATAGCATTATATAATTATAATCATATAATTGATCGCATATAAATGATATAAAATGATCGATCTTATAATTGTTTGCTACAAGAAATACATTAAGAATACTAAATGAAGGAAATATTTCCAAATAGAATAAAAAATTTTATCTAACTTAAAAAATAAACTAGTGATTATTCATTAATATATGTGTGATATATCAATATATATGTAATTTGACTAATGATAATTAGAATTAAACATTTCTCATTACCTTTTGCCCAAGGAGGCAGTTGTACGTCGCCTATTTTTGTACCATCATGCCGATAGCCAAAGTCGATACCATAATTATTCACTAGAAAGTCACCACCATTGCTCACGTCATAAAACTCCGGTATTAGTTCTTTAAAGTCAGACATGTTCACCAAAACATTTTTCCACACGTCGGCTATACTGTTAGGTGTTTTTGTTGGTAAAAGTGAAACATAAAATCGTTTCTGCACATTTGACAGAGTAATTATGTACTTTTACAATATTTGAAATATTTCTTATTATTTTTGCCTTTTCTTACGAAATAAATGTATAATTTATTTTCCTTAAATTAGTTTTCCTAACATAATAATTCTTTTTTTCTTCACACGTATAAATGTGCATTGCTATTATAATTCGTTAATATTTTAAGCAAATAAATATTGAAAAGAATTAAGTAGAAAAGTATGATATATACCTGTTGAACATTCTATCTGGATGATCAAATCTTCCGTTTTGAAGACAGAGCATATACTGAGGGTATTTCCGTACCAAGTAAAACAGTACAAAACCTGGTGCACTATAATGAGAACCATATAAAAACTTCGGATCAGACATTTCCGAATACCGTTCCTATAATAATACAGATATATGAAAAAAATTTTGGTTCTTTTTATGTATTTCATTAAAAAATGATGAGAAATAAACATAAAATGGCTTTAAAAAGTGATTAAATATAAAAATATTAATAGAGTATTTACTCAACTCTTGTAAAAAAATTCTCTGAGATTCCTAGATTTTCCAGGTATTTTTGTTCAATATTTCAAGATCAGAGAATTTTTTTAATGCAACTTTAAAATAAATTGGAGTGCAAGTAACACAATCAAAATATATATTGTAAATTGGTAAAACAAGGATTTCATGAGATGTGTCTTTTTCTACAATTGAAATCATGAAACTTGTAAGATGTATATAAGAAAATTTGTCACAACATAGTATCAGTGAGATACTTTTTTCTGCTGTGTATTATCTTCTATTATATCCTGATTTTTTTTTTTTTTATAAAAATTCTCGAGAATGTACGTGAATGTGTATACCATACTTATTGCTAACCAATTGTTGACATTTTTTTACATTAAGAAAGAAAAAAGATGATCAAAAAAACAATGTTTTAAAAAAAAATATAAAATTTAAATTTAAAAGTAAAATTTCAAATTCCTTCAAGTATTGATAAAATTCCATAAAAATCTTCGATTTTCAAGAGTAAAAAAGAAATTCTCAGAAAATTCCAGATAGTAAACATCCTATAATAGTACTTATAGAAAGATAGACTTTTTTAATAGATTTATTTTAATTCAAGAAGGAAAGAGTGCTTGAAAAGCATTGAAGATCTAACATAAAGAAGTTTTAAGGCGTTCCGTACGTGTGCATATGTTATAAATACTTAATAGAAATTTAATATATACTTTTAGCCTCTCTAGACGAGTAGGATTTAATGCACCAATAGGTTTTGAAAGATCTCTATAAACATTAATATCATTTAAATTTAATGTCGTAGAAGTATAGTCTTGTATAATCCAGGGCAATACTGGATATTGAGTCAAATCATGAAATGTTCTATCCGCCAAACTGAAACAATATAATTTAAATTCTTTCACATGATTTTTGGATAGATAATAATTAACTTTAAAAGCCTAATAATTACCTATTTACATATAAAATATAATCATAATTCGATAAATATCCATTTTGCCATCTCATTGTCATTTGGTTTTGCGGTACAGTCTCAAGAGAAACTATCGATTGTTTAAGTAAATTTTCATATAGTTTGTCTCTCTCATCTTGATTTTGAAACGATAAAAATAAATGTTTGATCTTGCTATCAGTTTGTCTCATCCATTTAATTTCCAGACCCTGCAAAAAGATTATTAATGCAACTCCTCTTTATAATAAAATTTTATTAAAATATAAAATATCTGATAGAACATAATAGATTATAAAATATTTACCACTTGTCGTAATAAAAATCTTCTTTTTATAACATTTCGTATATCTTTCAGTTGAATCTTAAGAACAGGATGCTAAAAATCAAACAGTTATAATTAATATTTTCACACAATATTTTCTCTTCATGCTTTATTATGCTAAAAAAGGCACCAAAATTCTGCTTATATCATATGAATAAAACTAAATAATTACCTGATCCATATTATTATAAGGTTGAAAATAGATTCTCGAGTTGGTCAATAATACTCTGCCTGGATTTATTATAAGTGGTAATACTTTATTTGCTTGTGTTTCTAAGACCACTTGTTCATATAGATCCTCAAGCCAGGATGTATCAAAAGATACACGTGACTGTCTAGAGTATACAATAGCCATAATCTTAAAAATTAAAAGCATCATTAAGATAACTTTAATGTTACTATAATTCTTTGGGAACATCTAATGAATAAAGGACTATTACCATAGCATTTTGTTCTACAGTTACTAAACTTGCTGCTCTATGTAACTGTAGGATTTGAGAAATACAATCTTCTACTTTTGCATAATTAAAACAGAAATTGAATATAGTATTCTGATGTATAAATTTATATGGTGCTAATATATTTTTCTCTAACATTTCCACATGTTGTATACACTCTATTGATAGTATATTACTGCAACAAAGTCAAATATGTAAATGAACAAACAATTGTAATATCAAAATATTTAAAAAATTAGATAAAAGTTAAGAGCACAATGATTGTTTTCTTGTTGAATTGCTTGTGTTTTAGTAAATTACTAAAATTATATCACAAAGAACACAGAATTTTTAGTAATTTACTGCAGCAGGCTTTAATCTGTTTTTCATTGTTTTTTTCTTGTTGACTGCATTTATAGCTGTATCCAAAGTATACTTACCTTACTGTATCATTGCTCAGTGTACATTGCTCAATCGATGTAGTTTCTTTAAGTTGAATTTTGATTAGTGGCTGATTAATGTCTTTATTTACAAATACTAAAGATTTAGAGCATAATTTTAATCTCCCATCCATCCATTTTTTATCTTTAGAAAATGAAGCATCTAACTTTCTCATCTGAACACTATAATCTTCAAAAAATATTTCTCCAGGTTCCAAAAGAAGCATTGTAAATCTGTAGACAAATGTTTGAAACATTAAACTTATCTCTCTTACATTTTTGTAAAAGTATACTCGTTTGATTCTTTTCTTTTACATAAAATAAGATTTTTAAAATTAAAATAATTATTCAACATTATACAAAAAATGGGTATTATAACACTATAAAAAGAATAAGAATGAGCTAATGATGTAAAATATTTTGTTAACAGGTATAAAATATTTTCAATTCAAATAAGTATAAATAATGTTTTGAAACTAAAAAATTTAAGATGTATGTAAGATCAATATCTTAAATATCAAATATATTTATATATTTATAATAAGCAAAGTCAGAATAATTTTCTATTTATGTTGGTATTATTCATTCGTAGATATCTTAACCTAAAAGATAACACTAAATGACATAACACAAATTGTTTAACATTGTATAATTCCACAATTTTCTCTCGAATAATTTTCTTGTACAAAAATACAAATGTGCTGCATAGATTTCAAGAGTTCGAGAGCATTTTTTAAATAATTTTATTTATTAAAAATTTGTTAATATTACACGCACCTTTCTTTCTCCATCATCGAATGGATAAACAATACATATATTACAATAACAACTAATAAATAATAAACTGCTGGTAGGCACAATAAGGAAAATTAAAATAAAGAAATTTTATTGTACTTATAAGTACACGTAGAACACTGCAATTTTAACAAAACATCATTCGGTCTGTTCTTTTCAGTTAAACTTCTTGTTCACCTTTCCCCTTTTTTTCCACATTGGGTGCATCCAGAAGCGCAAGCGCTCACTGAGCGCTCAGTGAGCTTTTGCAATTGATTGGCCTATATTTTTAAATCTAATGGAACACGCTAATTAGATACAAGAGCTCAATGAGCGGTTGCGCTTCTGGATGTACCCATTGGATCCCTCCCCATTTCGAAAGTTCTTTATCCAAGACAGATTTCTTAAAAATTAAAAAAACTATTCGAAATTAGGTTTGTTTGCGTTAATAAAAATCACTAACAATTTTTGCACTTAAAATAAATATACATATATTCGGGCGTTGGGGAGAGAGAGAAAACGAAGATGCTGAGTGCAAAAAATTCAAGCAACACGAACAGATCTTTTATTAAATGCATTCCATAAATCATTAAAAATAATTCTAACTTTTCATTGCAATAACGTAAGAGAAAAAATTGTTTTAGGATGAAGAAATCATAGAATTTGTAGCATTATAAAAAAGTGTTTTGTCTTATTATACTTTTCATTAAAATGTACAGCTCTTATTGCGTAATATGATTTTTCATTTGAATGTAAAATAAAACTTTTTACATAACAGTTAATATAGACAGACAATGAATGAAATAATGCTTATTTCTTATTATCTGTATATTCCAATACAGTAATATTTTACGTGCATATTTTTGTTGGTGTCGTATTGACATATCCATTGTTTACATCAGCAATTAATTTAATCAATTGTCTCTCTGTTTCATATTTATCCAGAAAATTACCATGGGTAATAAGTTTTTTGATAAGTTATTTTCCATATATGACAAAATTATTACTCCAAATACTGCATATATTGTACGTGATAATAATAATGTTTTGATGACACTGTTATATTAATTGAATTAATTATGTGTTGTGTACAAGAACAAACAAATATTTATATGGAGCTAGCAATCCTAGCAAATTTTTTTCTAGTATAATTTAAAACAATTATTTATCAGTTAAGCTTCAGTATTGTTTGTATTAATTGGATTGTCTTTTGTATCCTTCGCTTCCACTTCCAAAATTTTAGGACCATACAAAAGAACATATGCGCAATGCCAATCACCACCTCCGCTAAGTTTTAACACTTCTTCGCTAGTAACGGCAGTAACAACATCGTCATCACACTTCATCCATGTATCACCCTTTTGTCGAATCCAACCGACATAATGACCGCTGCTGCTGGAACGTCCTCGATGGGTCAGAACAGCTTGTAATTTATAATAACCACTATTATTCGATCCCAAATCTACAATATGAGTAATATATATTAAATTCAATATATTGAATTTTTGGAATATAATTATTGAATCATTTTTTTAATTCTCTTACCATCCTTAAACCAGAATGATTCTTTTCTCATTTCTTTTTTTGCATTATCTCCTTTATCTTTAGTTTTTGCGTTACAAGATTCCTCTACCAAAGTATCTTCATATTCTTTGAACTTCTCACGCATTGGTATAAGTTTGTTTTGAAGTTCAGGACTACATAATTCAAAAGCATCAAAATCCAAGGGAAATTTAACATCTTTTAAAATTTTTGCATTAATTGCTTCTTTTTCCTTGTAATAAAACCGTACAAATTGTATGGTTAAATATGCTGGTAGCCTGCTAATTTTTGACTGGAAAAAGTGCATGTATATATATATATATATATATATATATGTATAAAATTCTTTCTTAGTGCACGCACGAATACAAACACACATTCATGTCATTATTATCATATATTAAAGCTGTTAATTTTATTAGTATTTAAATAATTTTTTTACTCGGTAGCTCTTTCAAAAATAAAAAAATTTACCGTCTTCGTATAAATAGCATTTCTTCCAAGCGTTGGAGACATTTTTGTTATTTGCTCCTGCATTTTGTTCCTAAGTCCAAAATACATATGCTTAACATCAGTTGAAATAAAACAACTTAGTTGTAAGAATTCTTCTTTCCCAATAGTAGCTGGTTCATCCTCGGATTCAATACACTTCAATTCATAATCAAATATACCTCCAAAGTATTGTTCAATAAATGATCTTGGTTTAGAGGCTTTACTATTATCTTCTGATACATCTGGATTGTTCTGTTATAAATATATGATGCTCTTAATGATTTTATAATTATGAATAAATAAGTGAAATACCTTAAAATACCTTAAGGATAACTTAAAGACTTAAAAAATTGCTAGCACATATCATATATCTAATAACCTTTGCGGGTAACTTTTGTTGCAACATCCTAATTAATTCCGTCCAACATTCATTTGCATCTTGTTGCTGAAATACACCTTGTTCAGTTTTTTCTGCGAATCTTGGAAAGGCCAAATGTAGCATTTGAAGTAAAGCAAGTGGCGCTCTAGCTGTTCCCTTGTCCATATTATCATACAGGTCTCTTAGTGATGCAGTTATACTTTGTGCAGTTATTGATAAACTTGCACCTGTAGTCCAACCTCCTGAAAAAATCTTCAAGGCTTCTCGTAATTCCGGTACGGTTTTTAAACATTGTACCGTCGCATTTAAATAACACGTATTTCCAAGATTAAGTAAACCAGATGGCAAATCTAAAGCAGTAGCCAATTCAGCTTCATTCATATCTTCCAAAAACACTGGCTTTTCTATTGGTTCTATAGGTACATCTTCTTCCTTAGAACCCATCATAAGTATCGTAACACCCTAATCAACAATCAAATATAAATCTTTTGAACATCATATGCTAAGTCAGATAAACTAACTAGAACAATTTATATATTGTTACATCTTTAAGTTTTAGATTGCCCCAATCATCATCTTTGAGTGTCATTCCTTTGAGCATAACTTTTTGCCTCTCTGGTTGAACTCCAGTCAAGGCAAAGAGTTGTGCTTTAAATAATATTGGATCTTCCTCGGTATTAACTTCCACATTAGAAAAGAGCTCTTTACCCCATTTGACTTTAACTGAAACATATTGATAATCCATGAATAAAAAATAAATAAACAAAGAAATTACAGAAATATGACAAATTAAATAAACAAAGTTGAAATATATTTTTAAATCTTTCATTGAAAAATGAAATTAAAAATATGAAAAGTAATGTTGATGATATAAATACAACAATATGATATAAATAATAGCATGTATAAATAAAATTAACACACAGATAATCTAAATTTAAGTCCATTAACAATTTTTTTCCATGATGAAGAGAAAAAAAAAGAAAAAAATTAAAAATACATGAAGTTCATGTATTTTTACTTTTAATTATATATGTCGATGCAACAGGACCTAAATGTATAAATTAAGGATTAAATTTTGTTAAATTATTTTGCCAAGCACAGCTATGTATATTTCAGTTTATATTCTTCATAATAATTTTTAGAATTAAATTAGATTATTTATTTTTAACATTGACGTATATTATATAGCTAAAAACTATAACAATCTGTTTTTTCGATTGTTGAATATGAAGGTGAATATAAACTTTTAGGTTAGAGACACTTATGACAGTCGAATACATACTTGTATATTGAGGCATATTTATTCCTTGTAACTGCAACCTGTCAATACGTTATACCTATAAGATGTTAGAATTAATGCAAGATTTTCTTTTTTGATAACAATTGCAAATAATTACAAAGTGCTAAGTCAGGTTCGCGGCACTTACGTGTATCAAACATGTGTCACTACGAAGAATTTACTGAAATTTGCCACAACAATAGGTAGATGGCCAGCTGTTCGAGATCACTTTGGAACACTTAAAATAAAGAGATAATAATATATAATATAATTGTGCATTAAAAAGAGGATAAATGGAAGGAATAAATGGAAAGAAAATTCGATTACTAAGAATAATGAATAATTATATTAATATTTATATACAATATAAAACCTTGCATTTTTAACACTTACTAAAATTTCTCCTCTGGACAAATTATAAGCTTTTACTCAAAACGTTTAACCAATTATATCTTACTAATTTTATTTCTGAAAAAGTGAGTGGCCGATTGGTCATCTATAAAGGATATATGAATAAAAAATGAATGACAAAGAAATTGCAGAAAATTAGATAAACCCAAATTAGATAAACAAAATTGAATATATTTTTAAATCTTTCATTAAAAAATAAATTAAAAATATAGAGAAAGTTAAGATGACGACAATATGCTATAAATAACATCATGTATAAATAAAATAAAATTCTTTAGTATTATTGTTATCAATGTTATTATATGTTTTTTTAAATACTGTTTTTGTATCTTTAATTTTTTTCTAATATCTGAATACATGCTTCAATTTTAAACATCAAAATCATTGCTATACATATCATTGCAGTGATCAAAACAGAAAAAACAATACATCTAATGCAGATCTATTAGGTATGTTCAGTTTCAGTTAACCATGTCGCACAGTTCATCTTTTCCTTTTTTTCCAACATAGAAAGAAAAATAGGAAAGATGAATCGTGCAAGAACTCCAGTTAAAAAGAATGGGCCAATTGTATGATACAGCATTCAATAGTTCAGTAGTCTTTTGTAAAACTCAATTAATAAATTAAAATATCATACATAAAACTTAGTTGATAATTTTTATAAAAACCTAATACATTAAACAAAATAAATATAACGTTCATAAGATTTGGATTTACGAAATTTTTATTTTTTGTGGCATACATATTGTGTGTGCGTGTGCGTGTCACGCGCACGAGCGTGTGTACAGTTTCGCTAAGAATTTTGTGTGTGTATATATATACATATATATATATATATATACACACACACACACACACACTAAAATTTATTTCTCTGTAAATTAGGACCAGCCTTTTGTGTGTGTGTGTGTGTGTGTGTGTATATATATATATATAATGTAATTTCATTAATGTTATATCACATTATGTCGCATATTACGATTATATTTCGCATGGCAATAGCATGCTTACTATTAAATGCACAACAATTTAACATATTTTACATATTTGGTATTATGAATAGCATACAAAAAATATTTAAGAAGTCGTAAGTTTCTAAATAAATAAAATAATAAATATTACAACTATTGTGCTGTCTAAGAGTATCTCGTATCTCAACATGTTTAAGACAATAGTAGTTATTACAAAGCTAAGCCCAAACTCGTAAAGTAGCGTCCCAGCTTCCAGTGGACAGGGCAGTACCATCCGGGGAAACTCTTAGACATGAAACTCGGTTTTCATGCCCATATAACAACGCCACTCGTTGGCACTTTAAAGTATCCCATACATTCACCGTATAATCATTGTATCCGGCAAAGAGCAAGCGCCCGCTTATACTGAGATCAACTGCGTTTGCTCCGAATATTATGCTTTCTTTTGCATACATTGCAACTTCTCTATCAGCACGCAAATCGAATAAGCGACAAGTAGCATCATCCGAACCTGTTGCTACTGCATCACCACCTGGATGAAATCTTACCTATGTGTGCATACAAATAATATCATATTAAATATTACATAATAGGAAAAAAATAATATAAAACATATTAATTATACAAACATATTAATACAATAATCACTTTTCAATCATCGATATTATAATGCAAAGTATGAAAAAATATATAAATATTACATACTGAATTAACATCGGATTGATGTCCTTCAAAACTTTGTACGCACTGGCCACTGCGCATATCCCAAATCAAGACCAACTTGTCACAACCACCAGACACAAATGTGTTTCCAGTTTCACTCGGTGCTAGATCGATAGACATAACGTCACTAGAGTGTCCTTGAAAACTCTGTAACAATTGTCCACTTTCTACATCCCACAAACCACATGTGCTGTCTCCACTGCCTGTTAAAATCTGCTGATCGCTGTTAGGAAACGCACAGCATGACATGTATGATGTATGGGTACCAACAGTCTTCTTGTGAGCCGAAACATCATCCTCTAGACTTAATTGATACACTGTAACTTTATTATCCAGACCTCTACAACATTTATAAAACGATATGTATAATAGTAGTTTATTACAAATCTGGCTGAACGTCTCTGCTTTTATAATAAATTTATCATTATCTATTATAATTAATATATACCCGCATGCAACTAAATCACCACTAGGACCATAAGCACACGCCATCACCCATCTGGTTGGCATACTGACGGCATGTTCTTTATTTGTTGTAAAAGCATCCCATATAATCATTCTTCCATCCTAAAAGTGAAGTAACATATATTATGTAACATGTAAGATAAAATGCTTAAAAAAAAAAACTTACCTGTGAAGAAGAAACAATATGACGTTTATCAGAAGACCAATCCGAACATAAAACTTTGGCTTGATGCCCTTTTAGGATACGTCGAGGTTTTACATTTATACAATTAATTGCTTCAAGTCTATCTGCCACACTGGCAACTAAAACAAAATGAAAGATAGGAAATAAAGAATTATAATGTTGATAAAAAAATGCTAAATCAATCATTTATTCACTTACGTGTAATATCATTTAACTTTTGTCGTTCATCCTCCAAGCGTTTCTTTAAGCATTCCACTTCCTTCGCCAGTTTCTCTATATGTTCCAATTCGGTTGCAGATTCCATATTGTTTCACTTGCTGGACACTGGTCAACTCTTTGATATATGATAGAGAAATTTCACAGTTCTCTACACTAAAATTATATGTATGTCAGAGCTGTACACATACACATATATGTATCAACTCTAATATGAAATTTAGATGCATCTTTACAATTCCCTCATCAAAATGATTAATTTTACAATCACAGCAATAGGCAGTTAATTGTTACTCAATTAGAATTATAAGTATAATTTGCTAAATTCAAAATCTCATTTTCGCAAGCGAGACAGAATCACGAAATTCTAACAGACGTCAACATTGTTACAACATTGTTGTGCGTCGAGGCTCTTCTCTGTTCTCCTCATATAATCTTCTCTCTTATTCGTTTGTTTTTAAGAGAAAGTTGTCCGCGATCACACGAGGTAAATGAGGTAATCGATACGCGAGACAAAATAACCAAACGCTTGGCGCCGGTGCAATGACGCTTCTACAGTTCTACACAATCCGCTGAGTCCATGTCCGATCCACAATCCCAAGTCCCAACCATCGACATACAGAACTGATCGTGGGTGGGGATAGAGACACGCGTGGAGTGAGAGGCGGATAATAGTATGAACTTCCTTCTTTGTCTACTAAAGCCTGATTGGTTATTGTTGTTCTGCGGAGCTTTAGAGTTGAGGTGCATACGGAAAATAGTAATTTTCATATTTACGTCGTGCAACGGCTAAAAGGCTTTGGAGAAAATTTAAGAAATATCGAAAAATTAATCGAAAATTCGATTAGCATTAGATTGGACGCAAGGTTGCGAATGGTCGCAAAGGCGAATCGATGGGTGTCGATTTTCTGCGCATGATAGGAATGTTGGCGGAGAAGGGAGGTGGAACAGGAGAGGATGGTTGGACGACTTGGACGAGAATCAAGGGATACAGTGGGGTAAACGGGCGAACACGGACGTTCTTCTGATTCGCTATTATCTTCCTATCTCGAGTCGACCGGTTGTCTTCACGTTAATTTGTAGCCTGGTCGTTGGAAAATGGCACTCTTATCCTTACGTTTAGCTTCATCCCTGGCCAGGCACCTGCCCAATACCACGGCCCAGGTAAATAGACAGAATCTCTTTCTTTAACATACTTGTGGCCAGCGAGTGTTGCACATCTGGCGAAACGTGTCGACATTTTTCACTTTATCAAAGCCGCCTTGTGCTCCGTTTTATCCCACTTGTCGTTTTCGGTTCTGCGAAAGATTCACTGTAAATAAGAAAGAAATAAAACAAACGTTCTGATTCACGAATCGATTAATATTGGTATGACGCTAGGGATGTTGATATATAGTGTATTATATAAAGTGTGTTAGAGCAGTAAGTTATGTAATAAGAATTTCGGTGGACATTTGACCACTGTTATATATACTTTTTCATGCTTTAGATTAATTGGCCTGTGATTGGTATAGCCTCTCGCAAATATCATGTCTCCTGCAGCCGTCGCTCAGCAGAAATTTCTGCTATTCTGGAAGAACGAATCCTTGGATCAGCACCAAAGGTAAGCTAACTTTTATCAGAATTATCATTATTTAATATGACATATATTTTTAAATGTTTCATTTTCATTAATTTTGGATATATTTCTATAATTTAATATTTTTAATATCTTTGAAAATATCTAAAGATATATATTTTTTCTTAGGCTAATCTCGAAGAGACTGGTAGGGTACTTAGTATTGGAGATGGTATTGCACGTGTGTATGGATTGAAGAACATTCAAGCCGACGAGATGGTAGAATTCAGCTCAGGCTTAAAGGGCATGGCATTGAATTTGGAACCTGACAATGTGGGTGTTGTCGTATTTGGTAATGACAGGCACATTAAGGAGGGCGATATTGTCAAACGTACTGGTGCCATCGTCGATGTTCCTGTCGGCGAAGAATTATTGGGTCGTGTCGTCGACGCCTTAGGTAATCCTATCGATGGCAAGGGACCTTTAAACAGTAAATTAAGATTCCGTATTGGTACAAAAGCTCCAGGCATTATCCCCAGGTAATTCACAATCATTTGTATTTTTAAATAATACTTATAATGGATTATAATTTTTATTCAATCTCTCTAAGAAAACCAATTGATATTCTTTTTCGAAAAAATAAGATTAAATTATTTAATTATATATTTAGCATGTACATAATATTACATCATTCTTTTTTGGATAACAGAGTATCAGTCAGAGAACCTATGCAAACTGGAATCAAAGCTGTAGATTCCTTAGTGCCTATTGGTCGTGGTCAACGGGAATTGATCATTGGAGACAGGCAAACTGGAAAAACTGCTCTTGCCATTGATACTATTATCAACCAAAAACGTTTCAATGACGGTGGAGAAGAGAAAAAGAAATTATACTGTATTTATGTTGCTATTGGTCAAAAAAGATCTACCGTTGCGCAAATTGTAAAACGTTTAACAGATAGCGGTGCCATCAATTACACTATCATTGTATCTGCCACTGCCTCTGATGCAGCTCCACTTCAGTATTTGGCCCCATACTCCGGATGTGCTATGGGAGAATTCTTCAGGTAGATATATTATTGTTTGGAAGTTTCTTAAAAGAACGATATATTTGAGCTATTTAGCATTCCATTTAACATCATGCTCGTACTCTATTAATTTTTTTATTTAAAATGTTTTAATTAAAATTTGTTGTGTGTGTGTGTATCAAATTCATTGCAAACTCACATAGGATTTATTATTTTACAGAGATAATGGAAAACACGCTTTAATCATTTATGATGATTTATCCAAACAAGCCGTTGCCTATCGGCAAATGTCTTTGCTGCTTAGAAGACCACCAGGTCGTGAGGCCTATCCTGGTGATGTATTCTATCTTCATTCTCGTTTGCTTGAAAGAGCTGCCAAAATGAATGAAAATTTAGGTGGTGGATCGTTGACTGCCTTACCTGTTATCGAAACACAAGCCGGTGATGTTTCTGCTTATATCCCTACCAATGTTATTTCAATTACCGACGGTCAAATCTTTTTGGAAACTGAATTGTTCTATAAAGGTATCCGACCTGCTATCAACGTTGGTTTATCTGTATCACGTGTCGGATCTGCTGCTCAAACAAAGGCTATGAAACAGGTAACAGTGTAAATCTTGATATACCTGACTAACATAAAAAGAATATAATATTAATGTGAAATATATATATATATATATATATATATATATAAGTATTTATGATACTCGATTATGTAGGTTGCTGGTTCTATGAAATTAGAATTGGCTCAATATCGTGAAGTAGCAGCTTTCGCTCAGTTCGGTTCAGATTTGGATGCTGCAACTCAGCAATTGTTGAATCGTGGCGTGAGATTAACAGAACTTCTTAAACAGGGACAATATGGTAAAAGATTGTCATTTTAATTTTAACAATAATCGTGATACAAATTGTTTTACACATTGTTTTAATGTGACATATTTGTTTTTAGTACCCATGGCTATTGAGGAACAGGTAGCAGTCATATATTGTGGTGTACGTGGTTATCTTGACAAAATGGATCCTACAAAGATCACTGGCTTTGAAAAAGAATTCCTTGCACACATTAGGTATATATTAAATGTACCTGATTTATATAATGATTTATGTAATGTTTCATACAAAATTTAATTTTTATTTTATAATATATATTATATTTCATAATATAAAATTTAATATTTTATTTCATTAACGCACATATACTTTAATATATACTATCCTTTTTCAGGTCTACTCAACAAGATCTTCTTGCTACCATTGCAAAAGAAAATGTAATTAGTGAAGCATCAGATGCGAAATTAAAAAAAGTAGTTATCGATTTTCTCTCATCCTTCTCAGCATAGAGCGCGATCATCGAATGTAATTTTAATACAAGTCAACATAGATAATTAAGGAACTTTAGATGTTCTTAAAGATTTTTCTGCTATTGAAATGCATTAATGTATCGATGTTACACATTGCTATATAAATTTTATTATTATAATGTAATGTATAATATCTGTACATTAAAAATATTATTGCAGCGATTCTGTATACAACCTGTAAACTGAATAGCCATCTATAATATATTAATACGAAAAAATTGGTCTTTAATAAAAGTAAGAATACTCTAATGTTTAGATATGCATTCCTGATATAAAATTTCAAGGATGCTAAGTCCCTGTCTACAATAGATGTAGTAAACCTTAAGCCTTAAGAAATTAACCAATCACATTTGAATTTCAAGAGAATAATCAACTACAATTGGTGAATTTCTTACTGCTTAAGGCTTATTACCTATGGGTGAATTCGTTTATGCAGTCACTGCTGCAGAGGGTATCATTTTATCTTCATTATTCATTGGACGTAAACAAAGATAAAATGATACCTTCTGCAGCAGTGACTGCACAAACGAATTCATCCTATTGTAGATCGGGGCTAAGACATAATCACATAAATATTTTTCTCTTTTTTTCTAGAAAACTTACAAAGGTAAATAATAATATAAATTTAAATGAGATAATATAAATGTTTTTCAAAATATTGTTTTAATTTGCTTTTAATTCTTCTAAAATACAATTTTTTCATATTTTTGCCTCCATAAGATGAATTAAATAAAAAAAATAAAAAAAAAAATTCTAATTCCTTTTACCTTTTATATACATATATATAAAATAATTTTCAGGTAGTTATATTTATATGCACATTCTAATTCATACACATACATACACACATTCATTTATGCTTGCTGTTTTAACTTCAATCTTACTGTTCAACTTATTTTTCATCTTTTTTTAGTTTTAAGAATTAAAAAAAGATGGAGAATAAGTTGAACGAGATTAAGCTGCNACACACACACACACACACACACACACACACACACACACACACACACACACACACCATTAACTTCAATCTTACTGTTCAACTTATTTTTCATCTTTTTTTAGTTTTAAGAATTAAAAAAAGATGGAGAATAAGTTGAACGAGATTAAGCTGCATTGGTGAAAATGGACATTATAGTTCTTTTTCAACTCCTATAATTCTTGTGAAATTCAAAATGTAGAGACGTTCAAGAGATGGGTGCCACTTGGCGTTCGCAATGCTCGCGAGCATCAATTAGTTCTTGTGATATTTGATAAGCAACAAGGATGAAAGATCATTGATTCCAAGAACTGGAATATAACCGGTGCGCACTGCGCACTGCGCACTATCAGTACTATTGTATCATTCTATCTTCATCGTTCATTAGTAAAACAAGGATAGAATAATGCAATAGCTAATAGCATACTTCCAAACGCAGCCATATTACACATTTTATGAATCTTGTACATAATCTTGATAGCAAATATCTTCTCTTGTTTATTCTTGATTATATATGGCTACTTACATATGGATATTTGTATTGCACAATCTTATAAGTATAAAAATTTATAACGCAATTATTTAACTATCTACTTATAAGTTCTGATTGTTGATTTGTAATTTATACTATTTATCAATTTAACTGAGAAATCTTATGGACATTTTCTGCTCAACATCTGTACGTTCTAGCGCTTTACAAAATTCTTCAAATGATATCATACCATCACCATTTTCATCAGCCTCTACTATGGTCCGTTCTGCAATGCTGGTCAACTGTTCTTCACTAATATGATGAAATAAATATGTATTTATTACATTGCCAAATTTATTTTGTTCAATTATAGAAATGGATGTATAAGGTATTACTATTATTCATACATTGACAATTGTAAACAAAATTAATTTTTACCTGATGTTTGCACCAACCATCATGTGTAAAATAGCCAGTAGTTCATCTTTTGATATTAAATCGTCATTATCCAAATCATACATTTTAAATGCAACTAAAAAACATATTTAATAATAAATCCTTAATCCATTTCATAAGTTTGAGTTTTTATCTCGATAAGATATATATTACTCAGCAATTTTTACATTTCAACTTTTGCTGTCTAGAATTCAATCGATTGGGACTATTCTTCTTAATAGGTCTAAAATGAGCCAAGACTTGCATAAACTGCAAAAAATTTACTCTGTCGTTTCCACTTTCTTCAAAGAAAGCATTTACTATTCTTTCACCAAGAGGATTTATTGCCAATTCTGGGATCCTGAGAAAGTCTTCTCGACTGAGTGTCCCACAATCTCCGCGATCCAGACTCGTAAAACGACTGTACAAACGTTCGATTTGATTCGGTGTAACTGTAATAGAGTGCCAACATCAATATTACATACTAATATTTATTGTATGTTATATATTTCGTTAAAAATTGTTTAAACAGATCGCGTGGTACCGAAATAAATTGATTCGGATTAATTAATTTGTATGAAATGACTAAACAATATGGATACTTGCAACCAGTAGCATTCTGTATCTGCGCTATTTCATCCTCGCGTAAAAGAAGACTCGATCTGTTACCCATTCTTGGTGACAACTAAAATTTAAATTTGGATTTAACAGGTGAAATATCAAATATTTATAAAAACTTACATAGCAGGCAGAAAAATGCAAGCGTATCGATCATATAATCACTCACGATACCCGCGGACCACGACGGATGATCGGAAAATGACAGACTTTGGATAGTTTGGATGGCGGATCAATCGGAAAACCTCTATAGCTCATAAAAACTAGAGTCTAATCAGAACATTGGATGTATCCATGCAAGAATATAAAGCTTGCGGCACACGATGCATGTTTTCTTGCTGAATTGTTTGCGTTTTAGTAAATTACTAAAATTGCATTAAACAGAACGCAAAATTTCTAGTAATTTACCAAGGCTGCGTTCGGGCAGACGCTATTAGCGCTGAAAATCTATAGTACACGTTACGTGCATTACAGATTTTCAGCGCTAATAACGTCTGCCCGAACGCAGCCTAAATGCAAGCAATTTAGCCGCAGTCTACAATAGATGTAGTAAGTGAGACGAGGTCCGTTTGACCACCAGCCACTCACAGCGCTTGAACAGTGGAAAGCGTCTAGGCACCGGCTGCTGTGAGTGGCTGTGATCAATCGCAACGTGGGCAAACGGGATGCTCCCGATTGGATGCTCTGTAGAGCAACAATAACTAATCAGGCTTTAGTAGATAGGAAAGAACGATTATCTGCCTCTCGTTCCACGCGTGTCTCTACCCCCAATACTGTCATCAGTGGTCCATTCTACATGTCGATGGTCCTTACGCAGAATGACCCTATATGTTTCTTTTGTTTGTCGATTTGTGGTTAAAAGTTGGTATCGCTGATTCGTTTTGGCAAGGTCTCTGTTGTGAATCGTGACTCGCAACGATATTTTCCAAAATATACAAATAGCAGTTGACGAGGATTTTTATGATAATCAAGTTTTGTGAAAAAACTATTTGAAGTAAGTTTCAGTAGTAGTACACATAATTTTTCGTCGCATTGACTTTATATTAATTCAATAAGTGTTCAAAACTGACATAGATGTTGGATTTATGTCAGATGTTATATATAATTTAATATGTTTTGACGTGATATTAAATGACATTTAATGTTACAATAATCAATCGTTGTGATTTCACATGCTACATCCGCTTTGATTCTTCTTAACAATCTATTGATAACTCTACAATGATTTTTTTGTATAAAATCAGGATGAGTGCCAGACTTCTGAAAGATCCTGCTACCGCGTCCAGCCGTATATTTGTAGGCCATTTACAATCTGACGATGTTACAAAGCTAGAGCTGGAAGAGCATTTTGCCAAGTATGGCACTGTTATAGCATCGATAATAAATAGAGGCTTTGGATTTGTACAGTTTGAAGAGGAGCAGTCTGCACAAAAAGCTATTCAAAATGAAGATGGTGCAATGTTTAAAGGCAGACGTATAGGTAGAATATTATTATAGAAATGCAACTAGACTTGCTTGATTATGATACTTTTTTTATTTAATTAGTGATCTCTTTATTAAATAATTAATAACCGCTTAGCGCATAGTTAATTAATTGTTGTGTTTTCACATATCGGTCACGATTCTATTCTTATTTAAATAATTAATACTTTTTATCTTAGAAAATGTGTAGAAGATGCAAAGATAATTCAATTTTTTATTTTTTAAAATTCTAATTTAGATGTCAGACCAGCAAAGAAAGATAATCAATCTAGTGGAAATGCAGGAAGTTCAAATATAAAACAAATGGGTGGGTCAAACCATTTTAATTCCATGAATAATCAATTTAATAATGCAAATGAATCATTTGGTATGAATAAACCAAATTATGCTGGTGGGATGAATCAGAACTTTGGGAATGACAATACCTTTGGCAACAACCAAAAAGATTTGAACGCTCAATCTAGGAACAGTGGAAATAATCACTTTGATGATGGAAATCAGGCTGGAAATAATGATAATGATCAATTTAATGGGAAACATAATAATAATAATAATGGAAATGATCATTTTAATAATCCCACACAAAATCGTGGAAATAATCAATTTAATATGAATAATCCAAATCGTGGAAATGATCAGTTTGTTACTGGCAATCAAAATAGAGGCACTAACAATCAATTTGGAAATAACCAAATGGGAAGTCAGAATAGACCTGGAGGAATCCCAAATCGAAATCAAACTAATCCAGGCAATAACCAAAATCAAAATGTTAGTGGTGCAGCTATGGGCCTCGGTGGTGTTCATAGAGCTCGCGGAACGAGAGGTGGAAAAAATAGAAATAAAAATAATCAGAACAATCCAAACATAAATAATTTCAGAGATCGAAGTCCAATTAATAGGAATAATCGGATGGAAGATAAACCAAATAGAGATTGGGATCTCAAACAAGGAGATAGACTACGTAACAATAATTTTTCTAGAGATTCATTTAATGATACTGGAAATCGTTACGATGATTTCAAAGCTTCTGGAACTAGAGAGACAAATGCGAATTTTGGGTAAAATATAATCATTTTTGTAATAATTAATTTCTGTTTTAATGTGTATTAGTTAGTCAAGTAATGTGCAAACGGTAATTCTAATAAGGTTTTATCGAGATTATTATAACCAGTTTGTTATATAAAATAGATAATATAAAACATCTGTTTGTTTTACAGGAACACTAGTGGATCATCTGATTATCTTGCCATCGCAGCTGAAAAGAATGACTGTGAAATTATTGTCGTTAATAAAGCGTTAACGTAAGATTCAACTCTTATAAAATTATAATTTGACCAAGTTTTATTTGAGTCATATAACATACTGTTTATTAAATATGTAGGAAATATGCAGAAGATATTGAATTACGCTTGAAGCAAGTCGGTTTAATGGTGGATTTGCTATTTCCAAATGAAGATGTTCCTTTAGGTCGTGTTTTGGGAAATATAGCCAGTCGTGGCTGCTTGTATGCTGTAGTTGTTACACCTATTAATCATGAGCATCATTCCTTAACGCTGAATATTTTACATGGTTTGCCACAAGGTAGAATTTCAGTAATTATAATATTGAAATTCACATTGAATACACCTGCATAATACGACATTAATTAATTGGTATTATATTGTTATATCATAGAACACAGAAACATGCCTGTTGAAGATGCTATAAATTTGATTTCACGAGATTTTGCAAATTATAAAGCTGGTGGCCGCTCGGTTCCTTTGAATACACCTCTTGCAAACGAGCGTCATCCGGATGCCATACAAGTTCTTCTTAATATGTTGGCTGACAATCATCAACTCACAGTTCTGCAATATGATCGCGTTATAAAGTATCTTGATATGAAACGGGAAGAACAGGTACAAGTTGAATTGGGCGATGCAAAAGATTTGCCAGTAAAAACACCACTCGCGCCAGTTAACGATCCGAAACAGGCTGAATTACAAACAAGAATATTGAATATCTTAAATAATAGTAAAAGTGCATCCACACCGACGGAGCCCAGTCCGGTACCACCACCGACTTCAGCACCAGCTCCGGTACCACCAGCTAATTGGGGAAAAATTACAGGTAAAAATCACAAAAAATCATAGAATTGCAATGAACAAATTGAATATAAATTACATGTTCTTGATGAAATTAATATTAATAATAACATGTACAGGATTTAACATGTGGGACTCACTTCGGGAACTGATTGACTAAAAACAATGAAAAAGTTTATATGTCTTATTTGTCTTCGTTTATGGGATATAAGCTATTTTGTTAACATAGCGAACTCTCTATCCCACATATTATATTACACCCTGTATACACATGGGCGCATGCACGCATGCACATACATATACGCGCGTGCGCGCGTGCATGAGAATCTTAAAATTTTCCTAAATTTTTGCAAATTAAAATCTTGAAATCCCTCAAAATATCATAATTATAATAAATACAAATTTGCAATATTGAGCAAGAAAGCTTATTTGCAATTAAATTTTAATATCAAATAGATATTTTTTTTTTTTTAGTATAATGAAAATAAACTGAAAATTTATTTACGTGATTATGTATATAGTAGTTTATAATTTGCGTACGTATGTACGCGAAACTTCATAAATAATAAATAATAAGTAATAAACTTTATAAATGTTTATCCTATTATGTTTATCAATAGCATCAAGCACGGTCACATCATCTACGACAACCTCTTCTACAGGAGTTTCACCTTCGCCTCTCTTAAATGATCCAACAGTTCAGAAAGCTCTTGACAGTCTTTTGCAAGGTAATCTATTAAAAAACATCGGCGATCAACAACCATCACCTGCGACAACTGGAACACCATTATTCGCTGCTTTCTCTAATATCGGTAGATTTTAATCGCCATATGAATTCTATCTTACACGTTCTTATAAATTTTAGAATTCTTTATACTTTTCCGATTTTATTCCGTACTAAATATACCAATTGCAAAAACGCAGTCATCACAAAAGAGACGTAGAAACAGCATTGCAAACAATAAATATTTTAGTACATTGTATATTAACCGCGTGTAAAATGATCAATTCAAGATGAGAAGTTTATAATTCTAAATTGCACAACAATTATATATTATTATATACTATATTCACATAATTATTGTTACTGCCTATATGTATGGTATATATCCTTGATAATATACTATTCTTCTCTAAATAGCTATATGTGTGTGTTAAACTAAATATTACATATAATTACAGTATAACGTAATGAACATTATAATTTATCACATATAATTTATCAGAGATATGCTTCATATGCTTCATATGTATATTTTGCATTGCACACAAATGCTTGAATATGTGAATTATTAGACACAATATAAACATGCACGCATTTAAAATACTTTCGTTCAAAACTAATATTATTTTTCGCTATCATATATATTTTTATGTAAAAATCGGTTTTTATACAACTTAGAATGATGAATGTTAGAATGATAAATGTCAGTATAATTAAAAACACTCCTTCTTTTTATTGTATGAAAATTATTTTAATCTTCCTATGTTGTTGAATATTCTAACATTATTCCGAACAAATTATTTCTCTGGTCAAAAATATCACAATAATTTTATAATTAATAATATTAATATTATAGATAGATTATAGCAACTAACGTTTAACATATTTTTAAATTCTTTTGAACTTTTAAATTTTTATTTTTTTTTTAGTTATTCAAAGTTAAATAAGTTCATATCTGTATGAAATTTTTTAGTAAAATTAATAATATATTTCTTTTCATACAAGTAGACGTAATAAATTGATAAATATATGTTTATAGCTTTATAACTTGGCTATAGTGCATAAATTTGTATGTCTGAAAAAACAAGTAAAAGATGTAAATTTTATTAGCTATTAATGCTTCAATTATAAGTAATATATCTAAAATATATTGTGTCTAAAAAAATCATGATCGCATTGTATTGCTTGTAATAAATTTTCTTGTATTTTTGGTGTATTCCTTTATGTAATACACGAATATATATAAAATTTATTAATATCACAATATAAAATTCATATATAATATGTAAAATTTAAATATATATTATAAATTTTATATTACATTAAATTAAACTTGTACTTTACGTTGTATCGATTAAATTTATAATTTATTAGTATAACTTGGTGTATACTTGAACTTTTAATGTTCGCATGACATTTTATATCTAATAGGAAAGCTGTTTTCTAGGGATTCTAGCATCTTTTCTAATAATTCTCCAATAATCTCTAGCTGATGAAGCTTTCCATTCGATGTTAAACGTCAAACATTATTTAAAATGATCGATCACGTGACTTTAGCATTTACATAGACCTGCTCTTTTTCAGCTGAACTTGCACCTTTCATCTTTTGTCTTTTTTTTCCAATGTAGAGCGAAAGAGAGGAAAGATGAACCGTGCAAAAAGTTCAGCTGAAAAGAATAAGCCTCATATCTGAGGACACGGTCAAGAACAGTTTATTTGGATACGATGCGATTGCCCACAGCTATTCATAGTAATCAGCGCTTAAAGTTCTTCCCTTGAATTAACCAATCAAATATTTTTATTTTAAATTGACCAATTAGCGACATGTCCAATTGCAACCTCTCTACGGACTGCGTTTATATTAACTGGCCAATACTGAAAATCTACAGTGCACGTATACTACAGATTTGCAGTATTGGCAATGAATATCGGACCGCAGCCACGGTTAACGTAATGTTGCAAATGCTTTGAAACATTTTTTGATTGGTCAATTTGTAAAATTCTTTCTTCTAATTGGTCAGGAGCGTCCACGTTACAGGTGCCTAGAGGCTTTCCACTGTTCAAGCGCTGTGAGTGGCTGGTGGTCAATTGCAACGTGGGCAAAAGGGCGCCACTCGATTGGTCAATCAAGGCTGCGTTCGGAAACATCACTCAACCACGCTAGGGTGTCATTCTATCTTTGTTTACGAATGAACAATAAAGATAGAATGACACCCTAGTGTGGTTAGGTGATGTTTCCGAACGCAGCCCAAATGCTTCAAAGCATTTGTAGTGAGTCTTTGGCTGGATTCCGTAAAGCGCGTATGCGCTTTAAAGCGTCGTCTACAATGAGCAGTAGCAGTATGGATGAGGCTGTAAGAGCAAGAAATTGACCAATCACAGGCTGCGTTCCAAAATTGACTGCCAATGCTGAAAATATATAGTATACGTGACATAAACTATAGATTTTTAGCGCTAGCAGTCAATTTTGGAACACGGCCACAGTCGATTGTAAGAAAAATAGTTGACTGTGATTGGTCAATTTCTTACTCTTACAGCCTCATCCATACTGCTACTGCTCATTGTAGACGACGCTTAAGCGGTGCCTACAATGAGAATTTAAGCCTTAAGTCGCAAGAAATTAACCAATCATAGTCGATTATTCTCTTCATATTTGATTGTGATTGGTCAATTTCTTACGGCTTAAGGCTTAATATCTCATTGTAGACATCGCTTTATGGAATTCAGCCTTTGATCGTATTTTGAAAGACGGAATTGCAAAAATTCCCTATTGATTGAGTTTTTCGATCTTATCACGTGCTTTAGCGTTTATTATAGCTGAAAGCAAAGACGGTATTGCAATGACTCTCTATTGTTGTTTTAATTCAAGACATAAATTAAAGAATTAAAGGTAGAAAATAAAGAAATGCAGATAAACAGTGCAACGAATACACGGAAAAGGAACAATAGATATGTTGCGAACCGTAATGATTGTAAGAAACGTAAACAATTTGTTTTGATACCCGGTATGACAGGATTTCTATGCACATGCAATTTTCACGAGAGAGGTTGCGTCACTGACGCCTACAGATTGCTCAATTTATTTGCAGATGAAAGATCTGCATCAGACATGAACAAGGTACTTAAACAGAGAGAGAGACAGAGACAGATGTATCTAAGATATTTGCTATCACAAATGTATTTTTCACTTTAAGGAATCTGAAACATCAAGCACAATAAGCACATTTGTTAAAAAAGAAACTGATAAATCTTTAAAGGATACTGATGAAGATGAAGATATATCAATTGCTCTAGAGAAAGAAATCAATCAGCTTAGAACAGAGCGTGAGATGCCGTTGCTTTCTCGAAAATTTCAAGTATGTTTGTGTCATTATCAATTAACATTGTATTAGCGAAGTTATTTTCTTTGAGATGACATTTGCAATTATTAATATCATTGTTTTCCATAGGTAGTTGATACAGGTGTTAAAAATATGATTTTTATAGCAAGTACTTTATCAAATCCATTAGAGTTAGTTACTAAAATTGTGTCTAAATTAGACGTAACCAAGGAGCAATGTACTAGATATTTATTAAGATTACTTCCAATTGAAGTTGTTTGCAAAGCATATATGGATAACATAAAGACAAAAGCAAGTGAATTATTTGAAAAGTATTTTGCTCAAGAGCCTAAGACATTCAGCATTGTGTTTAAGTAAGTTAATAGTATAACTAAGTTATCCATAATAATCCTTATATCTTATTTATAAAGTTAAAAATGTTCTAGTCGTCGCAACAATAACAGCATCAAAAGGGATGAAATCATTGAAGATTTAGCAGAAATAATACTAAAAAAAAATCCAGGTAATAAAGCAGATTTGAAAAATCCAGACATAGCTGTGATTGTTGAAATAATACGTGGGATTTGTTTACTCTCTATTGCTCCTAATTATTATAAATTTAAGAAATACAATCTTCTCGAAATATGCAACAGTACAAAAAGTAAGGTAAGACTATTTTTATAAACTGCAAACATTTGTAAAGAGTACTATTAGTATATACATATATGTAAAGATATATTTTTTTATACATGTGAAGATTATTGATAATTTTATATATATTAAATATTGTTAATAATAAATCTTTAATATTTCTAAAATAATGTATAAATTTAAAAAAAATTTATTGTATAAATTAAAAAAATTTTTAGACAATCCCTAAGAAAGAAGCAACAAATGAAGAAAATCATGAAAGTGTCAATACATCAAGTACAGAAAAATGAGAAAAGTATACTGGTAATAATAAAAATTTGGATGTATAAGTTGAAAAAAAAGAACAAATCAAATAAATTTGCAGTTTCAGATAGGATTTGTAAATATACATAATGCAACTATTTTATGTTTTATAAAAATACACTATAAATAAATGTTACATGCATATAATATTGAAATAATTCTTATATACAACAATAATAAATATAACTATGGATAACATAATTTCATAAACAAAAAAACTACTACATTAAAGCGAATCTTAGTGCTTGATATGTGAATTTCTACAAGTTTTTTAATTCATGCAAACTGCGCGCTGATTATTTGTCATAATTTTTATGTTTGTTAATACATGTTTCTATTAAAGTCGTTAGTAACATAATTTTAATTTTAATTATTTTATATGAAATATATTTTATACGAGGAAATCTTTTTCTCGATATAAAATTATACATTTATTTAGAGCATATTTATCATAAGAATGCCTTTTGAATAAAATTATTTTAATTATAAAAAGAGCTAATATATTTTGAATAGATGTATTGTTAGACTTAATATTGAGCATAAAAACTTTTTAGCTCAAGGTCCCATGGTGTAATGGTTAGCACTCTGGACTCTGAATCCAGCGATCCGAGTTCAAATCTCGGTGGGACCTATTCCTTTTAATAACCTGTATATTTTCATTTTTTTGTAAATATTAAAATGGCATTATATTATCGTATTTAACATATTATTATATTTTTTATTTCAACTAAATAATAAATTAAAAGCAAAAAGAGAGGAGACAATTCTTTTCGTGAGTTGCCTGGGCACGTATTATAGAATTTTTCGGAATAGATTTCGATCAGAATTGTTCAATTATTCCCTAGATTTTTATTGTATTTTTCCAGGGAAAATGAAATAATTCCGATCAGAATTCATTCCGAACAATTCATAATATGTGCCCTGTTGTCTTCATTCTTCTTCATTTAAATATTTCCGGTTATCTCTGTACCATATCTAGATATTCATGTATCATGACTGTTAGCTAAACAATCTAAAATTACATTTATATTGTTTATTATTGTGTAATGTATTATATGTATTTTATGTTTTAATTTTATGAAAATAATCTTTTATACGTATTAAATATTTTTTGAAATTTTTATTAAATTATGAAATATAACTTTAAGTTATGTGTTTATTTAATGTGTTGAGTTATGTGTATATTTAAGGATGTGTTCACTTTGGGTGAATTCGTTTATGCAGTCACTGCTACAGAGAGTATCATTTTATCTTCATTGTTCATTGGACATAAACAAAGATAAAATAATACCTTCTACCCAATATGACACATTTCCTAACTTAAGGGGAGCGTCCCGTTTGACCACAGCCACTCACAGCAGCCGGTGCCTAGAAGCTTTCCACCGTTCAAGCGCTATGAGTGGCTGGTGGTCAATCGAGATGTGGCTAAACGGACTTCACCCAATTTAAGTAGTAGTGAACTTTAACAATAAATATCTCGATTCGCGAAGCAGAACGACGCTTTTTTTCTGTCGGACTCTCGTTTCAAAAACGCGTCGAGCTTAATTTTATCGATTTTGGAGGTAAGGACTAAACTGAAGAATTACTATTAAGTATTACGTATATTATAGAATGAAGCGTATTGAAGCAAATAGAAGTATGTTGGGGCATTGCGATGCGAACAAATCTACTGCGATCTCATTGTAGACCCAGCATTAAGCCTTAAGAAATTGACCAATCACTCTTTGCCAGTTCAAAACGTGAACGTGCCTAATACTAATTACAGAGCATGTAGCTCGAATGTGACGTATACATGCGTATAGCCAAAGTTAATGAAAAAAAATAAACGAATGATATACAACGAATAAAATAACGGATCGATACGAAAAGAAAACTCTAAGCATATTTATAATAATAGAAATATTTTCAAATCTGCTATAGCAACGAACAATGCAGGAAGAGCAAAAAAATACTCCAAAATTAGGAACTGTTCGAAAGTAAAATTGTTTTGTAAAGTTTACACACACACACACACCACCACACCACACTACACACACACATTTTTCCAATTCGATAAAAAATTCCATGATATGAAACTTATATTTTGGTTCAACACAACACATTTTTATAGAACTCGCAATGTAGATACACCAGAGATTGTAGGAAATCTGTTGGCTACCTTACCCACCTTACTCAATGTTTCTAGAACTACTTCACGTAGCAGGACAACAATGATGCCAAGTGATATTGCGCAGTTACAGAGTAAGACTTTTATTAGACTCTTTTCTTAAATTTCATTAATTGTTTTATTTGCTATTATATCTTAATATTGTTACGTTATTCATAGAAGTATCAAAAAAGAAAATCGTTGGCAAGCAGTCTATTGTGCCGTCACAGCTGTCATTAGATTCACAAAAGAAAGTAGACAGTGAAGAATTAGAGCTTGGACTTCTTTATGATGAATATTTACAAACTATAATGATGGATCTCATAATGAAGAAAAAGATAGAAGAGAAAAGGCGTCTAATGGTCACACAATTAGCCACTGTGGCACAAGAGATTGATCAAGATATACAAAAATTGATCAAAATTAAAACAAGAGAACGCAATATAATAAATTTAAGTTTAGCACAAAAAGAGGCAGATGCTCAACTTATTGCAGTGACAAGATGCACCAGTAAGATTTAAACTAATTAAAATTATATTAAACTGTTTTTCACATTTACATTTTTTACAGAGAACGAGACATTTAAGATTGTAAAAGATATGTTGTTTAAGCTGCAATCTCTTTTGGAACCTCTCGACATATTACGATGTAATGCCATAATACTTCCTGAAACACAAAATGAATGGGAAAAGACACGGGAAATATTAAATAAATGTTCAAATGCTTTAAAGAACATCATAAATCTAATCGGATCAAAAGGGGAAATGTATTGTGCCGTTGATACTAGATTGAAGGATTTTGTTGAAACATATAATGAAATAAAAAATCTTCAAAGAAAGTATGTTGCAAAAATTATTTTCATCTTTTCTAATTAATTTATTTTGAATTAATATGTATTAAGTTGTACAATCATATTACATATTCATCTGTTTTTTTTTTTTTTTTTTCAGATTGGAAGAAGCACTATGTAACTTACAAGTATTGATGTTGAAAAATGCTTCACTTTCATTGACATGCGATGAAAGTGGATAGATAGAGACGTATTGGAATTGTTTTTTGAAAAAATGGAATTACATGCATACAAAATATAAAATTGAATTAATTAGAAGCTCATTTTATATATACATACAGGTGCCACATAAAATGTGTGCTGCATAAAATATGTTGTCATAAAAAAAATTAGGTAATTATCCAGAATATCCCTATCACCTCCAATTTTGATGAAAGTAGGCTCATTCGACGCGTTTTTACACGAAACGGAAGAATCTATCAGAAAAAAGTGTCGCTCTATTCCGCGAAGCGAGATATTAATTGTTAAAGTTTGCCATTTTTGAGGTTACGAAAGCTGTTCCCACCCTGTAATTGACGAACTGAACATGCGCTGTAGTCACGACATGTCGGCGCTCATACGCGCATGCATATCATTCATTAGATGTAAAACAAAGATAAAATGATAGCAATAACGCAAATATCGTCTTCGTGAACGCACGCTTAGTAATTTTGCATTAGAATTTTTCACGAATTTGTGAACTCGACAATTTAAAACAGCTCTGCATGGAAAGTTGTAAACCTGACCTATAGCGATGTCTTCAATGAGATTTTAAGCCGTAAGAAATTAACCAATCACAATCGATTATGAAGAGAATAATCGACTATGATTGGTCAATTTCTTGCGACTTAAGGCTTAAATTCTCATTGTAGACATCGCTTTCGTGGAACCACCATCGACATACAGAACTAAAGTGGTGAGAGTAGAGACACGCGGCCTATCTTCGTTTTACATCTAACGAACGATAAAGATAGAATGATAGCAATAGCGCAAATAGCGTCTTCGTGAACGCACCCTTAGTTAGACAGAGAAGGAACGTTTATACTATTATCTGCCTCTCACTCCACGCGTGTCTCTATTCGCACATTCGATCAGCGGTCCAGTTCTCTATGTCGATGGGAACCATACTTCGCATTGAAAAATGTATACGTGGTGGTAGTATGTTCCGCCCCCTCTGCGGAGGGCTCCACTATCGAAAGACTAGACAAATAGGTTTGCGTGGAAAATTGTCAAGTTGTCTCATATGGAGTCATTTGTTGGATTTTGTTAAGTTTAAATTTTGTGGAAAATTCTAGCGAGTTACTAAAGCGTATGCGCGTATGGTCGTCGAATATGCTAAGGCCTTGTGCACACGATGCAAGAAATTGGTCCAAGATCTTGAACGGAGAGAGGATTAACCAATCGCATTGATCAAGTGACCGAATTATTCAAATGCGATTGATGGGACCACAGCGCAAGCTCAGTTCGCTATGTCGGTAACATCGTTCTATCTTCCTTGGCACTCGATAAAAAAAATATAACAAAAATAGAACGATTGTGTCGATTTGTGTCACCAAATGAAAAGATTGGAGCGAGTAGGAGCATGTTGGGGCATGCGACGCGAACAAACCTTCTGTTTCTTTAGTGGTTTCTAGAAAACTACTAAAAAATTTTTAGATAGAATTTTTCTATTAGATATTATGTGCGTTCGGAAATTAATCCGAAGAAAAGCGTCCGAATGTTTTTGTCCACGAGTCCACTACTTTGCTAGCGCAAAAATAGTGGCTGCGTTCAGCAGAAAAAGCAGCTTAGTAATCGCTTTGCGCCGATTGGATTATACTTTTAGATCTAAATTGAGACAGGGTCTATTCCTATAGATGAAAAAGTATAATCCAATCAGCGCAAAGCGCTTACTAAGCTGCTTTCTCTGCTGAACGCAGCCAGGGAGTTGCGAAAGGTTCCGGCGGGTGAGGGGGCGAGGGAAGCGTTTGACGTGTTTAACATGGCTTAATGGTGGTTGATTTGACTTACGTAGCAGCATGACACGAGTTTTGCGGTCTCGAGTTTTGGTGACTTGGCGAGAGCGGTGAGGAGTGACGAGCTGGAAAGCGCGAGCGGAGGACGAGCGCGAGGCCGCGAGTGAGCGTACACGTACTCGTGCACGCGAGAGTGTGGAGATCGTTGAAGCGTGAGTTTGCAATCGCGCGCAGCGTAGACTACTACACACGACGCATCGCGGATCCTCGCTGACTGGCTGACTTTCGCTCGAGATCCGCGACATATTTCTTATCCCTTACAGCCGCATTAGCGAGTCAAGTGTGCGGTAACGTACGCCGTTCGAGGAGATTAGCGTTTCTACACGAGGAAGCGACGCCAATCGCTCGAAATGGCCGGTGCGATGTTGTTCGAGCGAGCTCAGGCTGTTTCGATGACAAATCGCAGCGAGGGTATCTCGTTGCTGAGCGAGATTGTCTCGGATCCAAGTATCGGCGTCGCTGACGACGACGAGGACAATATCCGTGTCAAGGAGCAGGGTATTCTACACCTGGGCGAGCTTTACAAGAAAGAGGGCAAGGCGAAAGAATTGGCCGAGTTGATCAAAGCCACCAGACCCTTTCTCAGTCTTATTAGTAAAGCAAAGGCCGCCAAGCTTGTACGGTCCTTGGTTGACTTCTTCCTAGATCTGGAGGCTGGCATTGGTATCGAGGTAACATTTTGTTTTTGTATCCGATGAAGAGTTGGATATTCAGATTGGGTTAGGTTATGCTATAACAATTCTGTTCCAACTGATAATATCAATTCTCTTGACAAGACTTGCTATAACGTACTCTATTCAAACAAATATATTGAGTTTAATAACGATAACATGACTGATCATGAAACTGAGCTTAATGCTTTTTAATGCCTAAATTTATATGGTTTTAATATACATTCTTCATTTGTCTAGAAAAATAATTCAGAATGATATATTCTTTTTGGCTTGTTATAAAGGAAAGCTCTATACACACACACACACACACACACACATGCATTATATACATGCTTATATATATTATACATTTAGGTGCAATTGTGTAAAGAATGCATAGAATGGGCAAAGGAGGAACGCAGAACGTTTTTAAGGCAATCATTAGAAGCTCGCTTAATAGCCCTTTATTTTGATACGGGCATGTTTAGCGAAGCATTGCAATTGGGATCTGCTCTCCTCAAAGAACTCAAAAAACTGGATGATAAACAGCTATTAGTAGAGGTTCAATTATTAGAGAGCAAGACATATCATGCATTGAGTAATTTAGCAAAAGCAAGAGCAGCGCTTACCAGCGCCAGGACAACTGCCAACGCGATTTACTGTCCACCTAAAATGCAAGCGGCTCTCGATCTACAATCGGGAATATTACATGCTGCGGACGAACGAGACTTCAAGACTGCTTACTCTTACTTTTATGAAGCTTTCGAAGGGTATTGTGATCAATATTTCAAATCGCATAGTCTATTTTTGCATATTACAAAAGATATACTCTATATCTTTATTTTCTATTTTTAGGTATGACAGTGTTGAAAGTCCCAAGGCGCTGACAGCGCTCAAGTACATGTTGCTATCTAAAATCATGTTGCGCACGCCAGAAGATGTTCAGGCTATCATGTCCGGCAAACTGGCAGTGAAATATGCCGGATTGGACTTGGACGCGATGCGAGCAGTAGCCGAAGCTAGTCATCGACGATCGCTAGCAGATTTTCAGAAAGCGGTTAAGCAATATCGGCAGGAATTGGAAGATGATGTAATTGTACGCGCACATCTTGGCTCTCTTTATGACGCTATGCTAGAGCAAAATTTATGTCGTTTAGTCGAACCTTATTCACGAGTCCAGGTATTTACATGGATATGAAAGAGTTTTTAATTTCTTTTTAACTATAAATTATCTGACCAATTGAGTTCTTCTCGAGATGTATATATATATATAAAGATATAATATCTTTATATATATATATATATATATATATATATATATATATATATATATATAAAGATGTAATTATATCTATATGTGCAAACTTATCAAATATCGAAAATTAAAGAATTTATGGTATAACAAAACTTGGCTTTCTGGAAATCTGAATTGTAATTGTTCAAGTTGTTTGATGTGGCAATTGTGGCAAATAACAAGATTAAATCTCAGAGAAGAAGTCAATTATTTATATTGATTTATTAAGAGATCTGAAAATGAATTCTGAAAACACAATATTTAGCGAAATAATTCTTGCCCTCTTACACATGGGTTTTTTTTTTAAGGTGAGTCATATTGCTTCGTGCATATCTTTGCCATTGGCGCAAGTAGAAAAGAAATTATCGCAGATGATTTTGGACAAGAAGTTGCGAGGGGTTCTCGACCAAGGAGAAGGTGTTTTAATCGTTTTCGAAGATGCACCACGCGACAAGACCTACGAAATCGCATTAGACACGATACACAGCATGGGAAAAGTCGTCGATACACTTTACCAGAAAGCCAAGAAACTCACCTAGCCCTATTTAATATGTATTTATACAAGAAAAAATCTATCGCAATTATTATAATCATAAATAATTAGTTACTCTCATTAAATACTGTCGATTAACTGTATTTTTCTCGTAATTAACGTGAACGGCATGCAAGTGTCGCGAATAAAAAGTGCTCATTTACCGACTACGTTCGTATAGGATCGCTTTTATTAATTGTAGGAATTGTTTAAAAGATGATAAACACAAAATAATTGATTTGCTTGAGATCTAATCAACAAACCCTAATCTCGCGTCTTTGAAATTATTTTTCGTAAATAATCGAGGAAGAAAAATGTCACAATACTGAAAAACATGAAATATAAAAAAGGTAAAAGAATTATTCATTCACTTATTTACTTATTCGCCCTGTGCGTCAATCGATCGTAATCAATGCATTTTGTAAAAAGCTCTATAATTTTATATCGGTAATTAAGGTGTCTCACAAAATGAAAATGTGTTGAGATATTAAAATCTAATTTAAATTTTCCTAGTTTTGAGTCATTGGACATTTAATATTTTCTTTTCAAATGTTGAATCTAGAGATAACTATTATCAGAGATGGCAAAACTGATTGTCACAATCACAAAGACTCCAATGTTAAAATGGGTTGTTATTGTGCGAATCTTAAGATTCTTTTTAATAATTAAAGCTCTTTTGTCAAAGATTCACGATTTAATTGTTTCTCATTGTTATGGTTTTTTTGTCTGAGATGATGTATGAACTGTACGATAGATCAAAGACTAATATGAGCTTTTTGTGCGATTTTCGTCGCTGTTACTGCAAAATTGCTGAATCGTTCTCGCAATCGACAGCGACGTGTTCTCGCGCGATTTATCTTTGAAAAATCGATCGCTCCCGCGATCATGCGCATGCATCGATATTCACGTTTCACGGTGCCTGCAACATTTGATTTCATTGTTCCTTTTCTCTCCCTTTTCTTCTCGAAAAGGTAAAATATATTTTTTATTTGATTTTAGATGCGAGAAAAGAGCAGCGGAAGGACAGCTAAGGACAAGCAGAGAATAGAGATTCTCGCTTGACGACAGAGTAGCGAAGGCGCACGAAGCGCGATGGCAGCGCCTTCCTGTTACATCTTGCACGTTTTAACAAAGAGACGCAAGTGTTTAGGTTTAGACAACTTTTTTCCCTAAGAAAAGTATGATGGAGGATGCTACAGCGGAAAAGGTAAAATATCTCGATTATGTCGCTGATCGTCGCGTCGCCTCTCGCGACCGAGTCCGACGAAACGACAGTAAGGACGTTCTGTTTAGGTTAAGCCGGTACTTACGCGAGCGAGTGACGATTGCGTCGCCTCTGCCTCTCGCGACGCTCCGAGTTTTATCGCCGAAATCGCTATCGCTGTGCGGTCCATTCGAATCCTCTCGACTTCGCTCTGTCCCCTTGTCTGTCACATTCGCGAGTATACCACGAGTATCGAATACCGTGAGAAAAAGATACCTTTGGAAAACGTCATAGCTTTTAACCTCTTTGCGTCGCGAATGTTGACTCCGCTTCGTCTCGTTTTTCGCGCGAGAAGATCCAATGCTCGCCGAGTCTCGTCTCGATTCTCGATGCTGCATCAACAGTTGCCGTATTTAACGAGCAGCGTATTATGAACGATCGGTAATGAGGAAGGTCATTTCTGATTCCTGGCTCGTTACATTGTCAAGCTTCAAACTTTTTCTCACAAGCATCGCTATAAAAGAGAAAAAATGATGTTAGTTTCAATTACTTGCGTCTTCTTTTTCTTAATTTTTTTCTACAAATTGCCGCGATTTAGCTATTTGCGTAGCAATTTTATATACATGGCGGACTGTAACGTGACAATAATTTGTCGAAATTATGATGTATGTATCTGCTACAATTCCGAAAAATTAATAATGACCTTGATATCGATAAAACTCGTTTCTTCCTTTAGGCAAAGAGTTTATTTCTTATTTTTTAAAAATACGTAGGAAAAAACATAAAAATGATTGTAAACTATATAATGAATTTTTATAAGAAATCAACTCTTGAGTCTATCAAATTTGATGGATTATATGTAGTTAAATTTCTTCAATTTTATAAATTATGTTTCAAGTATGTTTGCTCAAATAAAATTAATTCAAAGATAATGATATTTTATCGATATTTAGGAATGAGTTTATTAAAATGTGTTATGCAATATGGTATCAATTTAAAGTTTAATTTATTTAGTATATTTTAAGCTATATTTTGCAATTATTCAGTTTTATATAATATGTAAATTTTTAAATATTATTTTTCTCTTTGGAGTACAAATGTACTGACTTATAAAAAAAGGAGCAAATTTTTTTATTTTTCTTAAAATAATATAAAAACTTATATAGGTTATTGTCAGATGCTAAAAATTTTATGCAAATGTATCATAAACAACTGAACAATTTGTTATAACCTAATAAAATTATATCAAGTCATATAAAATTACGCACGATATAAGTTGAAATTTATAAAAATTCTTGTTTAAAAACTTTCATCAGATATCTTTTCCGTGTAAATGTTTTCCACATTCTCTAGTAATCTAAATAATCCAAGGAATGAATCAAATAATGTGTTACCGAGTGATTACATAGAAAATGAGGTAGCTACTATTTAAATTATTTGTTACCTGGATATTGATACTATATAGATTTCACTACAGATAAACTTTTGTATTACTTATTTGTGTTTGTTACATCATATAAGTAAAGTTTTATATATACCATGGAAAATTATATTACAAGTATAAAACTTAAATTAGAGTTAAGTCACTTGTTATTTATGCACAATCATCATATCAAAATGATGTATTTTTTGAGTTTATCTTACAGGTTCAGGAATATAAGGATTCTCTTAAAACTAAGGTAACCTTTTCTCTCTTGATTAATGAATCTAATGATTAATTTTATATTCAACAAACATTACTTGATAATGTATGTATATCAAATGATAGCTTGCAACACACGCACATACACACACACGTACATAATATTTGTGATAATGTTTATTCATGTTTATTTAGGCAGAAGAGTTATTGGTGAAAGGATTTCCAGAGAAAATAGTTAAATTAAATGAATTATTGGAGACGCCTGGATTTTGTAATCGAAAGCTGTCGGATGTACATCAAGATTTAAATGTACCCATTCCAGACCCTATAATTCTTAATCATTCCGAAGATGCCCCTGCTACAAAAAAGCTTAAATTGGACAATAATGGAGAAGAGACCAGTGGAACCAAAGTTATGATACTTCCAAGTGGTTCTGTACCATGCAATAAAAAGTTGTGTGATTTGATTCACATAGTTAAACCCTATATTAGACAACTTTTGGAGGATTCTAATTTAGTGAGTATTAAGTGTGCCAAGATTTATATATAAGAGTTATATAGATCTACATTTTTTATAGCAATTATTATTTTTCCTGGTGAAAATTTTTCTTAGAATTCTTTATATAATTTTTCAAAACTTTTATGTAGATTTTATGTAAATTTTTCAGAATTTTATAGTTTTATAACTTTAGAAAAAAATTTTTTACACACATTTATAGAAATTGGAACACTTTTTAGTAGTACTGAGAAAGTCTACAGCTTTTCTAGAATTCTTCATATATGTAAATTCTGAAATTTTCTAAAATTTCTTATTCTTCTATCATTTCTAAAGAAAAACTTGTAAAATTGAAAAAGTTTGATATTTTTTTAGAAATCTTTTTGTACAAATTTAAATATGACATTCTTAAATATTTTAAATATAATATATGAAATATGAGAATTTTTTCACCAAAGTTACATAGAGAATGTATATGCATTGCTAGAAATTTTATTAATAAAAGTTAAGACGGTTGTGTGTATGTGTGAAATTTTCTTCTAACTTTATTATACTTGGAAAACTTTTTTATTAATATCATAATCTTTTGAGCATTTTTATTTATTAAATATATTTTAAAAAATTTTAATTTACTAAATATATATTAAATACAGTTTCTGAATTATCACACATTTTTAATTTTCTAGCTAAAAATGTGGGTTTCTTTTTTAATCCCAAAAATTGAGGATGGGAACAACTTTGGTGTATCTATTCAAGAAGATACATTATCTGAAATTCAATCGGTTGAAAGTGAAGCTGCTGCATTTTTCGATCAAATTTCTAGGTGATTTATAGAATAAATAATATATAGATGTGTTTATCTGTCTGCCTGTCTGTATGCGTGTGTGCGTGCGTGTATATACGCGTGTGCACGCGCATTCCACATTTGTATACTAATTAAATTAATATATTGGAGAAAAAAAGCTTTATTTCAGCTCTTATTTTTACAGATACTTCATCTCTAGAGGAAAGATCGTCAGTAAAGTCGCAAAATACCCACACATCATCGATTATAGAAGAGCGATTCAAGAGCTAGATGAGAAGGAATATGTAAGCTTATGGCTCGTCATGTGTGAAGTTCGCAATCGTTATTGTTCGCTACACGATCTCGTGATCAAGAATCTGGAAAAGATCAAACGGCCACGTTCCTCCAACGCGCAATCTTTGTACTAGTAGGCATAGTTTTACGCGCTGTATCTACGTGCTGAGTAATTCAACACAAACGTAAATCGAAAATATAATAACAAAGTAAAATTTATCTCTCCCTCATCCTATTGACACAACTCAATTGCCTTGACATTAAATTCATCATTCATTCGATCAATTATGGCACTATAAATAAAACCAATAGCTACACTTAAACTTTACGAAATTGTATTATGTAGATTATACTTAACTTATTCATACGTTTAAGTTCATATAACTGGCTTCTTTTGTCACTAATATATGTGAGAAGCATCTCAATTAGATTTTAAGAATAAAGATCAAGGAACTTCAATTTTTTTCAATAGAAACTTTACAATTCTTTTATTCTGTAAACTTGGACATGTAAAATTTCATTATTTAAGCATTATATACATTGCACATATATAATTTCTTTGCATCAATTTGTTATAAAATTATGCAGTGTAGCCAATTTGCATGTAATTTTGCCAATTTATATAATTGGAGCACCTATAAAAGGCATATAAAGTTATTGAAGTGGATTTAGCCAAGTGAATATTGCATAGTTTGTAATTTATATCTGTAAGAAAATTAGAAGATAAATCAAGCTATTAGATAATGTGAATTATAAATAGTATCCCTCTTTTTTGTAAATGTTTACGCTTTGTCGCGATAAATCGTAAGTATAGGATAAACACACGAGATTACATGGATTATCTGATACTCAAAATAAAGAGTGTTCTAAGCTTGCAAAGTGCAAAAATAAAAATGAACTATCTTTTTTTTTTTAGATATAAACATATAAACATGCAAAAAATATTGCTTATATTTTCTTAGCAAGATAATTATGCGTATTAAGAAATGGGAGAACAAATAAGAGAACAAATATGATTCATCTCTATATAATTTATATAAAAATTTATATGATTAAAGTTTGTCATCATTTACAGTATAAAATTTTATATTCTGCAGTTCAATGTCATTATTGTGAAATTTTTCTTCAGTCTCAACTTTTATTTGCAAAATGAAAACGTCGTATATTAATTTATTGTCTTTCGTTCGTTTTTTCATTTTTAATTTCATTGCGATTATGTTATAAACATGTTATGTTATAGCAGAATAATAGGAGAGAAAAACATCACTTTACGAATCTGATTAATAATTTAGATTAGAATACTGCATTTCATTGCTTTACATTGTTTATGTAAAATGGCACTGACAATCAAAAATTCTTGTGATCAAGTATGAAAACATTGCATATTCTCGCTTATGCAATAAAGCATCATATTTTTCTTTTTTAGTCACGATTCCATGAAAAGGCCAGGATTGAGATAACAATGTTTATTAAATCCCAATGACTGTATAGAGGACGTCTGACACTCGTTGTTCATTGTTCTAAGATGTTTCAACTCTGCATCAATCTGCAAATCACAATAATTGTACATCTTCGTACTACTATTATTACTTAGTATTTAACATCTCATAATACTTACCATGTTAAATAAATCTTGAACGTGATTTGTGTGAGCATGGTTCATAAATATTTTACAAAGAATTTGTATGAACCAACTACCAGTTATGGAATCTCGATAAGAAACGTGTCCGGGCAAAGTAGATTGAACTACAAGCATATCCGAATAATTTCTTGTTGTTTGAATGTAAGGTATTTCTAAATTGGGTTCATCCGTTGGCTTCACTACACAAGTGTCTGTAGTGATTCTGCAGTGAGCTACACCTTTCTGTTTTCTCTTTCCTCTAAAGAATAATATGAAAAAAGAAATATACATAAAGCAAGATACATATATAAAGATAAAAATATTAAAACAAATGAGAACCAGATATTTTTATAAAATATTAATAACACTTCTTGAGATGTTGTGGGGTTCTATGAGAGCGACGGGTTCGAATTCACACATCCTACATATACGGATCTTAATATTATAATATTCAAGTAATATTTAAGGTTTCAATATGGAATTCCGGATAAAGGAGGAAAATTGGACAAGGGACTGACAACTCCCTCTCCCATAAAAACCTCTTGGTCAAGAAGTCTCAATCGAAGTCTTGGATGGAGGTGGAGAATTGAAGAGGTCAAGGCTCAATTTGAGCTATAGCAGCATTGGAAGAAGAATAACATTTTTCTCGATTTTCAATTCGAAATTTTGAGTCAAAATTCAACAAAAAATAAAAAGAAAATAATAAGAAAATGAAATCAATAAAATATTAAAAACTTTATAGAAAATTATACTTTCGTACCTACAAAGTTGGAAAATAAATATCTTTGGTTTTTCCGCAAGTTGTGGGCAAGCTTCTGCGGTGAAGTAATCGCAAACTTCTGTGCACAGAACTTTTTCATAGTTTGCTTCCTTGCTTGCACTATGATAATCAGTACCCTGGATTTCTGTGTTGCTCTCTTCATCTTCTGTACCGTGACTTGTAATGATCACAAAACACGAATCCACCTTTCTCAAGTCGTCTCTTTTTGAAAATTCTTTAATTTTGTCTTTCATTGCCTAAAGAAAAAAAATTATTTGATATTAATAACCACATGAGAGCATTAGTATTTTAATAATAAATATATATATATATATATATATATTTATATTTATAAAATATATATTGAAAATAAAAGGAACATATACTACAAACTTATGTACCTGTCCTGTTAGATTTCCATAGGAAACAACTATAAAACCCATTTCCTCAAATAATTTCTTCAAGTTGGTATTGTCATGTTTCGCAGAAAATCTATGTTTATCATATGATGATTCATAATAAATATTTGTGATTATCAAAACTAACCCCCGAGGTTTACTTCGCATAGGATATCGCTCAATGTCATCATATTCACAATCTAAGAATCTTGTAGCTTTACGCACTTTGATTGTTAAAGGTTCATCAGACCAAATATGATGATCCAATGGATCTTCTTGCCTAAAAAGTATTACATATATAAATTTAAATAAGATTTTAGAACCATTTAAAAGAAGTATTCATGAATTAATGTTTCTAAATATTTCGAAAGATTTATTACATATATGAAAAATTACATTAAATTTGTAGCAAGAAATCTATCTTGGACTAATAAGAGCTTGGAACAATAAGAGAGAAACTCACTCTCTCTCTCTCTCTCTCTCACGAAAAAAGAAAAATCATAACATACCTTACATTGCTACTTGTATTATTTCTTCCCTCCAATATACTAACTATATTTTCATGGTCAGATTGTTTTAGACTAAGAATCAAATTTTTAAATGCATTTGGTCCTCGTGTTTTAATTGTTAAAAATATATCTTTAACTGTATCTTGTGCTCCAAGGTTCTTCTATAATCAAACATATATATATTTGGTTATATTTTTATTTACTATACAATTATTGCATAGTATATCACATATCTACTATTACATTACTATTACATTAATATATATTATACCTCAAAATAATTTCTTTTGTTTATTCTATTTATTCTCTATCTCTGTTATTTAAAATGGAGATGACTCATAAATGAATCATTGGTTGTGTTCAAACCAGACAAAGCTGCTAGCCTACAAGCAATGTGATTGACACCGATCGTGTTCAATCGCCTGGCAAGCAGGTTAGTTGTTTTATTGATTTGATCACGTCCTATTTTTTATATCATATACAATTAGCTAGTTATACTTGCTAGCTTAGTTATACATATATCTTACATAGGAAATCAAAAAAGCATATGAGTTATAATTTATAAATCAGTCGCATCTTCTATTTATAATCTGAAGATATAATTTTAATATATATTACAAATCACGCACATATATTTGGATAATGTCAATTGTTTGTTTCTAAAAAAATAATTCAGTATTTTTTTTAAAACAAAGTACCGTGCATATAAATTTTAGTAAACTAATTAGTAAATTGTTTATAAATTTTTCTAAATATTTACAGCCAATTAGTTATATTTAAAAAAAAGAGAGAAAAATATATATTATATATATATATATTCTTATATAAAACTTAAAAAAATTAGAAGCAAACATTGTGTTTTGGTTCAAGTATTAGAAATTAATGACAATAATTATTGTTAAAAATGTGAACCTGTTACGTACATACAGCTGATTGTTATATTTCATAATAACTCACCGTCCACCGAGGAATGTTTACGTCATCTCTGTTATAAACTTTATTTTCCAATAATTTTGGAAGAAGTTTTGTCATATCAATTTTGGATACAACGTTTTCGCAACAGTGATCTATTTGTTTGCGATCTCTTTGGTCCATGTTGAAAGCAAAACACTTACTGAAACATTGACTTCTAAGAATTTATATTTTAATATCCCACGTATCTGGCTCGGTCCTACGTAAATCCACTAAAACCTTTCCAAGTTTTTTTTCAACAAGACCAGACAAGATTGCTATGATTGCGTCGAATTACATTTATTCTTCTTCTAACTCCAAAAAATTACATTCATCAACGATTTCACAGTATGGACGTGTCTAAGCTATGACAAAAGAGAAGCTCCTGGGGGCCTATTATGATTCTTGGAACAAGGTGAAAATTATAAAAGTGAGCAAATTTACTAGAATATTTGTAAGTCCATTGGTCAACACCTAGTGAATTTGCTCACTTTTGTAATTTTCACCTCATTTCAAGAGCTGTGTGTTTGTTCGTGTTGCTTGAAATCCCAAAAAATTTTTGCACTTAAAAGATAAATATATATTTGGATATAGGAGAGAGAAAGAAAACGAGAATGCTGAGTGCAAAAAGTGCAAGCAACGCGACAGACACCGTAATAAGCCTCCTGAATTGCTGACTATGTCAAGATGGAATCCGTTTAGTGGCGCCTCTATGTGCACAAACCGTGTCAGATTACCGATTAGAATTGAGATTGGATTGGACTAGGATTCGTAATCTGAAAAGTGGCAAACTTTGACGATTAATATCTCGCTTCGCGAGGCAGAGCAACGCTTTTTTCTGCCAGATTCTTTCGTTTCATTCAAAAACGCATCAAACAAGCCTAATTTTATTGATTTTTAAGAGACTGTAGCTAAACTGTATAATTCACCACCAAATTCACTAAACTTTATATTAGTTTGTGTCTTCTAATTAAATCCAATCTCAATCCTAATCTGATACAGGCTTAAGATCGCTGTATAAATGCAGAAAGCAACTACTTTGAAAGGAATAGAAGCCAGATTTAAATTAGATAAATATTCAAATTTTTAGTTTAGTCCAGTTTCTTTTTGATTGACCCATAGAGGTGCCAGTAGATAAGTTTTATTTAAAATGCGGGAACGTGATCCGCTCTCACGTTTTTCTTTGATATAGAACAGAAATCTTGAGAATACTCAAATGCGATCCATTTGCTTTATGATGCATATACATAAAGTCAATGTACCTATAAAAATCACAAACGCTTATTAACAATAATTATATAACATTTTTAATAAATTGGTATCAAATTATATTTATATATAATTCGCCAAGTAGGTATATTCTCAAGATGCTAGTTTAAAATCATATAATAGTCAATATTTTGTCAAGAACGAAATTTTAACTAGAAAAAAAAATCAAGATATCAGCGAAACATAATTAGTTTAGAGAGTATTTATTCGAATTTCTACTACATAATTGAATTATGCTATACAAAATATGCAAGCATGCGCAATTGCGTATTTAAAGAATACATATTGTTAAAAATACTTATACAAAAATACGAAATAAAAATATACATCAAGTTATTAAATGCTCACAATGTCACAAAATTATCTTTATAAATATTTACAATCGTACAATGAAAGAACTATTTCTATTCAACTGAGAAATGTTACTTTCAGAAATTAACACAAGTATTAAATATTTATTTGTTTTTGATATGCAAAAGATATTTATTACAAGATTTCAACAAGAGAGGAGACACATTTCATCTTTTTTTTTTCACGTGCAAGTATAAATATATAAAAGTACAAAAATATCTTACGATATATATGTTAGGCTCAAAGACTGAAAATGCTCACTCAGCGAAAAAATCAATCACAATGCGTGGCTTTTGAGATTTAATCACAATGCAAAATTTGTGTTATAGTTCCCTTTCAAAAACGCTCATAATGCGCTTTTTGAATATGCCAAAACGTGTTGTGGTTGGTTTTTTTACTGAGTGAGCGTTTTCGGTCTCTGAGCCTAATATATATATATACACACACACACACACACACACATATGTATATACGTATGTATGTATGTATATATATATATATATATATAATTTGTTATATTACTCTGTATTTATTAATATTTAGTATTACTTGAATGCGATAACTTTCTCGATGTGATTTTTAAGAGTCTCTAATTGATGCATTGTCTCAGGATCCAAAGGAGGAATGTTTGACATGCGCAAACCTTCTTGAGGTAACAAAGACATTACATTGCCATTAGCTAAAGGTACATTAATATTAGCAGTTTTTTCCTCGACGACAGCGGAAACCAACAGTGGGCTGCCCTGCATGCTGAGGACCATTTCTCCTTGACGTGGACGTCTTAGCACGTTCAACGGTGTGTTAGGCTTGACTTTTGGCGTAACCACATTGTATGCGTTGTCTAGGGGTTTCGACATTGCTGGCGTCTGAAAATTAATCCGCGGTAAAGATTCATTCGGATGGTTCTTGCTCTTATGCTTACCATTTTCTGGTTGATTTCACTGAGCTTGACCCTGCTTGCTCTAGTGAAACTGCGTGTCCTCACAGTCGATACTGCTTGGGCCTGTGCTCTAACGATCCGCGACGTGCTGCCCATGCTGGTACCTCCGGTCGCATATCCATCGTCAGACGCAGCGGTAGTGGTACGTTTAGCAGTTTTATTCACTTTTCTCGCTCTAGGAACGGCAGGTGGTTGCATATGAACATCCTTGACCGACGAGCTCACTTCATCGTTGCGGTTCTCCTTCTGATTGTCATGGTTCTGCCAGTCCATTAACTCGCCCAATTTCATTTGACGAATTCCCGCTGGCAGGCGGGAAATTATAACCTCGACGTAGGTCTCGAAGCCCTTAAGGTCCGCCTGTGTATCGCGTTCCAGCTTGGCAATACGGAGTTGTATGTGCTTTTCGAAGGTTTTCACCGCAGCATCGCGTTCCTTCGTCAAGTTGCTCGTCGCTTTGTTGCGCTTGGTCCTTGGCATTTTGACGAGAGGGAGGAATTGCACGATAATCAAATCAATCTTTTGTACGTGTATATGGAGAACCTAACCGTTCTTCTTTTTTTCCTCTTCTTCTTCTTTAATGGCATCTACCTTCTTACGAAATATTATGAAAATCAATCCAGCCCAGGAGATTAAGGAAAAACCGTTACTGATTCAATTTGTTTACCAAGTAGGCCAATCTCCTCTTTTGAAAAGGAGATAATTTTCAGCGCCACCGTTCGTGAATGCGACTCGCCCGAAAGTGCAGAATCAAAATGGAATCTTCCGATAAGCCGCGAGATATGAACTTCAAATGTTTCTCGAGATTTAATAAAGGTTGCCGATCAAGTCCAATTATTCGCGATGAGCGCTAATTATTCTTCGCAAAATCATATTTCGGATTACAAACGAAACGAACGACAAGAAATGCTGGTCGCTCCACCGTTAGACTTATCGTTTAAAAAGGCCACTACCATGGACGGTACATAAATTAAAGGAATGCCATTTTTTAAATTTATTATTTTGCCGATTGATAGTGCATCGATAATTTTTTATTTTAAACTTAAATATTGTCTATTATGAATGTTTTATTAATTCTTGTCGTACAATCATCCACGGACAAATGTGCCTCTTTGTCTTTCTTATGACAGAATTGATGGAGAAACGTGCACAAGTAATACGTACTGGAAAGGCTCCTGTAAGAACATTTAAAGATCGTTACATAACCGGCACGTTGTGGCTGAGCAATAATCTATTGAACTCGATGGAAGGTCTTCAACGTCTCGCGGATAGAGTTCTCGATGATCCTGCGTATCTTAGTTGGTTGGATTTGTCCTTCAATGAAATTAACGAGATTGGAGAAGACATAGAGAAATTTACGAACTTGAAAATTCTCTATTTGCACGGCAATAAAATTGCAAACATCGCAGATACTTTAAAACTCAGAAAATTACAGAATCTTAGATCACTGACGTTACACGGTAATCCGATTGAAGACGTTCCTTGCTACAGAAGTTACATCGTACATCTTCTTCCACAGTTACTCGTCTTAGATTTTTCGCCAGTGATTGCGGCTGAAAAGAAAAAGGCACTGCCCGTAGGATTTTTTAAGATGATACAACCTGGGATACGAACATAAAATTTTATTTTTTATTGTTGCGTCATTTTTTATATACATTTTTCCTTAATATTTTTATTTCCATACCTCCTTTGTAACATTATACCATGTTACTTGTTACTCCAAGTATGGCAACTTTACAAAACATAATTACATATCAATTAATATTCTTCCAAGAGCAATGCATATCTGATTGTTGAAATTTTCTCCATCTTATAGTAAATAATGATAATTAAGATAAAAAAAGATGTTTGTAATTTCTGTACAACTGTCATATGCATAAATGCTGCTTGTGATACATCCTCCTGCCTGTTAAGCCTGTGGCACACGATACTTGTTTTTCTGCTGGATTGCTTGCGCTTTAGTAAATTATTAAAATTGTAAATTATTGTGTAAACAGAAGGCAGAATTTCTAGTAATTTACTGTCGCAGGCTTTAAACACTTTTTTTATAGATCTGTCAGTCATTATAAAAATTTACAAAAGTATATCATATTATATATAGAATTAGATGTATTTTCATTCTTTTCCTAAACAAATTTCTATGAATTCGCACAAAATATAAAAAGTGCTTTGTATGTGTTTAATTTAATATTTTTAAATAATTACACATTTTTATCGGCCTTATAATTTTTAATATAAATTATATAATTCTCACAAACAAATGAAAATGCTAGGACAAAGCTTGTAAGACTGCAATGTGTGATAAATTATTGATAGCAATTATATGAAACTCATCAAGATAATCTCGAAAAACTGAGTATTAATTTTCCAAAACAAATTAAAAGGACTGCAGTAGGCCCATAAAGTTTTGCTGTATGTTACAAATTGATTACAATTTACATTTAATTTATGATATCTCGCAACATAATGTAACAGTTTTGGCTATAGATCGATATTCAGTGTAGTCGTCTGCGCTTACTACGATGTTTGCTCGATTTTTCCAAATCTCTATCCCGAGATCGACTTCGTGATCTGTAACTACGCGATCTCCGTGACGACTTGTGACTACCTGATCGCCTTCGCTGGGTCTTTTTGGGTTTGTTAGATCTACCATGACTGTGACTTCGGGATCTACTTCTGCTATGCCTTTTTCGCTTACTGGAATATTTTGTTTCTTCGCCTCGTGATGGGGAAGTACTTGGAGATTTTGAGCGTCTGAAATCAAAAGATATTTGTTGAAAGTGTCAATGAGAAGTTTTAAGAACTTATAAATTTCTATGTCGTAGAGTTATAAAATTCGATATAAAATTTTACGAATGATAATAATCACATTGTTGATTTTCATAAATCAAATCAATTAAAAAACATAATGCACACAAGACTCTTATTGCAATCTGTGATTACATGAAATAAGTACACTACTAAATACTGAATCGATATAATTATCGTGTATATCTTTAAAAATAATTATACAATATTTTTTTAATAATGCACGTTCATCCTTATTTATCATTTTATACTCGCGCGAAAACGTTATACCTAGGTGATTTTGTTCTTTCGGGAGCTGCATGTGTGCCGCTGCGACTGATAAATCCACCCCAGGCATTATGATGTTTTGGCAATGGTGGACTCGGCGTATGCCCGTCAACGTCTCCACCACGCGCTTTGGTTCTGGCCTCTTCGTACTGACGTCGCAATTCCTCGACACGTTTCTCCAATTGTTCGGGTCGTACTCGCGGTCGCGAATAAAGCCGTAGTATACGTCGACACACGTCTCTGATTGCCGATTCACTGACTCTGAACAGCGAGAACCAAGCAGGTGATGTGGGTAGAGGCAGTTGTAATTGACGAGCAGCCAGATAAACACACGCGCATGCCACTGTTTCCGGTTGATAACGTAAGAACACGTCAGAACGCAACGAGTCGTTCATATAATTCCAACTTTGCTGCATCAGCGTGCGATTCTTTTCATATCCCAACACTTGCAAATACATGACTATGATCTTGTGAGGATGTTTTACATGTACGCAGAAACCGAGTTCTTTCAATACTCTTCTCTCTGATTTAATCACTTGATTCTTCAAAGCTACATAATTCTGATCGAGAATCACAGGTTGTATTGCTCTGAAATAATGAAAACAAATTCTTTTAATTATTTTTATTTTTCGAGCATTCTTAATTATTTATAAAACAAAAGCAACTTACTTTTGGCTGGATACTTGTTTTATGTGATTAAAAACGTTGATCACATCTCTGATACGCCTAGGAGCTTCTTCAATTTTGCTGGCTAAGCAGATGCAACCCATTGCAGTTGTTTCCATATTGTGTCTAACTAAAGATTTGCTATAATAAAATCGTTGGAATATTACTTGCCCTGTAGCCATTGCAACCTACGCAAATAAATGAAAAAACAAAAAGATTGTTTAGATGACGCCATTCTGTAACATAGGTTTTAATATATCAACATATATTTAACCCTTTAGGGACATGGGCAGAGATATTTCCATTGCCACACTTTGATTTTGCTGTGCGACACATGTCGACATATATCCAGCGTGCACGTCGTCATTCTCATTTGTCTACATTAGCCACTCTGGAAATCCAGACTCTGGAAATACATATATCTTGAGCTGTTTTTGTCAGTTTTGTACCAAGTGAACAATATACAGTTGTAAGTTCTGTCCACAAAGGGTTAAAGTAACAGCGATAGCAAATAGTTTTTCATATAAAAAATATCAAAGTAAGGTAATATAGATATAAAAAATAATATATTTTTAGATAAAAGTGCTTAAATAACATTTATAAATAACATCTTATCAAGAAAATATTCCATGTGTAAATATAAGATTTCTTATTGAATTTAGCAAGATTTATAATTAAAAAAACATCTTTTTAATATCATATACGCATATCGTTTCGATAATGTTAAGTTTGATATTTTGAAAAACTTTACCTTATTAAACAAAATATTAACACGGATGGATAAACCATAAATGTACATTTGCATTATGGAATAATGTAAATCGAAAGAATTAAGTAATACAGTGTATGTACATATAGTCGAATAAAATTAAATGCGCAAATTTGGAATAACGAGATTAATGCAAAGACCCGTAATTAAGAAAGTAAACCACACTTTGAGATAAGATTTGGTCTCTGAGATTCGAGGTTAAGAAGATTCGAGTCGGGGGATTGGGTTCCGATTATATTGGCGCGCGAAAATAAACTCACCTGCGGTAACTTTAGAAGAATACCGACCGTTTGTATAAGTTCGCATCCCAATATCCGCAAGTCCGTTTCGGTTTCCGCATCAAGACCATCCAAATGCGACGGGGTAGAGTTGAGTTTTTCGTCCGGTAGAAGACAGTTTTGCAATGTTAACACGATCTTGCCGTACAGTTTCGCGTTCGGTGCGTTCGGAGTGTTCGTGCTCTTCGCCGTCGGTGCCGTGGAATTCTCCTTCGCGTTCATCTCGAAAATGTTCGATTGTAATGCACAGAAAGAGAATCTTATAAACCGCAGTCGTAAAACGCACGCGATCTAGCATATACACAAAACAGCGACGCCGAAGCCGCCGAGCTGAGCCGAGCCGAGATTACCGAGAATGGCCGAAAAGAAAAGGAATGGCCGCGTTCTTCTTCTTCTTCTTCTTAAGGCCGAAGCACAGACTCTTGCATAGCGCATAGGACATAAAGCGATGTCTACAATGAGATTTTAAGCCTTAAGCCGTAAGAAATTGACCAATCACAATCGAATATGAAGAGAATAATCGACTATGATTGGTCAATTTCTTGCGGTTCAATTTCTTAAGGCTTAAATTCTCATTGTAGACATCGCTTAAGGCATAAGAAAATCAACCAATCGGAGTCCTTTATTTCCTTCTTTTCCAAGAAATGAAGTGCTCTGATTGGTTGATTTTCTTATGCCTTATGTCTTATGCGTTAAGCAAGAGTCTGTGCTTCGGCTTTTAGCCTGTGGATTTCCTACCGATAATATTGGTCGCTGTATCATGTTTTTATTAATGTTATGCTGGATCCTCGTGCAGACACCAGCTCTTTGACACCGAGCGTTGATTGGTGAAAAGTGGGCGATGAGGGTAAATAGCTAGAAAAAGCAATGTTAAAATAACGCCAATCAACGCTCGGTGTCAAAGCGCCGGTGCCTGCATGAGGATCTAGCCAATCACAGACAAATATGAAAAATACTTGATTATGATTGATCAATTTATTGCTTCTGACTTCTGATTTATGACTTATGACTTAAGCCAGCAGTACACGATGCTTGTTTTCCTGCTGGATTGCTTGCGTTTTAGTAAATTACTAAAATTGCACCAAACAGAAGGCAGAATTTCTAGTAATTTACTAAAACGCAAGCAATCCAGCAGGAAAACAAGCATCGTGTGCCGTTGGCTTTATTGTAGAAAGCCTCATAGAGATCCTGTACCAGAGTCTGGACACGAGAGTGAAGCCTATATCAGACTAGAGATTGAAATTGAGATTGAATTGAAATTTAACCAATTAGAAAAAAGAAAACTAGTCTCAGATTTAGTGAATTTTGTTTTGATTGGTCAAAATCCAATTCAATCTCAATCTTAATCTCTAGTCTGATATGGGCTTGACAACTTTTGATTGGTTCGTCGTTTGTGGCAACTCCCGCTCCAATTCAAATTTCGATAACCTTATAAATTCAGATTTATTGTTCATTGGGCGTAAACAAAGATAAAATGACACCTTCTGCAGCAGTAACTGCATAAACGAATTCACTCATAGAGTGGACTGCTGATTGATGAGCTCTGTTCTGCAAAGCAATAATAATCAATCAGGCTTTAGTAGACAGAGAAGGGACGTTCATACTATTGGGTGTTTTCCATTTAGTGGCACAAGTCGATACAAACATCATTCTATCCTTCTTAACATTCAATAAGAAACAAAGACAGAATGATACTTGTGTCGACTTGTGTCACTAAATGGAAAGCACCCAATATCTATTTCTCATTCCACGTGTGTCTCTACCCCCACCACTGCCATCAACAGTCCAGTTCTGTATAGGTGAATTCGTTTATGCAGTAACTGCTGCAGAGGGTATCATTTTATCTTCATTGTTCATTGGACGTAAACAAATATAAAATGCCACCTTCTGCAGCAGTGACTGCATAAACGAATTTGCCCTATGGCTGCATTCGGGCAGACGCTATTAGCGCTGAAAATCTATAGTATACGTAACGTGCACTATAGATTTTCAGCGCTAAAAGCGTCTGCCCGAACGCAGCCTATGTCGATGATACGAAGGGTGCTTTCCATTTCGTGACACGTGTCGACACAAACATCGTTCTATCTTTCTTGGCGTTCAATAAATAACAAAGACAGAACGTTATTCGTGTCGATTTGAGTCACGAAATGGAAAGCATCCAAAGTCATCAAACCAAACAGATCTGCATTTTAAATTCCACTTTTTAGCTTTTATTAAATTATCAAATTAGATGGACACATTCGATAGAATAAAGCGTTGAGTTGTTTATAATATTTAAAGCTAATTTGTTAGATCAATAATCGATGATAATCAATCATTTTTAATCATTTGATTACGCTTAGCAATTTACTTAATTGTTATTTCTGTTGAACTCATATAAGCCGGCAACGCGCATATAAGTAGTTATATAAATTTAATTAATATTATACATATACATTTAGTTCATTGACCGAATAGTTCTCCGAGCTGGAGGCTCCTCTGAAGAATACATTTAATTTGTATATTATGGATTTCAACGTTGTTAAATATTGTTAGAAAGGCTGATATGTAGATCCTTTTATATGTAATACTCCAACTGGATTTAGACCTATTTATAATTTAAAAAATTAATGAAATAAATAAGTGCATATAAACAATCTTTGATAAACTACATTTAAATGTTACTTATAATGATTTGAAGGTAATAAAAAGAAAATACTTCAGAGCGCAAAATTTATTAAAAAGATGCAACACAAAAATTATACAAAATTAATACACGATGAAATGTTCGCTCGTATATTAATTTCTTTTATACGCTCTCTCAACATCATTTTACATCTGTCAATACGTAAAATAAGAAATAAAAGACAAAATTTCTATTTTGAATATCATTTGAATAAAAATTGAAGGACAAACTTACAATAGAAATAACATAATTCGAATGAGTTCGCACAATATGGATGTTTACTCATTGTAAGTCTATATGAATGATTATTTTTAGTATTTTTTTTTATTATGATACATGATCTTACGTTTTCTTTCAAATTAATACTTAAACATAGAAAATACACTCAATCAACTTCCGATTTATAAAGTAACAGGAATTTCGAGACAAGAACTTGTTGTCGACCTCTTGTTATTATAATCATAAATATATACAATCCCAAAATAATACAATAATTAATATAATACAAACGCATCGAGTGCGATCGCATAACGTATGCAACAATTATCATACAACATATTGATATTACGCATGTTACCATACCAATACATAAAACGTAACATAAGAAATAAAGATACTAACAATAATACTCTTGGTTGAAAAGATTCTTCTTTTTCCAAGAATGTTGGTCAGATCCGTGCATATATGTATATAGAACTATTTTCATTATATATCATGATCTTCATATGCGATTTAGTGCAACATATATTATATAATAAAATATAGGTAGCTACAGATAGATAAGATAATAAAAGCTTGATACATTAAAATATTATATTTTGTTAACAATTCGCAATTTCATGAAAGATCCTGTAAATATTTATTCTTTATAAACTTGCTTCATATATGGTATACAAGAATAATATAAAATGTGTTATTCCCACAAAATTGTAGTTTCATAAATATTTCTTGAATTTTGCAATCTTCATTTAGCTTTAATTTTTTAATGTCTGCTTCTAGAATTCGAGTCTACATTCTAATTAGAGTCTGATAGTGCCAAGTATAAAATGGAAGATCAAAAATGCTTGAAATTTTCAATTTCTTAGCACTTGATATGAACTAGTAAGTTTATTATTAGAAAAATTGTATAGTGGGTATCATATAGAATTGTAGATTTTGAATTCGTATTAAAGAAAATGCGAAATATTGAATGCGAATACAGTTTGCAATTTGTTTTCACTTAGTTTTGGCTTCTTTTTTATTATCTTTCTAGAGATCTTTCAGCTGCAATTAATTGCTACTGTCATTTACAAAGTCGAATCTCCATATTCTTAACATTTTTTTCCTACGTTGTTTTCTTACTTTTTCATATTTGTTGCTTGTTATTTATATGTAATCATGAAAGACTCGACAATTTTATCTTTTGTGTATTATGCCATTAGAGTAAGGTTCGAAGGAAAACATTAGGAATAAAAAGTTTGGTCCCGACGTGTTAAGACTACAGAGATTGAACTATATATATTATTAATTGGATATAGACCTTTTGAGGCTTTCACGGATACTCTTTAAAAGTGCTAAAAGATTTACAGATTGTCTCCGTGTTGCTAGGTTGCTTCTAGTCCTAATGAAGTGAACTGCAATGTTCGTGAAACGTTGGCATTAACAATGGATCAAGACACGGAGACAAACCTCTTAGCATTTTTACTTAGACACCAATTGTTTTGCAAGATCCAACTTTAGTAGTAAATGTTAAAAGCATTGCTTTAAAAATATACAAGATGTAGAAGAATAAGCTATTTCAATTAATTAGTTATAGCATTAATTGAAAAAAATGGTTTTATATATATATATATATATATATATATATATATATATATATATATATATATATGCCTTAGCGAAGAAAATTCTCAAGTTAAAGTAACGGATTTTTCTTTCTGGAATGGTCAAGTTCTCAGACTAGTAATGTATGTAGAGATCGCTCTGTATAAATCACTTTATATAGATCATTTCAATATATGTGAAAGATTATTTTTAAAAAATTTGGAAAAATAAAATTCTCGATCTACTGCTCTTTACACTAAATATTTCATGTATTCTATAATATACGTATATCATACAACATAATGTTGTAATCTGTAAGATTCTTCTCTCACACCGCATGAATTGTAATGACTGTACATTTCAGTTAAAAATAATTTTATGCATCTTTCGATTTGTATGGCAGTGTCTCAGAGTTTATTTGTGCTCGGTGTGTCATATTATTTTTCTCATCACTGTTTTTGGTATATGCAATAACAAGAATCAATTGAAATTTTCAGCTTATAACTAATCAAAATGAAAGAAATTGAAAGTCCTCGTCAAAATTATAAAATCTTATGTTGTCGCACGTAGACCTTAAATACTACGTGGACACATCGTTTTTGCAATATTGTAAGACTTCAAACTGAACGATCGCTCGAAATTGTCTTGAAAAATTTTTCGATCTCACGAAAGATGTGTCATTACCGATTCTCATTATCGTTATTTCCGATAGTTTTCTGATCGATTTTCTCCGTCTTGGATCCTTCGCTTTTTATCGTGACATTTAAACTCTTGAGAAAGTTTCCAAGATGTTCAGCGGCTATGGGATTGTTCGCCCATTCAGTCGAAGGAAAAACTGCTAGTAATCTTTTTTGCACAGAGGTCAATTGTTTTGCAATTTCACTTGCTTCCGATTTATTGGCAAGCTTATTCTTGTCATCAGTAATGGTCGAATCATCGACAGTATTGTTGTCTGGATTCACAACCGATTCCGAGGTCTTTGTCGTGTCCGACGATGTTTGGGTATCCGTCGTCATTTCTTGATCCGCTGAGCTCTTGCTCGTCCCCGAATTCTCTACTGTGATCGAACTGGAGTCCGGACTATCTGGCGATTTGCTGCACGTTACTTCGGAACTGTTCTTTGTCTGACAAGACGGCGCGTTATTATTTCCGTTCGAATTGTTGTTGTTGATACTGGTATCACCATTGTTAACACCCTCATTCCTCGCGTTCATGTCACTATTGCTAGGAGGCGGTGACGGTGAGGCCGTTGATGATACGATATTAGGACTCGTTGTTTCACGATGCTGTTGCTCCTGTTGTTGCATCAAATTATCAGTATTAATCATTTCGTTTCTGGACTCGGCATTCAAATCCCTAGTTGTCTCATTGGTGGCTTGATCATTATTCTTCGTGCATTCACTCCGCGACAAAAACCTATTATTTGTGTTTTCGACATTCAAGGAGTACCTTTTTTGGACACGAGAAGTTTCATCCGTGGACTCGAAAGCTTCGTTGTTACGAAAAGGCTTGTTTAGGTCGACTGGAACCGTCCGATTGACACCAATGTTTGTGGATTTTTCGATAGGTTGTTGCTTGTTAATAGGAACCGCTAAGGGTGCTACGGACGATCTTGCAGGTTTAATGGGTGCACATTGAGCGGCCAGGTGACTCTTCCCCGGTATACCACTAATATTGGAATTAGCATTGTCACCGCTTCCAATCGCAGATGTTGCTCCACTTTCCGCAGCGGGTCGCGATGGCAATCTCAGCCGTGCTGCGTCCATTTGAAACTGCTGAAGATTTGGTGCCTGATGGAGAGCGTAGAGACTGGGCAGACTCGGGAAGACAGACGAGAGATCCGAATTTGATCGGTTAATGCCAAAAGATGGCGCATAAACAGGTGTGCGCGATGATGATGGTGGTAGCGGGCAATCGTTGACGCGATGAGCGGCGGGTGTCAAAGAGCCTGGCGGCGCTCGGTAATATTTGTGACCACTCATGAGCGTCACTACTTGACCTTGATCGGAGATACCTCCTGGTTGCATATTGTTGTCTCTGCCTGCCATAATTTTATTAGACTTATTAAGTTTTGTTACCGGCTGTGGAATTCTCAGAGGATGTATGTCCATCTTTTTATTGCCTCCACTCAAGTCCAGAATATCCCTGGACGATTCATGTTCTCTTTTCCGTTTGACGGCAGGTAATGTAGTCGTACGTTGTTGATTCACTGCCTCTCCACGATCGGTCGTCATCGTAATCATCGTCTGCTTTATCGCCGCCGCTGTTGTCGTCGCCACTGCTGTAGTTGACTTAGCTTTCGGCGGAGTAGTTGGCATTCTGATTTGTCCAGTCTTCAGAGCTTTCAACACGCGTGGATCGACTGAACGGTCGTTTAATGTGATGCTAGGACTTACTTTGCCCATCGCAGCCTTCCGACTATTATCACTGGGATCATTGGGTTCGACGAATTGTGCAGAAGATCCCGGAGATTTGGGTGAAGTCAGTGTTATGCTCAAACTCGCCGGAATATTCAAACCATAGCCATCCACTAGCAGATCTCTAGTATCGTTCGAAAGCAATGGACCAGTCGATGTTTTCGTGTTATTCACATTGGATACGCGGCTTGATCCGGTATCGTGTTCTCCTACTATATTAATCGCTCTGCTTATAGGAACTACATGCTCCGTGGAAGAAGTACGCGATAGCTTGTTAACAACGGAATTATATGAGGAAACATTTTGTCTTTTGTTAGTCTCCTGCCTTTGCACGAGCTGCGGTGCTTTTCGACGCTTTAGATCGGCGATTGGTACACCCGGAGGACATTTCCTCTTGACCGCTCCAGCTGGAACAATTGGCGGATCGCTGGAGAAGGTGTACACGTCTGTCTTGGCGGCATGATTGCCGCTCGCGATATTCGACATGCTGTTTGGACTCGTTCCTGAATTACCTGCGCGTCCATCTACATCCTCGGTTTTATGCGTGTATGTTCGTGAACTGGCAGGTACTCCAGCAACACGTTTCGCAATCATATTTGTCGTGCTATTATTCGAGCCAGTGTTTTCAATGTTATTTTTCTTGACTTTGTCAGAGTCTTTCTTAGAGGATTCTTCTGTCTTCGATATCGCATTATCTTTTTGAAAAGATTTGACATTATTCATCGCAACACTAATGTCTCGAACAGGAGATTTTAACTTGCTATCGTCCGACATTGATGGTTCTCTAGCGGTCAACTGAAAACCTTGTAGAAATTGCTTTTTGTCCTGCTGCTCCGCCGGTTTTTTCAATGCGGTTTTTGGCATGGTAACGTTGGTGATGGAAGAGATCTTCTCGGATGTTGGAGATCGATCCATGAAGGTTACTTTACGCCGTTGTTTTTCCTGTTTACTCGGCAATATCGGACTCGTTGTGGTAAGTTTGTCCTTGTCTTGTTGTTGCTGCAATTGCTGAATCATCAACGCGCCCGATGGTTGCGACATATCTTTCTCTATTTGACAACGTAACAGAACATTGCTGATGACTTTTGGTTTTTTTGCGCTATTATTCTGCGGCGGTGAACACTGTTTTAGCGTTATTTTTACACCGTTAGAATTCACAACACTAAATTCGGGATTCGTAGGACTTTTGACATCCGTTACGGTAGCAGCGGACGGGCTTTTCATTACCTCGTATCTTCCGTCTGGATTCTTCAGTATCTTAATTGGACTCTTTATCTGTTTATTCGAATCGTTGCCCGTCATCGAGAGGGAAGTGTTGGTTCCTGATGAAGGTGATGCGTTCGTCGATGTTATGGTCAGCATACTCGTGGCGTTTGTTGTTGTTGACGTCGACGACGCAATTGCGGACACAGTCGTCATCGTCATTTTGCTTACTTCATCTTTCTCAACTGTTGTCGTTTGCTTGTGATTCACAGATGAGATTATCTCATCATTGGCAATCTTGTTCAAATCTTTTGCTAATATGGCCTCAACACTGTCGCTCGTAGATTTAATCTCTAATTTAGAAGTAGATTTAATCTCTAATTTAGAAGTTTCCAAATGATTAATGGGATTATTACTATCGTTTCGCGTTTCATTCGGTGGCAAACAGTCCCGAGCTCCGAGTCCTGGAGTCGATGGTCTTTGATGCAGCGGTGCTTCGAGTCTTTGTTCCTCTTGCGCCACTCGATAGAAAAACCTCATCGGTGCAATCTGCGCAATTTAAATAATAGTAAAATTCTTTTATGTAATAAAGAATATGAATTGTAGGGCAACGCAGTTATAACTCGATGCTACAAGAATACAATGTAGTTTATTATGTTTGTTGTCCCATTGATCAAGTTTAGCTATTAATTATTTTGCAAAAAGACATTTGAATAAAAAATTAATGAGATGATACAAACCCTTTTCCACGCATAAATATAAGCGACATCCATAAGAGTCCAGTTTTCGGGAAGTGTCGCTCGTCGATGGCAAATCTCAATGGTGTATCTCGTTACGTCAACATCATATTTCCCCGCTATAAATTTCTTCAGGTGTGCAACAGTCACCAGAGCCGGACATTGAAGATATCTTCTATTGTTAGCAGTATTACCGTTGTAATTATTGCTATTATCATATGTAATATTGTTGGCACTGTTCGAATTGTTCGTATCCATGTCGTTGGTACTCAATATAGTCAATGGATCTGCTCCTGGCGGCAAATACTCCAAGCTCAAACTCACTACATCCTCTGGATTAAATATTAAACGTCCGCTTACATCTTCGCCACGTTGCTCCGGTGTTGCCGAGTTTGCTAATTGTTTGAAAATTAAAGTTTAATATTTAAAATATCGTCTATTAATCACAGATATCGTGCGTATTATACGATCCAGGCGCAAACTGCCTTGAAACGATCAATTACCGTGTTCAGGATGCTTCTTGTAAAATTCCCTCCTCTTTAACATTTCCCTATGGTATAACCCGGGCACTAATTTATATACGATTTCTTGTAATGCCTTGTCAGCCCTGCAATGAGATCGCGATCTTAAACAATCTTCCGAAGTAATAACCTGATTGTCTATTATATTACAAAAGTGCAAATAAATGACGTAAATCGTTGTATAAATTATTAAAAAACTATGATCATACTTGATATTTGGTTTCGCTTTGTTGATCGCATGTTTGCACGATGGACAGTGCGCTGCTTTACCGAGGTACTTCAAGATACAGCTTCTACAAACTAAATGATAAAAATATAATATTATTATATAGTATTATTATATAGTATCACAATATAATATTAATTATCGGTATATTAATTCAATAAATCTAAAAAAAAAGAAATCTAAGTTTGACTTAATTAAAATTTTAATTTTACTTACAGGAATGTAAACACTCTACTACGGTTGTGGCATCTATAAGATAGCCCCGGCATAATAGACAGATTAGATGTGGATTGACATCACGTAAGAGTGTTCTTTTGCCAATACTAGCCATTTCTTCGTTGTGCAGATAAATCACAAAACATGAAGTCTATAAAGAGAAACGCAATCGTCATCAACTCGTCAATTCTAGATTTTAATATAGCGTTTAATTAGCTATTATTTAGATAATATTCTGTGATACAGTGATATATCATAATATTTAATTGTAATTCTCTTGTAATTTTTTTAACAAAGTCCTCGGACATATATGTTTATAGTAGCTTTTTTTCATTTAATCATCTTCTTTAATTTATTATACTATAAAATTTTGGTTGCCTTTATCTTTTATAAACATTGTGTGTGTGTGTGTGTGGTGTGTGTGTGTGTGTGTAAAATATTCTATGTTAAAAAATAATAGCATGAATGAAAATAACTGCAAAACTCAATTTTTTTCATCTGTCATTCCTAATTATATGTAAAAAGAAAAATAAACACGAAACTATATATAAATTTATATAATGGCTTCTTAAGAGATATTATATCGATAAAATATAACATCGTTTCAATATCGTTTCAACTGAAAACGATAAAAAGCTTAATCTCTCGTGATACATTTTTTCTTGGCGCTTTCAAAATGTTCAAAATCTTCCCAACAGCTGTATTCGCAACTCAAGTTTTGATACAGAAGTGCCAGCGATTTATCATTATGCTTAGCTGAATTTTCCAAAGGTTTCTCAGGTAGCTACTATCCCGTTGCCCCCGTGTTGTCCGCCGTCAATTCCCCTCCCAAGCCGCTCAAGCCTGTCCGCGTAGCGTTCGTATATACGGGTACGCGTTCCCTATTTCCGTCTCTGTTTAGAATCATCCTTTCCATTTTTCCGCTCACCCGGCGGCGCGGTTAAACCGCCAAACGTCCCTTGCAACGTGGTGTACATTTGCGTGTGTGCACGCCCGTCGAATATACCTGACGGTATTGATCGAATATCGTGGTATTTTGCGGCCCGACGATAAGCTCGACTCATCTAGTTATCGCATAACATTTATTACGCGAAGAATTTCGACTTTTATAATTTGTCTTACCCTTTTTTAACGCCATACAATTGAAAGTTTTATATCGAAGTGACGAACGACACATGCGTTGTCGTAAACGCGAGCACGTGTGTCATCAAAGAAAACAGATTCCGCCATATATCGAGACGCGTTTTTTTGTTGTAGCGCCCAATACGAGCTCTTTTTCCTATTTCCGTTTTATGAGAAAAGAAAACTGAATTAATCTAAAAGGAAATTCGTTGCAGAATCGAAACAAAAAGATGCAATTTCTTATCTAGGATTCGTATCGCAGGTAATAACTATCTATGATCGAAGCGTGCACAGTTTACGGAAAAGATGTAGGCTAAAAGTAAAAACATGTAAATAGCCTTCTCGTAAGGAGAAGACATAAAAGATCTTCGGAAATAATTCGCTATCGATTTGTCTTTATACGATACGTTTTATCCCATGGTTAGTTGCTCGAATTGCTCCCCCCAAGCGTGTCTTGGATATATATCGCGTTCTGCGATGTCTAGTACTACGTCTATTTATATCGAACTGCTCCGAGAAAAGAGAAGCAGAATTCTCACCATGGCAAACGAAACGCGGGAACGCGAAAATGCGGCGCGAACTCCGAAACTAAAGATGCGTATGTTTCAAATAATATCTCGGATATTAATAACATGTCATAATAAATAATGCATTATATAATAATAATATGGAGAGCGTATTTTTAGTTTCCGCATAGATTAATCTATGAATTTTGTAACTAGATAGTAAAAGATACGACACGCGATTATCTTTGCAAATTAATTTTATAGACATTATTAAAGCCAAGCTCGAAGTACAGTTCGAGGATTAGCCATCCGCGAACCAGGTGAAAAAAAATCAGCATGATTCGCGAACCATGTGGGGTATCTCATGCTACATTTCATAAGTGTACTAATTTAATACGACAGTAATTCTGATTGTCATAATATCGATTCTTATCCCTTAAGATATAAAAATAAAACAAAGTAATAAAAACAAAATAACAATCGTTTTAATCTTTTAAAACAAGAAAAGAAAAAATCTTTTTAAAAAGTTATAATCTTGGAGTTTAAATCTTGCTGGGATATGTCACACCCCAGTTTAAAGAATCTCTTGCATCTTTACTCATTATCATCTCATTCGTTATAATCTTAAGCTTTTCGATATCGATATTATATTTTGAATCTTGTAATCAAGTCGAATGTCACGATAAACTATATTTTGACAACACACTGACAAATATTATATTCTAGATTTGGAAAACAATTGCAATATTGAAAATGTCCAAGTGTGTACAGCTACATTTTTCATCGATGCCATCGAAATGCTCCATGTCGTAATAAGGAGTTTTGTAATATTGTCTTTCAGCTACGGTAAATGCTAAAATCACATGGTCGAATCGAAAGATCCAATCAATTTCGTCTTTCGATCCGATAACGTGACTTTAGCGTTTCTCGTACTTTCGAAAAACGGTATTGCAAAAACTTACTAATAAAGACAACTCTCGCTAAAAGCACCATCTTAAAATTCACCGCGTTCACGTAACGCTGACGCCAGACTATGCGCGATTCGTGATTCGTGACAGTTCAAAACTCGCAATTTTCTATTCATATAAGATTTGCAAACAATGCAAACGGACATATTCGTCGAATTTGCACTCGTCGTTTAATATTCGTGTCGATTCGCTAGCGAAATGTTTTTTTTTTTTTTGACGAAATCAAAGGACGCGAATCACCACGAATCGGGCATAGTCTAGCGCCAGCATAACGCGATGAACACGAATCGCTGATACGTAAACAAAAAAAGACACACGTGCATCTCCGTGTCATCTCCGCGCGTGCGGTCGGTGCGACGCATCGCACAAAAAATGAACGCAAAAGCGAACACCGAAGGCGGCCTTTGTGTTGGAATTCTCGGAACATTGACTAATGCTCAAAGTAACGATGCACTTTTTTCTTTTTCTACCCTAACATTGCCCTAATCCGAGATGTGCGAATTATATCGACGCGACGATTCTGTCGCGGCTCTATCTTTCGCTTCAGGAAAAAAAAGCAGCTTTGCTAAGAGTTTTACTGTCGTAAGATTCTTTAATACGATTGGTTTATACATTTAGATCCAGTAAAGAACAAGGGTAAGAATTAATCATATTAGAAAATCTTTGCAAAGCTGCTTTTTCTGCCGAACGTAACCTTTATTTCTTCAGATTTCACATATCGGAATGAGCGTTCCACGTTTCATATTTTCAATTCTCATTTTCAACGACATCTTATTACTTATGACAACGTTCGCGACGTGATGTATTCTGAATTTATGACAAAAGAAAACAACGAGATTCATAAAAATAACATTGTTAATTGTTTTGACACGTACTATAAAGAAAATGTATCAAACATAACGCTCGATACTTGACGTAACGAGCAATTCTTAGTTTTTAGTCTTTCGTGATGAAAGAAACGATCGCAAGTGGATATCATTATCTCGAAACTAATACTTACGAAAAGTACGAGGGGTACATCCGACGATCCTACTAGAAACCAAACCAATCGCAATTCTCTAGCGATACGAAAGAGATACGAAAAACGAACATCGAATAGGAATAAGTTGGCTTTTCGTTATTAAGGGCGGAAAAAAACAAAGATTTCCATAGCACCAATTCGCAATCATAAAGATCGAGATGATGAACATATTTAAGGATCGATCAACCTCGGCTTCGTGACAAGAGTGAAAAGATTCGAGTATCCATTGAATACTGTGAGTTTTGTTTGTACAAAGATATGATAAATACAGTAATTAAGTACTGTAATTGAGCAAATTGCTTGTCGACATAGCGAGAGAATCGTATTCTTGTATTGGTACAAACAAAATCAAGTTGTTAAGTTTTCTCTATACAAATTTCCTTCTAAGATTTTCAACAAAATTGAGAATTCTACTAAACTAGACTCCAAATAATTTCATTGTTGTGTAAATGTTTAAACATTCAACAATTTCTCCGCGAGTTTTTTTACAACTCTTAAATTTGACTAATACAAAGGGTGTTTGTGTTTCGTGTGTGTACACACACACACACACACACACACACGCACGCACGCACGCACGCACGCACGCACGCGCACACACACACACACACACACACACACACACACACACACACAAAAACAAACAAACAATTTTAAACTCTTTCTCCTTGAAATCATTTTATTTTTAGAAAATACAAATCTTTATCTTTAAAGAGCTACATTACTTTGATGAATTATAAAAAAGAAATCACATAAAATATTTGATTTTCTATATTTTCGTAAAAAAATAATTCATTTATCAATATTATATTCTCGAAATAAAAAATCAGCTTCTACTTAATTTTCTCCAGTTATTTGAATAGAATTTACAATCTATACTATCTCTATTATAAGGAATAGAATCTTAAGCAAAGATTTTAAAATCTCTCTGCTTACTGAATCTAGAATCTTAATTAAATTTGCTCGCATTCTTGCAACAATAATAGAAAATGTTGAATACATTTAGTTTCAGAAAGCGTTCTTATTTCTATTAAATTAGTAAATGCAAGTTAGTAGTTGTTATATATCTCAAATGCAAATTATTATATTTTTTATATATGTCTCGCGATCGACGACCGGCCACTAGTAAACGTATCCCATCAGCTTAGATGCTTATTTCAGAGCGTTTGTCCACCGACGAGTGAATCTTGTGCGATTTCGCTGAGGAGGCAACGAGGCAACGTGGAACGAGAAAACGCACAGGTACAAGTATATGCGCAAGGAGAAGTGTGGAAGAGAAGCTGTACATGTATGAAAAAAAGAGAGAAGGGAAAAGAGGTACACGGAGAAGGAAAAGAGAAGACGCGGGATACGAGAGAAAACAGACAAAGAGAGTACCATCCGTCCGCCCATCCCGTTGCTCCATCTCTCGGTACACAAACGCAAATGTTCTCCGATGCACCGTCAACCGGCGCATCGTGCGTGTGCGAGTGCAACATAGAATTCTACCTTGTGTCCGAGTATGTATCGATACGTACTTACGTGCGAGCTTACTCGCGGAGGCGAGGAAGAACGCTTGGCGATGCCAGCGTGCGATTCGGGAGCACGCGAGTGAATCTACGCGCGCACGCGGATCAACGGCGACGCGCTTCTCACGCGGCACAACGACGTCACGATAGCACCACGACGTACGTACGAAGCGCTACGGTCGACGTCTCTCGGGGATCTTACTACGTTCTCTCTCGCTCTCCCTCTCCTTCCGCCTCTCGCGCCCCCCTGCTCTCTTTGGCGGTCTCACTTTGTGCGGGACAGCCAGCCTACGATGTCGCGTGGTACGGCGCGATCTCGCCGTTCGCCGTGCGCGTCATTCCCGACCCGATCGACCACGATCCGGCTGATATCTCATGCTCGCGCCGATTCGCGTCACGAGACGACCGTCTCGAAAATGACGATGAAAAGTACGACAGCGCGGGATGACTTCTCGAGAACGAGGAAATTGCGGAGCAGGGCGGTCACGAAGTTACGGGTGCCGATAGGCAGCGCCGCGCGGCGCGCTCGCGAACTAACTCGGCACGACTGCAGCCACGGCTCTCAACGCGGGACGCCGAGGACGAGCGAGGAGGGAGCGCGCGCGACGGAACGTTCCATCGACGACGTCTCATACCGAACTAAATGGGAGAATGGAGTATGGAGCGGGAGCGGACCCTTTCCCCCTCCCCCTCCCCCCGCACAAGCTCTCTCCCTTCCTATCCTTCCGACCCTTCCGATCCGCTCTCCTCCTACCTTGCCAGTCGTCCGCTCCCTTCCCTCGCCCGCACCATCATCGTCCGTCTCTCTTTCCTGTCCTTCGCACCCGAGGCGACCAGCTCCGCTGCCTCTGCCGGTTCGTTCGGCTCGTCTCTCCTCGTTGTCTCTCGTCGTACCCGTCTCCTCGTTCTCCCTTTATTTTTCTCCCACCACTTCTGACTGTACCTCCTCGCTCGTTCTCCCTTCTCCCTCCCCGCCCTCTCTCTGACCGAAAAATACATATATATATATATATACTTCGCACTAATACAGTGACATTGAATTTCCCCTCTAACGGCAGTATCGCGGTCTCCTTTCCGCGCTAGTCGTTACCAGCTGGGGTTACACGACTACCAGATTTCCCCTTCATCCCCTTCGTCTCCTTGTTCCCGTGCGGCTTGCCCGTCTCGCGTTATCTCTCTGTCGCGCGGTCTCTCCTCCCGGTTCTGCCAGTTTTCTCTCTTCTCTGTGATGGGCCGAAAGCGGAGGGTAGCCCTTGTCTCTCTCTCTTTCTTCTTTTTATCTTCGCTTTCCCTTTCTCCCCTGTATGGCGTTCCATCTCTCCTCTTTTCTCTTCGTAGAAGCTTCTCTCAGTTTCTCTTCCTTGAACCCCCCCTCTCGATCATCCTTTATCTCGCAATTCTGGTCGCTTTTCTTTCTATTTCTCTCCCCATTTTGTTCTTCCCTTTACATCGGGCGCCCTTTTCGTTCATTTCTCTCCCCTTTTCCTCTCTTCTCCATTCGTTTCGCTATTCTTTTTCTTCGAAAAAAGGGAAATATTTCCTCGTTCTCAATATTTCATTTCTTTCTCTATACGTCTCTTTCTATATGCCCATTCCGATTCCTGCCGATTCCGTTATCGCGTCTTTCTCGCTCGTTTTCTCCTCCCTTTTGTTTTCCTTCCCTCTATCCTCTCCTCCCTTCTGCCAGTCTCTCTCTTTCTCTTGACGGATATAGCAAGAATCGAAGCAACTTCGTGTACGTTTTCTGTAATTTTCACCGCTCCACCTGACGCCTACAAGTCAAAGAAAAAGCTATCGCACGTCCACATGCAACGGCGATTTCAAATAAATTACGTTATTTTTATTCTAGAAGGAAGAATCATTTATCTCTCGAATGAGGATGTATCGAGAGCTTGAATGGCATGGAATTATGACATGTTAATCGTAATAGGTCTCGTACTTATATTTATTGTAATATAAGTAATGATGCGGATAAATGTTATGTTATATTTGAACAAAAAATACTTAATGCAGTGTAGAAATGGAAACTAGAATATATACGTGTGCACAGTAAGAAAACTGCACAAAAAGTATATAAACTTATAGCTTATAGAATTAAGGATATGAATTGTAGGACGCGTTTGCGTGTTCAGACGAGAAGAGAGAAAGAGAGAGAGAGATATATTTACAGTGAATTTGAAAATTTCGTCTCTTTGTCGATGTATTATTTCATTTTAAATTATTCCAAAGTCTTTTATTTATAATATGTATTTAATAGAAAATAGTAAAGCGTAAATGAATTAAATGTTAAAGTGGATAGTTTCACAGTGTCTTTTACTTTCTGCTTTACGCGTTCCAATATAATATTTATTCATAAACGTACGTAAATTATCAGTCGCATTTCTCACACGTTTAAAAGTGATTTTAATAAATGAGAACCACTGGCCCGTTCTTTCTATCGCAGGTAGAGGTTCGAATTAAGAAAGATGGCGGCAGTTTAATGGAGAGGCGCCGGTGGTTGAAGAATGATGCAACATTAAAGTCGGTATATTTATCTCGAGGTACATTTATCTTCGAGCTGAAATATAGATAGGAAAATCTTGAATTTCACTTTGTTTAAACGCTTTCATATAATTGCATTGAACACTGCATATTATTACGTTACGCATAATCAATATACGACGTAATATATGTCATACGTACATGTGAGTTGTGCAAATATTAAAATAAAGATTTCTTTTGTACTCCTTAAAAAATTATCGATATAAAAATGGGTAATGGGTCCTTATGTTAAGTATCTTGAATCATAAAGAAAGAAATATTTATTTAATGTAATACATAAAAAGTTGGAAAGTAAAACGCAATTTAATGATTAATTCAATAGCTGCACTAATTTAATTAATTTAATTTGATGACAATATTATATATGCTAATTTCATCGTGTTGTTACATTAGAACACGGTCTAACGGACTTTCTTCAAATGTAAATTTGAAAAAATGTATAACGTGCCGATATATTAATCGAGGTAAGGAAAACGAGGATACGAATGCGCGATAAACAAGTACGCGGATTAATGCGTTCCGATGTCTAAGATCCTCAATGCGAGTCTTCGTGTGCAAGTGAACGGTAGAGATCTCCGTGCACGTGAGGTCGCCGTCGCTATTTGCGCGTGTACCGCGCCTGCGCCGTCCGAATATTCCTTCGCGTATTTCGCTAGAACGACGTCTTTCTTCCTTCTCTCGAGGAGGATCTCGTGACTCTTGCGAATCCTCTCGTGGATCTTTTGTGGCCGAGTAACTAGGCATTCATAATCGATTCTTATAGAATATGTAAGACTGTCTTAAGTACAGCTTTAAGAGTCATAAGTCAATCCGTATTAGCATCCTAAGACATTATTTAAGACGTCTTGAAATAAGAACGAATTATGAGAATATTAACCTAAGTATACGATCAAGGTCGATCGCACCAATGATCAACGATTTATCGTTTACGGGTTTGTGTCCTTTGGTCAAGTAAATAAACTTCTTTGCCCGCGTTACGAATTTGATTGAAAAAGAATAATACGTTTATTAAGCTGATACAGCTGATACACCGTTTTAAATAAATTGTATGCTTTCAATATCAAATACTAAGTTTGATAGAGACTTTTTCCGCATACGCAAATTTAATTTCTTTTTTACTTTCTTGTTGCTAATATGTCGCTTTATTTGGTTTCAACCCTGTCGTTAAAACCAAAGGTTGTGGTTAGATTAGCGCATAGAAACACACAAAGAAAAATAAGAAAATAAAAAAACAAAATGTATTTCTTAAATATTATTTTTTGTTACTAATTGGTCACTTCGTTCTTAAATTTGCTGCTTCATCTTAATTCTGAAAAACCATTTTAAAATCACTCAATCGAAACTCATCGATGCAATATCACTGTTAGTTTGTCAGACATCTTGATAGTTTACGATTTTGTCGCTTTATGTTTTTTATCTCAATTCATTTCATTAAATAACCACATTTCATTAAATTTTTCACATTTATTTCATTAAATTTAATTTAAAAAAAGTCTGTCAAATTTAGTATTTGATATTGGAAGCATACAATTTATTTAATGTTATTACTTTGCGAATGCGATAAGTCTTGTTTTAACACGGCTTAATATTATAAATGTAAGAAAATAGAGTATCGAAACCAAAAATAAACGAAGGAAACAAAATAATGATATAATCGGAATAAATGACAATAAATGGAAAGCAAATATGAGACTCGCATCGATTCATATTATCAAATGGAAAGCTAGGGATTTTTAAATAGATTTTTTAACAGATTGTCGAGAAGCGAACGATTGTGACCGGCGTGATAGAGACATCGAAGCGGAATGCGCAAGCAAACTAGTAATTCGTAAAACAGTGTAATAAGTTCTATATCTCAGTGTTCAATATTTGTTTCTCATCGCACTGTGATCGGAATCGATGCTACAAGATATCGACTTGGACAGATGCAAACGTCACAAAACTTTCTTAGAACTATACATTCGTATCTATATTTTATATCTATATTTTACAAATCTCAACTTTTAAAATTCTCCTGAAAAAAATTTGCTTGTTAAATTTCGTTATATTTTCAACCGTTTTAGCTGCAATTGCTGTTTGAAAGCAACTCTCATTATTTCTTTAGAATGTAGTAACGTGAACGAGTCTTTGTTGGTCGCCTAGGTCTTGTTTTAGGATACCGTCACAGATTTATATTTATGGAAGTAAAATATTATTGCCGGTTCATCTAAAAAAATGTTGAATGTTACAGTCTTTTTCTTATTCTTAAGAAAAAGAAACCGCTTTTTTTCTTTACTGCGGATAACATTTTTGAATCGTCACACAATCAAAGAACTTTTATATTTTTAACTTTTATTACTTTTAATTTTTATATTTTCTACTTTAAACAAAAGATTAACACAATTCATATACGTAAATATTTCTACAATAAGATGTTTAATTAAAAATATTCCTTTTATTCCGAATTTTAAAATCACGATTATACAATCTGATATATAGTATGTTCTCTGATAAAATTCAATAAAAAAATCATTGACATAAAAAGCGATTGGTTTACTTTTTACACGGTATACATATACGATTTGCTAAAATTATCTAGAGAGCTTCGCTGTGTAAGTGTACAGAGAGAGAGAAATGTAGAAAAATCACGTAGCGTGGAACTACAGTCTATTCTACAATCACGGTCGAAATATCTAATGATCTGCTATGGACGCTTTCCGTTGATTTTTAATTATAGCAGTTGCAACTATACAAAAGAAAAATGTAATCACCAAATCCCGCCCCACTACAATATGCGATCTTCCAATCCCGAATCACCCTCGGTCGGTATTTGAAGATCATTCCTTTACGATCGCAGGAGGTGGATGAAAATATTCGTGGCTTGGTGTGTGCCCTTCCTCCCTCCTTCTCTCTCTCTCTCTCTCTCTCTCTCTCTCTCTCCTCCCCCTCTTCTCTTTTTCATCCTTTATCGTCCCTTGAGGGCTAATCGTTTCCGAAGCTTTCGGAACTCGGGAAGCTGCCTTCCAGCTCCTTGCTTCTTGCTTTCTCTCCCTACCACGAAGATTCATACGGATGGTCGGTCGTCGCCGAGGAGCGAGGAACGACGCAGCGAATGAGACGCTACCTAGACGGGGGCACGCGATCTTTCCTCGCCTTTGTGGCCCTTTCTCTAAGCACGGCCCGTTCCGCGAATCATCGTCCCCTTCATCGCGCGTGTAACCTGTATAGGTGATGATGCGTGGGCGGCTCCATCCGGTCGGCTATATCCGTGCCTCCCTGCGCGCGTATGCGTGCGCGCGCGCGCGCGCGCGCATATGTATGTGCACGCGTGGGTGTATTCGTGCGCGCACGCCGACATTCGCAGTGAGTCTGCGCCGCGCGATATCGGTCGATAGAAACGCTTTTGGGAAACGCTCCACGTGTTTCGTGGCGAAGAAAGCGGGGGAGTCGACTCGCGCTCGCGCGAACCTTGAACAGTCCCTTTTTTTCGTATCGCGAGGATTTTATACTATGTCTAGGAAACGATAGAAATTCAGTCGAACGAGTGTCGGATTCCTCTGCATTTCGGATCGACGAGTCGCGTCGATTCGTCACGATGACGCGCCACGAATAAGCGAGCGATCTCGTTGAGCAATCTGTGCCTGAGGGCGGTAGCAAGGACGCGAGAGCGTATCGATTCATTGTCCTGCCACCGATTTTAGGACAGTCGCGCCGCGACTCCGCCTCACTCGACTCTCCTATTCCTCGGTTAGGAGAGACGATGTTAGATACGCGCGGTGGAGGGAAGATACGCTTGCGAGTCTTTTATTCTTTAGCGTGTAGTGATCACTAATGATACGAAGAACACAGATATGTGTATATAAGATATATAATTAATATTTAAACTTTAAAAAAAGAATACAACGCTTTTTACTTTATCGATCCCTTTCTACTACAAGTATTTGATATTTTCTTCCGTTGCTAGGTGGTATTATTGATCGAGTTAAACGAACATAAATTATATACCAGCCCTATTGTATATAAAATTATAAAAAATATGTAATTCCACGTAATTATCGTTTTCTGCGATGTTATAATAAAGCAATTAAAATCAAAACTTATAGCATCATTTTTTGTTATGGATATTTCAGTATATTTTTATATCATTAGATTACAATAAAAATTCGTTAATTAAGTCATTAATTCTATTTTATATATTAATTCATTTATTTAAGACTCAACGCGCATTGTTTGACCGGCCCGACAAGAACGGATCGATAATCATTTTTTGTTTAGCTTCGAGCAAGAATTATAATACAGAAATGTTCTACATCGCAAATAAGTTTCATCGATTTATCGATTTCGTCATTTAATTTTTTCCAACATTTTTTATTTTCTGCACGATATCACGAGACTCGACGATTGGATCGGTCAAGACGCTCCAGACACGATCGAATAGATCGTTAGAAGGTCACTCACGTCGCAACGAGGAACGAGATCGAATATCGAGATCGGTCGTATCAAAGCCTAGTTCGCCTACGCGTAAACCGTTCGCAGTCGCTTGCCGCGTCGCGCCGCTTCGATAAGAACGTGGCAGTGGCTTGTGCGTCTTCCGAGAGGGGAAGGGAAAGCGAACGAGGCTCTCGCATTCCCCGGAGCCCCTCCTGATGCGAGAGTACATTATTCATTCTCCACTACATCCGCAGGCAGTGCGAAGGGTGCGCCGTATGCGTGCGGCCGTATACGCGCGCGCGCGCGCGCGCGCGCGTGTGTGTGTGTGTGTGTGTGTGCGTACATGCGATCCAGTGGTGTGGACGGGATAGAGGGGAAGGTCGAGATGGAAGAAGAAGACCTCTACGTTGTGGAGAGTGGTGGCGAAAAGGGTGGCGGCATTACGGCCGTGCCGTTCGTTCCACGTAGCGGGGGAGAGACAGAAAAAAACGAAATCTCGAGGATTACTCGCCAATGGAATGAAACGAGACGGAGCGCGAGCGAACGAGAAAGAGGAATAGTTTACGTGCGAATGTCCCTTACACACGATGAGGATATCGTTCTCGCCGTTCTCAAATCTAAACTTGTCGTAGGGCTTATTTGGATTTTGGATATTTGAATATACAATAAAATGTATCTTTCTATGGCACAACTATCATTCTGTAAACTTTTATCTATCTATAATTCATCATATGATTTCCAGACTATGTAGATGGACGATTTCGAAATAGAAAAGTCCTGCTGTATTTAAAATTCCTCGAAGCAGAAGGCACAAAGCGTGACGGCACAAGTGATGTCACAGGCGTCCATTCGTTTCGCAAGATTTTTCTTCAAAATTTTCCGAAAAAAATTCAAATCATAAAATTGACGTCAAATCTCCGTAGAAAGAATTTATTTGGACTTTTTTTTATACCTCTCGAGAAAAAAGCTTCAATTTGACTGAGTTTTTGTATAACTTTGTATTATCGAACCTAAAATATAATTGGGATAAAAATTAACAAGTGTCGTATAAATGAGAAATTGAAGACTGAATTATTTACTTAATGCAATAAAAAAAAAGTATCCTTACGTAAACATCGAGAATTTCAACGTCACAGCACCGAGAAAAGTTTCACGCGTAAATTTCGTTATTGGCTTTAGATTCAGTTGATGACAGTTTTGTCAGGCGCTTAGATAGACGCCATTGGCGTCATTCGCTGATCCGACCGCGACCGTAGTCATTTTATCAAAGAGCCGAGGGTGCGGATCGCATTATCGCATTGTGTAACCGCGCCTCGTTCGCGCCCCGAGCGCGCTCAGCCCTCTTCACTTCCGACGCACTTCCCCGGGGAGGCCACAGCCAATCAGCGGCCGAGGCTTGTGGCTGCAGGCTGACTCTCTCGCGTCTAATGTAGGTTGTCGAAGGTAAGCGTTGGTGTACCTTCCTCCTTGATAGCACTGGCCTTCCGCTTGAAGCCTATAATTGAAATTATCTTCCTGACTAACTGTGCCGATAATCCGGCTAAGGAGAGTGGGAAAAGGATAAAGGTGTATTGTTTGAAATTCCACTCGGTCTCGGTTCTGAAACAAGTTCCATGACTTTTTATAGAATTCTAAAATGTCGGCGATCGATCGGAGATAATGACATAGACTCATTCGGATATACCAATTTGTTAAACTCGTTAACCGAGAAAACCACTTTTTGCTACATAAATTACGAATTGGATTCGTTAACGTTTTCAGAAAATCATATAGTGCCCATGAGCATCAGCTTACGATCACATTATTCATGATTTATCGATCAGCTGAAAGTTACGAGTAACATCACCGCGAGCAATTGTTTCACTTATATTTGTCATAAATAAGCACAACAGTTTGTTGAAAAACGTATACTTTTAATGATCGATTTTATAAAGATATTTTCTTGTTAATAATAATAAACGAAATCATAAATCATTGTAAATGAATTGTTATAGCTCTGATATAAGGAGCCTAAGAAGATAAGTGAGTTGAATCACACGAGTGCCAAAACTAAAACAATTCTTGTCAAGAAAACCTATCAGAGACGACAAAAGTGTATATAATATTTTTATTTATTAATTAACGATACGAGTATATGTATTCGTTGATAAATTCGCTAAGCGATGATTTTAGGGTTATTCAAGTAATAGTCGCAACTTGTAACAACTCCGCATTTCAAGTTTGACTCGCCATTTTCACGCTCGGTTCCATACGCATACACACAAGTCAAGTTTCTATGAAGTGAATTTATTCTTACAGTATTAGTCTCGACGCCAAATTGCTTAAGTCTATTTAATTTTCTGCAGAGTGTTCGATGTGTGATATGGATTCCCTTATGTTATCGTTGCAAAACGGCGGAGTTATGCGAAAAATGCGAAAGCGAGCGAATGATTATCCCATAATTTCTGTTTTATTGTTTTACGTTAAAAAAATATATCGGCAATAAAACTGAGAAAACGATTTCTAAACGATATGACGAATGTTTGCTTTACTCGTGATGATATCCGATATCATATTCGAATTCATATCGGTGTCTTGCTACCATGATAATTTTGCACGTTTGCTGAAAATACGACGAAATATATAAAAATTAAATTATACGAAAATGTACAGAAATTAATTATCGGACGATTGAATTTTTTCAAAATAAGAAATTATATAATAATATAGCAATCCTTCTTAACGATTGCAGAGCATATTCACTATATAGTTGACTTACCGTTGTAGTGTTGCGGGAAAAATATATCTATAAGACAAGGATGAATAAATTGGCGTGAATCACATATGCAAGATATATTATACACTTTATATTTCGTTTATGAGCAAGTTCTACAACGTATAATACGATATGACTTTCAAACAGCTTTACTGAAACAGATAGATAGCTAATAAACACACGCAACAATTACTGTCTTTATCCATTCATCTTATTCTTTTGCTTTTGTTAAATTAAATTCAACAATTTCTCCATCGTTAACATCGAAAATCGCATCGCGTGGTATATTCGTTTCATCAATTAAAACACTCGAATAATTGCAACAATATTAAAGATATATTATACTATACACATACATGCGCTCGCACGTAAAAATTTCCATGCGTCGATCCCTTTTGTCACCAATTTTGATTTTAGAAACTGTTAGTACCGTTCTCAGATCTTTTTTTGGGACTGCTTGGCCGTTTCAAGTATATAAGTATAATAATTTAACTTGCACCATACTTGTAGTGTGCACATATATGTATACATTGCACACTACTAGCGAACCCGAATATCTCCTTATATTTATATGAATTAATGTAAGAATTAATTTTTTCTATCGTATTACTTATTTATATGAGCTCTCTCGTTACTTTATGTGTACAAGGAAAAATAGCGACATTTATTAAACAGCGAAGGATTTAATAAACATCAATTAATAATTATTTCAATATTAATAAAATTAAATTTACAATGTCTAATTAATTCTTAATTCTTATAAAATTTTGTTGAAATAATAATTCATAAACGTTACTTGAAGATAATATGGATAGCAATAACAAAAGATTCTTTATTTAAATAAATATTAAATAAGATAATTAAATAACAAAATAGATTAACTGAAATTTTAATAAGTGCTAAAAAGTAAACAATTGTAATAATAAATTTGCAGTCTAATAATGATATATTTTTTAACGTGTCATAATTATATCATTAAAAAATGATAGATAAACAACTTATACAAACTTTGGCAAATACGAGAAAAAGAATCGAGAATACGCACATTGTTTCTCGCGGTTTGGCATAGAACAATTGTTACTGTTGATTACGTTATAATTAATACTAGGCAACTCGAGCGTATCGAATCCGTTCGAATAGAATACTGTGTTATATGACACACTTGCGATAATATGATTGATAATAATAAGAATGAATTATAATCATAGAAGCGTCTCTCAGATTTTCGCTTCTCGCAAACAAAGTCATTTTTTGGGTCAACATTTTCGCAATCGTGCGTCCCCGTATACATTGTTCGAGATCGTAGCTATATTAATGACGTAAATCTTCATTTTCGATAAGACTCGCCAGTTTCTTTGAAATGAAGTTAAGAAGTAAATGTTTCAACTGATGATGAATCATAACTGAATTAATCATTAATCATTTCTCAAACTCTTATTTTACCGTGACTATCCACTCGCAAAGATGCATAAATCTATGAATATCGACATTACTATTTGCCTTTGTATCGATTATCGTGATTATTAGTGAAATCGAAATTGTGACTTCGAAAACGAGGAAACACGTAATTTCTTACGTTTAATCGAAGTATATTTGTTTTGTTTTCATTATTATATCACTATTTACGTTTGACAAAATTTGTAAAGGACAAAATTTGTATATAAAAGAAACCTGCTTCAGAGTTGTTTTTTTATAATAAGTTGTATGATAATAAAAGATAATCGAAAAATTATACGTTTTTCTATCTTTTCAAGAAATGTATGTTAACTACAAACTTATATTGATGTATATTGATGTTATGAATGACGTTATTATTATATAGGTATTCCAATTAGTTTTGAGGGATTTTTGCAAAAAAAGTTTATTTTAGAAAAACGATTAATTATTTTTAATTAGTTTTATTTAAAATATTTTCTATCGCTAGCTATAACTTTTTCCCACTTTTCTAACAATAAGTAAATTCCGCGATAAAAAAATGTTCGTCTTTCGAAGCAATCCATTCTATAGTGAGACCTCAAAATTAACCAGAACATCTAATAATAATTTTGACACGGATACAGATTTTTCAGTAGAATTTGATATCTTTCTGGGATATCTTTATTGCAATGTAACATTTTCATGTAGGATAATAAATATGCATTTAAAAACGCGATAGAAAAATAGTTTTGAGAAATGTAAGGTCCCTCTTGTATATGTATAAGTGTACGTGCGTGTGTTTGAATTCACTGAATAAAAGTATGAATAATCATAACTCTTCTTCTTCTGTTGGCAAAAAAATACTATAATTTTAATTTTATTCTTTTTATATTATCGAAAGCACTCTATTGTATTGTGCCATCGAGAAATGTATGCGTCGATTAATAGACGTCATATCATTACGGAAAATCAAAGACTGATCTAGTTAACGATAACTTTGACTTTCTCTCTTTCTGACTTCTTTTTAATTACTTTCTGTTCATTTCTTTTTATCTTTATATTTTTATCACATTACTTTGTTCATTAGCGTTTTTTCTGAATTTTTCTAAATTTTTCTAATTTTTCATCGATTCTATTTCTTTCTGACAAATCTAATTTTTGTTGATGTGTGTGTGTGTGTGTGTGTGTGTTTTGCGCTTTTATTGTTTCATTCTATTAATATTTTTCTCTTAATATTTCTCATATCGAAAGCGGATATTCATTTGTCTGTATTGTTATTGCGACAAACTTATTTAATATCAATGTTACGTGTGTTCATCATATAATCGTTTAATCTTCCTCATGAACGATTTCTTTCAAGAATAAATTTTGTTTGCATTTCTTCTTATCGTTATTATTATACTGATGTGACAAAGAGACGTAAATACATAAAAATATTATGTATTTATAACGCTAAAAATTTGGGGGGAAATATAGGAAGAAAAATAGTTACAATTTTATTTTAAAATTCGTAGAAGTGAGTATTCAAATTTATATTTATATTATTTGGCATTTCTGATGCAGATCTTTGGCAAATCTGTTGCTTATTATCATTTTTTACATTAATATTCACTAAGTCCGATTTCACCGATTTGAAGACTTGATCACATTCATGTTTTAACACACTTCTGTGTTCCGTATAGAAACTACTACTGTTAGGAAATTATTAATCAAAAGTCGCTTCATGCATTGATTTCGTTCGAATAGGAGCCGGTTTTCTATAAACACCTCAAGTTTCCTTCACCAAATATAGTTACAACTGTAAACCGTTTACTGAATCAATGTCCACGAAACAATCTGAACTTAGATTTTTTTAATGAAAATTGTATATATATGTTTAATCGTTTATTATTAGTTCTCGTTACTCAGGAAAAAATGTTTCATATATAATTATTTTATATAATTATATATAATTATATAAAATTATATATAATTATATATAAAAAATATATATATAATTTTTTTCCTGGTACTAATTGACTTTGCGATGAATTCAAAATCAAGAATATGCAATCTCTTGCAGAAATCTCTTTTATAGAAACGTTTCAAAGTTTGCAACGATAAAATTCATAGCTCATCATTTGTTCATTAGCATTTTTTCTGAATTTTTCTAAATTTTTCTAATTTTTCATCGATTCTATTTTTTTCTGACAAATCTAATTTTTGTTGAGTTGCATCATTTTTTATGGAGCTGCTATTATTTTTTATGATGAAAATATATATTTAAAGTAAATATTTATCCACACGCGCGCGCGCGCGCGCACGCACACACACACACACACAAACTCTAGTAACCAAATTCAATAAAATTAAACGATAAATGTAAAAGCATATATAAGTTGGTAAAATATGTCAAATTTGTACTTTGTATTTTGGCACATTGACAATAATGCAAATACGAGAGATATTGCAATATTGAATGTGAGATTTCCTGCAAATGATTGCAATATATATTCATCTATATCAATATATATCCATCTCTGTTATATAAATTGTTCTATTGAAGCATTTGATGATAAATGTAGTGATTTGAACAATTTTTTGTGACAAATACCGATTTTATCTTGATTAACTTTATAAAATATATCAAAATATGTTGTTATGACTGTTAAAAATCTTTCTGTTAATTTTGTGTAAAAAGGCCTTAAAAATTATATGAACGACAAGGAAGAACAACTGTTTAAGGAAATTTAAGACCACTTTAAATAATTTCTCATCGAATACGCATTTTTATTTTTCAAATTGTAATTATATAGTCGCGTATGAAGTTGCTATATATTTTTCAATGCACGTGTCAGGGATTATATCGATTCTAGCTACAATCCACTTGATGCTACAAATGCTTTGAAGTATTCTTTGATTTGTAAAATTCTTTCTTCTGATTGGTCAATCAAATGTTTCGAAACATTTGTAGCGTTAGACTGCATCCTGTATCTTATATCGTAAGCACGAGTGGAAATAAACTTTTACGAATGCGCCCGCATTTTTTGTTTATCGTTCGCTGCATTCGCACTTTGGAATATAACTGTTATGCATACAGAATATTTTTGATGATTATTCAATCATTCTCGCAATGTCAACTTGAAAAGTTTATATTATTTATTATATGATGTTATATTTTGGTCATTTTTTCTTCCTTACGAGTTTTTTATTTGAGATTATTTTACAATTTATGATTCAGTGATTTTCTTTTATAATATATAATCATCTACTTAAGATACTGGCATTTATTCTTTGTTATAATATATCTCGTATGTTTCATGTGTGGTGGTGATGGTGAGGGTGATGGTGGTGGTGGTGAGTGGGTGGGTGGGTAGTTGGGTGTGTGTGTGTGTGTGTGTGTGTGAGTATAGAAGCAAAACTCACATTTTCAATTTCTTCAAGATCTTTTATGAAATTGAAAAACATCGCCAATATAAATTTGGATGACTCTGATAATACAAACATCTTATTTTTAATATTAGAAATGCTAAACGCTAGTCACGATAGTCCTTTTTAATTTAAATGAAAGAAAAACTGAAAATACCAACTTCGCTTCTACATTCAAATATAAACATACGTTGCAAATTAATTATGTTAATACAGAATTACAAAATCTTGCTTAAATTCAAAAAAATTAAATCAAATTTGCTAAAAAAATTTTGTTGTTCTAAATGGAATGGCATCGAATTTGCAATTTTTCCGCTACTTATTCTGCCAATTTAAGACTTGCGCTTGCGAGTTAGAAGATATACTTCCTTTCTTGGTTATCGCTGTATACTGGAATGCGCGATCGCGATTCGCAACTTTTATTGATCTGATCTTGCAATACATTTTTTTAAATAAATTTTTCAGAAAAATGTGCTATTATGAAAACATCTCGTCTCTGGGATATTTATACATGTTACGGAATCCCTTCAGGAAATCACAAATCACACACATGCAATTCATATGTGTCCGTATGAATATCTACCTATCTTTTATGTCTCAGTATCGTTAATTTGCCGATAAATCGATTATACGTTAAAGAATAATTAATTGCACTAATACATTGCACACGTTCTCGGGCGTTTTCTTTGGCATCTCTACAAATTATTACATATATCTACATATATTTCGCTAATCGCAAGATTTCAAGAGAGAAGGAAAAATCCGACGTAATAGGCCTGGGTGTACACAAGAAAAATGACTTATACGAGTTCGAATCTCGAATAGATTTTCTGATATCAATGTGAAACAGACGAATTCCAACAGTCGGATTCCGTTTGTATTTAGGGGGATTGTTTATTATCACATCTCTGGGGGCAAACAATTCAAACAAATTACATACATATCTCGTAATTGTTTTTCATAATATTTCCAATATTTTCCCAACAAACAAATGTTTAAAAAACATTCTACACACACGCACACACACACACACACACACACAAAATTAAATCAACAAATAAAATAATTCAACAGTGGTAAACATAATAATGCACTATAATAATATGTAAACCATAAGGAACTTTTCTCGTCAAGTAAAATGTATTCTTCTATGAATATTAAGAATATTTGGTAAATTGTAAACATGATATAAGACTTGTAATAAAAATATACGTAACAAAAATTCAGAAATATAAATACGCTCAGCTTGTTGCTGAAGACTTGGAGATTTCTCTCTTTTTCTCTTTACTCGGTTACAATAAATATCAAATTTACTAGAAATCTTTGAATACCGTAATTCACTCTTAGAGTCTCGCATAGTTCATCCTTCCTAAAGAAGGAATAACGAGTAACTCTACCTATTGTCGTTTTGCTGTCATTATTCCCATCCACTCACTGACTACCACATCTCGACCTACACATATCATTCATTCACTCATTCACTCACTCGTTCACTCACTCATTCACGCGCGCATTGCTGTGCCGTTCTCATTGAATACAGCTTTATCAAACGCCACAGATTTTCCTTGTAAGAGTCCGTTTGTCAACTCGATCTTCCGGTAACCATCGAGTATAGATCGTAACACAGGTCAGGCGTATTATTACAATCATACATATAGTTTTGATATATTTAAGTAACAACAATCCGATGAGTGATTGACGGTTTCTCTTTCTTTTCCCTCTCTCTGAGAAAATAAGACATGCCGACGGTGATAATTAGATCGAACATAATTTGTGCGCTTTTATGTAAAAGACATTACGTGTATACATAAATGTAGGCGACGTTGTTCATTTTGAATAAAATAACTGAATATTATATTTTTGTCGATATAATATAGTGCTAAAATCTTTCATCGCGTTAAGAAAATTTCAATTGGAGTCGAATAATAAAGTTCGTAAAATATATATTTCAGTCCGTATTTCAGTATAGATTTTTTGTCTCTTGTTCTGGCTTTTGATGTCGAAGTTTAACGTCCAAAATGATTTACAGGGAAATAATAAATAAATAAATAGTAAATAAAAGAGAGGGGGGAGAGAGAGAGAAAGATAAATTATATTAATAATAAATAGATAGATAAAAGACACACATTTATGATGAATTCCGGACGACATTGAAATAACTGCGTTGAAGTAACTTTTGATTACGATATTGAGAGACCACGACAGCTTGAGGATTCGGGATATGGCGAACACCGAGATTGGGCTTGATTTTCATGCCGAAACCAGAAATGCGATGATGCGGCTGTGGTATGCGCAAAGCAACTTTACTGGTGGCAGCATTTGCATTCGTGGAGGCCAGTGATTCCACCGCCGATTTCTTTTCGACCAGGCAGCCGCTCAGGCGTGACACTGCGGCATCCGAAAGGGTCTTCAGATTCGATTCTTGCTGTCCCTTGCCGCGCTGTTCCAGCTCCTTGGATTTACGGAAGAAATTGCCGGTTGTGAATCCCGTTGGCAACCTCGTCGGTAACAGCGGCAAGGACATTGAGCACGATGGCGAGGAGGGAGAGGAAGAGGAGGAGGAAGAAGATGACGAGGAGGAAAAAGATGGAAGAGTGGACTTATTGCCACCGGGTAACGCAGCGGACAGATCGAGGATGTTGTCGTTGACGGTAGTGCCGCTGCTGCTGCTAAGATCTAACGGCGTCTCATATTTGGAAGTGATATTTGATACTATTACGCTTGTTGTGGCAAAACCAGAAGGTTTTGCAACGCGTAGAGGCGTCAACGGTGGTGGTTCCTTCTTCTTTGGCGTGACAGGCGTGGTCACGGACGCGACAGATGCGGGTGCGGCGACGGTGACTGCGGCGACAGTGGTGGCGACAGTGGTGGCGGTGGTGACAGTGGTGGCGGTGGCGACAGTCGTGGCGGTGGCGACAGTGGTGGCGGTGGCGATGGCAGCGGTGACAGCGGTG
>JANQDE010000027.1:297686-332048 GCA_037157785.1 Cephalotes varians
GGTGGCGGTGGCGGTGGCGGTGGCGGTGGCGGTGGCGGTGGTGGTGACGGTGGTGGTAACGGTGGCGGTGGCAGTGACGACAGCAACGGCAGCGGAAACGGAAGTAAGAACGGACGCTGGCGTCTTAATAACGGACATTAATTCCTCCTTCGTGGAACGAATAGTCCTAAGGGCATCGCGCATCTTCTTCTCTGCCAATAAACTTCGCACGCGGTTCGCCTTGTTTTTGCGCAACTGTTTCTCCAGCTTCTCGCGGTTCAGGCTGTCACTCTGCGCGTGTTGCTTCACCGTTCTGTCACTGCTGGCCTCGTTAACGGCTACCAAACCCAGTCGTCGCAGAATCTCCTCGTCTTTCTTTGGTCTCTCCGGTTCGTCTCTGCTCTTCGATGTCTTCGTCGGTTCCATTGTCTCCTGGTTAGTCATCTTCTTCGCCGCGGCGCACTCCTTAATTTCTTCGTTTTGACTTATATTCTGCGCGATACGTACGACCTCATCAGGAATGCTGTCGATGATATCCTCGATCGTTTCTTCCGCTTCTTCTACGCACTCCTTGGACTTGATTTCCTCTCGAGATAATGGATTCGATTGCGGCGATTGCTGCTGGACGATCGTCTTGATCTTGTTGCGTCTAACCGCCCGCATCTGCAACAATTTCTCCTTCGTTTGACTATTTATACCGACACTTCCGCTTCCACTCTCGTCGCTGCCTATCGCTCCGGAAGTAATCCTCGGAGGACATGGCGTCAGGCGGACTTTAAGCTTCAAGAGATCCTCGCGTGGCGTTGTAGTGATCTCCGCGATCACCCGTTTGTTTCGTCGTTTGTGCCGCTTCCGATGCTCCAACCTTGCCATGTCCTTGCTCTTCGTGCTCTCCGACGACTGATAACGATTGCTCGTCGACAGTTCGGCGGTCGAGTGATCTGGGGTACGCATAACAGGAGTCACCTCGCAGCGTGGCTTTTTCGTTTTTGTCTCTTTGTCGCGGACATCGACATTTCTCTCGAGAGTACGAGGCGGCTCCGCGTTGCGAGCTTCTGCTTCATGCTCGCGACCAGGCTTGGGACTCGGCGGTGGAGTCGGTGGTCGCTGTATATTTTCGATCGTCGGCGGGACATCCTTGGTCATGTCGTCCTTGTACGAGGAAACTTTGGAGATCAAAGTCGCTTCTTCCTTTCGCAACACCCGATATAACAGCCTCATTGGCGTCTCCTGTAACAGACGGGCCATCGCGCCGTCTTTCATAACGTGCGCACCGGGTGGCCAGGCCAAGCTCGATCATAACAAACACGAGAATTTACAGCTATTGCTACTTGCTGAGTTTACTTATTTTATTTGCAAAGAATTTCTCGAGAGTACTTCCCTGTTTGAGTTACATATAATAATTTCAAGCATAAATCGATTGAAATTAAACGACTGAACGATAACGAAATATTGAAACATTGCCGCCGATGGTACGAATTGCGTGATATTAATAAAATGACAATGACATGAAATTGCAATAGCTCTTTAAAAGATAAAATGTTAAAATTAATAAAAATGCAATAAATATAAAATATTAACATTAATCCTTAAGTATTAGTGGTACATAATTATATACGTATTAACGTATTTTTCCCTCAGACAGACTTGACATTAAATTCTAAAAATTCAAATATTGAACAATAAAAAAATCATATGTAATGATATCTCTTTCATCTCTTGTCTGTAAGAAAGAAAAAATATAGAAACAAGAGAAAAATTATTTGAGTTAAATCAATTCAAAGGGTTAATGTAGACTCGATTTGTACGATATCATTTTGATATCTACAACGATCTATGAAAACGATCTATGAAATGATTGGTCGGCTATCTGTCAAGTCGGTATATGTAAACTCACCCTTTTCCATCGAAATATGCAAGCGAGGTCTAGAAGCGTCCAAGAGAGATGAAGCGGGCACATATTTTCCTCGTCAGGGTACTGTGTCTCGTCTTTCTGGTACATAATTTCTATCCTATTATTGACACCGTTGACGATCGCGCTAGCCTCTTCCCATCCTCTCTTCAGCATCAGCAGTCTCACCAGATGACGCACTGTCACGGCGGCTGGGCACTGGAAATACCTCGTGCTTCCGCCTCTACTTTCATACCTCGCCGACATCTCGTACCTCGATGAGTCGCATCCTTTCTTCGGCATCTCATCTTCCGTGTCCTCTAGCTCTCGCAAGCTCAAACTGATGAGATCCTCCAGGGTGAGTTCGAGGGCGCCCACGGGCGGTGCCATCGGAGGGCATTGTGGATTCACTAGACGGAAATGGCGTCTACGTTCGAGTTCCGATCGGAAGAGACCGGGCACCGCGAGGTATACCAGCCGCTGGAGCCGTGTATCTGGCAGAAGTAGTGGCGATGTTGCGACGTTACATACGGGGCACGCGCGGGCGCCACTACTCAGACGTCGAACGATGCAACCTCTGCAAACTGATGATTCGCGTCCACGACGTGAGAAAAAAGTGGCTACGTTTGTGCTTCGAAATATGTAATGTGATTGATTTGAAACCGATTTGATATCGTGATATTTGATAATAATTGAAAAGTATGTTGACTTTCCCAGATTTGAAAAAAATATTATGAACATGACTCGTATATGTTTGTAAAGAGAGTGATGAGAGCGGAATGAATTTGGTATCAGTTGCAAGCTACAAAATATATTTTCCCGTTTAATAAAAGAACATTATCTTAAAAACTCTGAAAATATAATAACTCCGGAGAAAAATTCTTTCTGCATTACATTTATTTCTTATACAAGTATCAAGTAGAATCGTGTCTTTAATAAACTACTGTACTTTTCTATACTTTTTGACTATCGTAATAATCATATTGAGCAAAATACTAACAAGAGTGCAGACATTCCACAAGAGTCGTAGCATCTATGAGATATCCTCTGCACAGGGGGCACACGATATGTTCGTTCAAGTCTTTGATCAACGGCTTTTCCCTCTCCTTTGCCTCCATGTTGTTAACCTGTGCTGAAACCTGTGCTAAAACAGCTGTGACAGCAATCGATTGTTAATCTATCGCGTACAGTCGCCGATATGATATTATTAACATGCTCGATGATTACTTTTTAATCTTCAATTCTCTTGTAAAAAAAATCTAGTCCTAATATTCTTGATCTTATTATTTAATATCATAATTATATTGACGCGCGATGGAACCTATTTAATCAATTTTTTGTAAACAAAAATTATTTTATTTTCGATAAATAAAGCAAACTAATACATATCTATTTTATATGTATTTTTTCCCATGTTCGATATAATATACAGTTTATAATACATAGTTTTTATTCTTCTCTTTGCTCTCTCTCTCTCTCTCTCTCTCTCTCTCTCTCTCTCTTTTTCTAACAATAGAGTAATTTTTCTAAAAATTGAGTAAAAATGTACATAAATTAGAAATTGAATTCTTTGAAACAAAAATTGGAAAAAGTAATCCGTGTAAATAGGCGTAGCAATACGTGCATCCGCGTACATTCGCGGTACATTCCCGTTGCAACGCCAAAGAGAACGCTGATGCGGCGCTCATTTACTCGTGACGAACGGAACGCGATTTCCATGTGCATCGGCGCACGATGCCAACGTGCGTGCTAGGCGAGACGTGCGTGGACAAATGTCCCTCGCGCGAGAGATCTCAGGGGATGTGCCGACGTATGGCCGAGACTTTAAGGTCTATCTCTTAAAGGGGATGGTTTCTCTACTCTACTCTACTCTACTCTCTCTCTCTCTCTCTCTCTCTTTCCCTCTTCGTCTGTCGCGCATCCAAGAACCAGTATGATACTTCCGAGCCGGTAAACACGTCGAGCCCGACTCGGTGACGTACAGGTGTAAGTGCGTCACTGTGTACAAGTGTCACTGTGTACGAGTGCGACCTGCTCGACATCGGCGACGAGAATAGCTAAAAGCTCCATAGCGCGTAAAAGAATGCGAGCTGAAAGACAGTAATCACAATCGAGCATTCTCCTCGACGTAACTTGCCTTCCCCGAGAATGTTCACGAACGATTGCGATTGGTCAACTCACACTTTCTTTTCTTCATTTAATTTCTTCTGCTACAGTAAAAAGTGCTACTATAGTTTTAAGACTTCCATTCATAAAATTGCTGAATTCAAACGAAAGAAAAAAAACAATGAAAAATGAGAAGATTCCCCGGTTTCAAATGTATGATGTAAGAAATTAATTTTCACTAAATTAATTTTTATTAATTAAAAGAATTAACATAAATTTAATATAAATATAGAAAATTATTTCTCGTAATATTCAAAAAAGTTCTATAATAAATGAAAATATAGAAATTATCAACAAATAAATGGAATGATAATCTTGTGTGTAAAAGTAGGATCACAAGTAAAATATAAATCTTATTTGCAATTATATACTCGCATCATCATTAAAATTATATTAGATTAGAAAACGAAAGTGGTGCAAACAATTGTTAAGCGAACAAAAATGGCGCAATTGTATCTTATTGTTCACTTACGCGTATTAATTTCAAAGCGCATCTATAATTATTTTAACTAATTAAATTAAATTAAATTAAATTATCTAATAATATAATTAAATAATTATCTCTTGCAGCTATAATTATTTTAAAAAGTATATTAAAAATTAATTTCTATCATCTCTTGATTTTTTTCTCTTATTTCTTGTATCCTGATGTTTTCACTGAGATTCTGACTACATTTTTTTGTCACTTCTTTTTTCATTCCAATGCAAGTATCGTCGCTAAATGTAACAATTAACTCCCGTTGCGCGCCTTTTGTACAAGTTCGTGAAACTCAGTTCGCAAGTCACGATTCGTTCGTGTCGAATGTCGAATGCTTGAAAAGTAGTAGTTTCGATGGAATAGTAAGATGCTATGCCAAATGACCACCGTGATGGCATAATGGGCCACGATGGGTCAATGAACTTTCGAAAACGAAAGTCGACCACTACCATCATTACCTTGCCTTGTTGATACAATCTTGTTGGCACATTGCGCGTCCGTGCGAAAGCGATTTCGGTCTGTGAATGATCCGCCAAGGCTGGACGAACGAACATCTCTCCGCTCTTCTTCACCCCTCTACTGAGAGAGGGAGGGAGGGAGAGAGAGAGAGAGAGTATACGGGTGCCAAGTCCAGAAAATGTTCTTGCATGCCGTGACTCGTCGGAAATCGAGTCACGTGTCATCGCTCGCGCCGGATAAACAAACTTGCGAGGTCAGACGAATTCGGATCGATTATTGAGACTTTGGACACTTCGTGAAAGAAATGATTCGCTCGAATAACGCGCATTGTATTTTTTAGCCGGTCAAGAAATTTTGACTTGTCGTTCAATGTATTCTGATCTGAAAATGTAAAAGTTCAATTGGAATCATTTCCTAACTGTTTTGATCAGTGCATGATATATAACAGTTTTTCAAAATAATAGATATCTCAGTTTATAATAATATACGAGAGAATAATTAATGTAGATCTCTTTAAAACTATTTCTCATATATTAGTTTTGATTGAATTGCGCATCAGATATTCTCCATCGAATATTTCAAAATTAAGTGGCATATGTGAATCAAGAAAAATGTTAAATATTTCACGCGATGAATAGTATTAAAAAAAAAAAAAAAGGAAAATTAATAAAATATCCTTTAGACAATTATTTTTATCTAACTACTGTTATTAGAAAAGCTATGATATTACGATATTACGAATTGTACGATATGTATGTATAATAGATTTAATAATTACTATTTATATATATTTTAACGATATCATTTACATTTAAATATTTTTTGCGTTTGGCGCTTTCGTGGTTTTTTTATAAGTGGGCAATATTCTAAGATTATCTAAAAAGGTCAATTTTTAGGAGGAAATCATGAACCTTGCATTTAAAATCATGATGTGAAAGAAGTTTGTAAATAAAATTCTCAATGTTCGGGATTTTCAAGTCGTAAAATGTATCGTTTAAGGATACAGTGGTGATTGATACAAAAAATTAACATCTATGATAGATATGCATATCTCATTTCTTACAGCATTTATACAAATGTATCAAGTATTCACGCGTACGAAAAGAAAAAAGCAAGAAATTATATAAAGTGGCATAAAAGTGATAAAATTATGTATATTTACATATGTATTTGTAATACATATTCAAAATTTGTGTCCCGATACTGTGCAGGTACGTTGAATGACGTCAAACGAGAAAATGTGAGAAAATATTCTCTCTTGCGACATCGAATAAATTATTCGTATTTCACGTTTGGTAGGATATATTTATATAGCGAGATATGCCGATAAATTGTGATTAAATGCCTAATAAAGCGGAATATGTAAAGGATTGATTAATAATAAGAGATCTCTCCGTAAAAGAATATTTTTAACTTTGCGAAACTGCAACATTAATATATAGATAGGTATTTGATATTCGTAAAAATAAAATTAATCTAAAATAGAAATAAAATGAATTGCGCGATTATGATTATATTTTAAACATAATAATACTATTTTATTTGGTTACAGGAAAGCCTATAAAACGCATGACGGCGTTGCGATTGGACGTTCTGAAAAATTAGAGTTCGCCACTTCATCGGAAAAACACAAATACCGGACAAAAAAGTGTAAAAATTTATCGCAGATATCGAATGGCTATTCACCTACAGTTCCAATTTTCACTTTCAGGTGAAATTCCAACTCCAAAATTAAAATAGGTTGCGTGTGCCCGTTGCGTTTTTCTATTTTCATAATATAATAAATGAGCGAAATATCATGTAAACGTATCAATTTTTTCCATTCCTATCGATTTTATCGCATCATGTCCTTGCAACGTGATAGGTAAATTAACGTTATAATCATGGGAGATATACCTACGTTACCTACATCATTTTCCATACTATTTTCTTACTCCGATCAACTAACGCACTCGGCTACATACACGCGAAGCGTTTTAAACTCGCACTCGTAAAGATCTAAAAGTGACGTCCGAGGTTCGAGGTCGCGAGTGTGTCCTGTCAGGTAGGAAAGACCATGCCTTTTATTCGACCATGGATTACCATGGCTCCCTACTACTGTTACCAAGCACCGCTATACCGTTACAGCACCACCATACGACATGTATATACCATAGCACTGCACGTCGCAAATACCGAATTGGAACCGCGCGGCGTGTCACTCCGATTCATGCACGCACCATTCTGTATAGAGACAGAGAGAGTGAGACAAAAAGAGAATAACATATAAAGCAGCAGCAATAGCGGCAGCTTACCAGCAGCGTGGCAGAGGCGATCGTCGTCGTCGTCGTCGTCGTCGTCGTCGCCGTTCCCGGCGGTGGAACGTAGCGGCGGACGTGGCAACGACGGTGCGACGGCGGTGATGATGGTGGTGGCGGCAGTGGTGGCGGCAGCGGCGGCGGCGACGGCAGCAGCGACGGTGGCCGCGACCGCGGCCACGGCGAGGAGGTGGCAACGCCGCTCCGTCCGTCAGCGTGCAACGGCGCCTCGGCCCCGGTCCCGGCCGCGGCTTCGATAGCGCTCGTCGTCGCTCGTAGTCGTCGCTCCCAGCGTCGGCTCTCCTTTCCGTATGTGACGTGCGCGAGCGCGAATCGTCGAATCCTTTGCGACTCCGGACAGATAAGTGACGCGCGGCGATAGCGGTCACGTAACATTACGTCCCCGCATTGGCCGTCATGGCTAATGACGCAACAATCATATACGTGCGTATCGCGCACCAATCGTCGTCGCGTCGACTATCACCGATCGACGCGCGTCTTTGTTTCGCTCCGATCACCGTCGCGCTCCGATCGCGCCGCGCGTTCCTTGTCGCTACTCGGTTCGCTGTCCTCGTCCTCTAGTCATCCACCGTTGATCGACCGGCACGAGCCGAACCGAAGGGCGCGCGCGCGCGCGCGCGCAGCTCTCCATTTCCCCTCTCGGGTTTCCCATCCTCTCTGCCTCCCTTTTCCCTGCACGCGACTTTCGCGCGAGACCGACGCGCCGCGATGTAACGTTGCTGTAGCTGCTCCGATCGACTCGTTGCTCGTATTACGAACGATACTGTATGATGATTATTAGGAGAGAGAACGAAGAAAAACCAACGAGAGAGAGAGAGAGAGAGAGAGAGAGAAAGAGAAAGCGTGTGTAAAGGCTGTAAAGATAGTTGCGCCGATAGCGGATGATAATCGCCGATACCCATGCGATTAAGAAAATGCCAACACCGAAAGAGAAGAGCGCTTCGTATCGACCCCGCCTAAACCCCGCCTCGCTGCGACGGAATTGCACGAACGACGTTCGAGCGTCGACGGGACACGTAGCGTTCCTTGCGGTGATTCTCACTCCATCTCGCTCTCATCTCATTCGTGCAGCTTTATGTATTCGTCTTTCTCTCTCTCTCTCTCTCTCTCGTTTTCTCATCCATCTTCGTTTATCCTCCGTAGATGGCCACCGTTCTGTACCTATGTCCTGTTCTACGCATAGATAGCGCGTGTTATGTTTTCCGTGGCTTCGCGATCGTCCCATCGGTTCGATCGAACCATCCATCTCTTTGAAAGAGAATCTCTTTGAGTTGCGACGCATCCGTCGCGTCAGATAAAATAATTTTATCATTTAGTTGTATAATGAACACACACGGATAATATAAATATCATGATTTGTATATTATAATAAATAAATATAAATTATAATCGATACACAGATACAAATATTTTGAAAAATGTTTTGCAAATAAGTTGTGTAGTGTGTCTTCTGTTGAATGATAGAAGAAAATTTGTGCTTGATTTAAAACGTTTAAAACAAAGGTTAGGAGAGGGTAGAAGACTTTAAGAATTGTTTTGAGGTTCTTAAAAATTTTATAAATTGATTACGTATTTCGAAAAAATTAGTAAAATTCTTAAGACTTTTACGCGATCATTGGTAATAATTTTATTATCATTAATTTTGTACCGATAATTAATATATCGCAGTATATCAAAGAAATCTTGATAAATGTTGCGGTTTAGATTTTACTTTGTACGTTATCAATATGTTTGACAACAAAACAAAAAATGGTATAACGTATTAAAGATTTGACGTGATGCGGCTTAAACAGTCGCGTTATTAAAATGTCTGAAGGAGAATGCGCGATACGGATAATAAAGATCGCAACAATGTGAAGCGATTCATTACGTAATAACGTGCATTAGCAACATACGATAATTAGCAGAAACTCTTTGCGTTGCATGCAAACAAAAGTAGGACGCTTAGAATGCTTATAGCCAATCATTATTCGAATTCTGAATTGGCATTCGACATATCCGCCGCGATATGTTTTATCGCACTAGCAATATATTTGTCGATATCTTAAAACTGTCGTTCCCTTTCTCATTGCAACTATATTGAATTGTGACGTAAGAAAGGAAATCACGTGATTTTTTTTTTTCTTGAACTGTACATCGAAATAAAACCCTTTTCATATTACTCGTTCATGATAGATTAGACGAAAATAGTTAATCTATTTATGATATATATAGAATATATATAGATTTAGTTTGATGGGTGATAAATGGGCATGATTGATCTATATGTGATATGATCTATATGTAGATATTTTATCATAAACCATGTAGATATCTCGTTAAATGCCTAAATTCACGTGTTAAGACATTAACTTCGACTATCCTTCGATTGCAAGTTATTTGTTCGAGCACGTCATTAACGTCATTAACGTTTCTTGAAAATGATAATTCGAAATGAAAGACCGCCTAATTTATTTAGGTTAATTTATGTTTTTTATGTATTACAACTTTTATAAGTCGTAATAACGAATAAGTTAATAACGAAAAAGAAAAATAAATGAAAATGAGAAATAAGTGACTCACTGTTGCGAACCTCAAAAATATATAAAAATAACGGACTCTACATAAACACTTTTTTTTATTTAACTTAACAAAAACTTTTAACTGTTTTAATTATCATATAATGATAAACAAGTATATCCTTCAAGGCTCCTCATTCTCTCTTCATATATTATATAGTTTGCTTTGATTTTTTAAAATCTGTTTACTACATTATCATTTGCTAAAAAAATATGTATACGGATTTTGTGTATGTGTGTTCGCGGTATGTTATTTTACCAGATCCAACTGTAAAAATTAATCATCTTTGCGGCATAAATGATAAGCCTCTCACATAGATTGCACACATATACATCTCTGTCGAATAGGTTATATTATAATTGTTATCTCAATAAAATGCAACAAATGTTTTGGATAGCTGCTCTTTTCTGAACTACGTTATACGTATATATACATATACATATATGCATATATGCATTTTCTATTCAAAATAGATATAAAGATGTCAAAAAGAAGAAAAGAAGAAAATTAAAAAAAATATAAAGAATCCAAAAAGAACACATTGTATTTTTCGACTATTCGCACTCCCCTTCTCTTTCTCACTCCGTATTATTAATTCAAATAATTAACCCGTTCCATACAAACGGGGGTATTTCGAGTCCCGATCGATTTCTATCCATGAAAATTTCTTGTAACTTCAAAAGGTCCTCCACTCCTTATATTTTATCTTTTTCTAAAATTAAGTACAAACGTTTATTCTACAAACTTGAAAGTATATTCCTGAATTTTTATAGATTTTCTGAAACACTTTAAACAGATGAGACAGTAGTTGGAAATATTGTAAGGATAAGGTTGTAAGGATAAGGTGCCGTTTTTCACATAGTATCGCAAGGGTTAAGAATCCCTCGAGAGAATGCGATGTACTTGGTTATATCTCGGGTTCTACGACAAGAAAAATAATTCGAGTCATATCGTAGAAGCCTAAGAAACAGCGTCGCGTAGAAACAGCGAAGGGTGCGTCGGACCGCGCGGTCGTGTACGTGTAGGTGTACGTGTGAAAGACGGAATATGGAGAGGAGAAGTGGGGACGAAAAGGGACGTCGGAGTAGTCGTTGATCGATCGCTCGCGATAGCGTCGCCGTGGCCGAACGAGCCGCTGTGCACGCCGTGCACGCTGTGCACGCGCGCGCGTCGCGTCGCTCGGGCGGATACGAGTCTGGCCTATGGGCGGATAGATGGGAGCGACCAAGGACGTTAAAATGGCGTCTGACTCCGGCCACCGAACCCGCCTGTTTGGCAACGCGCAGCTGCGACTCCGCCCGCCGCGTGCGCGGCGGCGCGGCGATGCGTCGCGCAACTTTCTCGCGTCCGTCGCTACGTATCTCCGAATATCGGAACGGCCTTTGCACGTTTTCTCGGGAGCCGTTAGATTATGCGATCGCTATCGAAGATTCGAGATTGTGGCTGCGTTCCGTTATTCTCTCACTGCGGGTACTGCAAATAGCGTTTCATCCTTATTGTTCACCGAATGTTAAACAAAATGCTATTGCAAATGCAGTACTTGCAGCGAACAACGGAACATAGCCTGTTGGAATTTGAAATTTCGAGATAGATGAATGAAGTCTCATTTGTCGCAATCATCGTTTCCAATGCACGATCTCAATAATTAATGTTACGACTTCTTTTAGCAGAAAACGATATGCGGCTTTTGCGGTGTCACATGTCACGTACTGAGAAAACTTAATAATTCTGATGCGACAATTTTTTAATTACGCATAGAGCAATCTCACTTTTTTTAATGGAATCTTCTCGACTTATTCGGATCGATGCAACGGCTTTATTGTCGATGTTTATGCAATTATATATTGATTTAGGCTTACGCAATTGCCCAGTCAGTCAAGTTTGTCGAAAACAAATTTTTGTCAAATGCGTGCTACAAATTTTGTCGACAAAGAGGCATCAAATTTGATGAAAATTCTGTTAGATTCAACAATGTCAGAAAATTGGTTTCAGATACGCAACAAAATCTGTTGATGTAACAAGAGAACAAATTGTCGGCGTAAAGCTTGCTGACGGCAAGAATCGGCAAAATCAAAACTAACCAAAAGCTCGGTTTTTGTTATGTACATACGTATCAATTTGCTGTTGGGTTACGTACTTACATTGAGCTTTGTCAGCAAAATACGAGCTAATTGCTAACACAGACGATACAGATTTTGCTTACTGTGTATGGTTGATTTAATAGATGTAATCTTATTATTTGTGATAATGAAAAGGGAGGAAAACTTAGAGATATATCATCATCGTTCCTGATTTATAAGCCAGATTTAAGCGGTTAGAAATAGGAAAAAATGGCAAACGGTTTAGAATAATAAGAGTAAATATCGAAGAAGGAAGACAAAAAAAGGGAATTTTAAATGGGTGCAGGAATCCTACATCTTATTTGAGGGATGTGACATGTAACGAACATCCGAGGAACGTCGTATAGATCTGTACAGACGACGTCTGTCTGACAAAGTGTGTGGGATGGGTATCCATTAATGATAAACACGCCTGCATATCTTATTTACATGATGCTTTTGTAGTAAAATCATTGTCATATAAACGATAAAAGGCATATGATAATATGATAATATGTAAGAAGTTATGATTTCGAAATATCTCATTCTTTTGAAACCATAATTACTAGTCGATCACTAAATTTAAATATAGATTTGAAAGGAAAGATCATTTTATGAATAAATTTACGAATAATTTAGAGATAAATTGTGAATTTAAAAATAGGTTTCGCAAGAAAGATCATTCTGCAAAGATTTTTGATAATATTATTGTATATTATTGTAGTGTTTTTTATTTCATTATTTTTAAATAATTGAAACGATAGCATTGTAACGAAGCGATGTTCGATATAAGAATTTTATTACGATTTAGAATATTTTGCTTGCAAAATCGCATTTGTAAGACGAGAATCGAACGTTAACCTCAAAAAAGAGTGAGTTTCTAAACCTATTGCATACTGAAAATCCTAAGTGACAGGGACAGAGAATAACAACAGGCAATAGATTTCAACCGATCAGAAGCCATCTATCATATCCGCAGTATTGATATTCTCTGAAGATGAACGATGAGTTTTCTCATCCTTATTAGAGACTATTCTTGAATAACTTTATTTTTTACATCTTCTGACACACACAACGAACACACATCAAATTAAGAAATTATATCGCTTGAATGATTTTTTGTTCCGTTATAATTAAAGGGATATCATGTTTTGATGGAAGTAATTAACATTCGAAATCATGCGAGACGTATACATCCACCTTTGTAAGAAACTTTAATAAAAGCTTGAATAATACATCTTACATGTTATTTTGTGTATGCGATATATATTTATTAAATTAGAGGGGATAATTCAGCAACACATCCTGCCGGGCCAACTCGAGCAGCATAGGATCGTCGAAGAACTTGTTGATGGATACGTCCTCGGATAGTCCCTTGCGTCTTCGCGTTTTTAGCATAAACTCTCTGGCCAAATGTGTGGCCGGTTGCGGTTCCAACGGTCTGATGGTGATGCTCTTGTCCAGAGGATCCCCGGGCACGATCTGCCAATGGTGAAAAACGGATAGGCAAAATGCTTGACCTTGGGTGTGCGTTCTTAGATCCGTCTCGAAACCAAAACTATCGATCGCTGGGATGAAGGCCTTGATCGTGTACAACGGACTACCCGGGACCGGGGCATCCTGCGTCACGTGACCTCGCCGTTTCGCTAGAACGGTGTATACGGCGGACACGCAGTCCGCGGGCGCTTGTACCTCGACGAACAGGTACGGCTCCATCAAGCGCGGAGTCGCCATGAGAAAAGCGGAATATGCGACACGTCGAGCGGTAGGAATGATCTGACCACCTGAGGACATGAAATAGAAAAAATATGCAAATTTGAAAATTATTATTTTTCTCTTTCAATTCAGCTTTTAGCAAAGTTAATTTTCTTTTATAGAATATTCTTATAATTATATGTAAATATTTGAAATGCTTGAAAAATTGCGTGAAAAATTAAATTTAAGATCGCATACAGAATTTTTTTCTTTTAAAATTTTTCCTTAAATTTTATAAAATATTTTGTGTATTTCAAAGTTGCGATATCTTTAAATAAGAGTCGCATGTGCATTATACAATTGTATATTTTTATTTGTGTATTTTTTAGTGAAACATTTATAAATATTACGTAAACTTTTATCGATTTATTTTGACGTACATTCTCGATATCTTTTAAATTACATTCATCGTGGATTATAAATTAATATCACGATAATTATATGTTAGTAAAATTACCTCCTCTATGCAATGGCTCCTGTGCAATGACCGCATCAAGAATTTTAAATTTAACATTTCGGATCGGCTCTTCACATAACGGACCTTCGCGAGTTCCCCATTGGAAACCTTGGATGATAGCATCGCGAGCACTGTTCAACAATGTTTTATCTACTTCGGAAGGCAAAGTATCATCCACTAGAATGTTAGGTCCTGTAGAGTCGGGTCCGAATGCCCATATACTTCTTGCTGCTAATAAATCCCAATCGTATTTTGTTTGAAAAAACTCTCCCAGTCTCTTTCTGAAAAAAATATAATAGATAATATAATAAAAAATATAATAATAAAATAGAAATAAATAATGATAATAAATGTTTTCATCGTTTATATTAATTATATACTTTTTTAGTTTTAAATTTTTTTTCGCTTATAAAAATATTGACACAAAATTTCCAAAAACAAGTTTAAAATGCTCAGTTCTTTTGCTAATTCTCAGGTATAATGTTTAATATAATGTAAAATATATTCAAGCATATCGACTTTTTATGTGATTACTTACTTGTTCCATGTAATACGAACATGTTCGGCTTCTATGTCTTCGGCAAGACCTCTTTCAAGCGGTTCCGCTATCATCGTCAATTTATTTCGTTTATTTGGCGTTTCGGCAAAACATTTGAGAGAACTGGTCTCCACAACGGTTTCCGCAAAGGCGACCACCGGATCGGCTACCTTTATATCGATCTCGGAATACATGCGACGCAAATCGTGCATCGCGCAGTCGAGATAAAGTTCGCCGGTTCCTAGCACGACATGTTCGCCGCTTTCTTCTACTCGCGTGCCCAATAACGGATAACTCTTATTTACTTTTCGCAAACCATCCAACATCTTCGGCAACTCGGATGGATTGACTGGTTCGACGGCGATTTTGATAACACTCTGCGTGTTAAATTTCAGTGGTCGAAAGATGTGCAACTCTTCCGAGTTGTTGAGATCCGTAATGGTGCTAGTCTTTACGATCGGCCGATCGATACCTTCTATGAGAACCCAATTGCCCGCAGGTACGCGACTCAACTCGATCGAGTAACGCGCCTCGCTAATCCACAATCTACCCACCGTGAGAACGCGCGAATCTTCCTCATCTGTGCGTGAATATGCTTCACCTAATACACGAACGCGTTGTCCTGCTTCCAATGTACCGGACATTACTCTGCCAAGAACTACAAAAAGGGTACAATCCTCGGTTGGATACATCTTTGTACTATGAATCATTAATCTTCCCTACAAAAATAAATATTATTTTATAAAAATATTTATAATATATTAAAATAGTTTGTGAGTGAATGAGTGAATGTGTGTGTGTGTGTGAGACAGAGAGAGAGAGAGAGAGAGAGAGAGAGAGAGAGAGAGAGAGAGAGAGAGAGAGAGAGAGAGAGAATTCCTAGATAGAGAATTCCCTTGATATGGCAATTAACTTCTTAAATTTATTATAAAGCTAATTGGAATACAAAATTTTTCTTTCAATCGCTTTCATTAATAAAACATTTTCATTAATAAAACATTTTCATTAATGCTCTCTATTGATGTGATTATATTAATGAAATTAAACAATAATAGTTGACATTGAAATTAAAATACTAACATCGGGATCGCAATTAATCATGTCCTGTGCAAGAGGCGAATCTATTGGACCAGTATAAACATGTTGTACTTTAGTAGGTGCATGTGCTTGCGGACTAGGTACATGAGTGACACACATGTCCACTAATCCACACATATCTCCTAAGAAGCGTGTGCAGACAAGTCTTAACAGCGGTCGTATATTCATCTTCATCTCCTCGGATGTTAATCGTATACCAAGTTCGTCCAGAACTGCATATCAAACATATATAACTTCTCAAAATAACTTTAAGGAAATAAAAAAAAAAGAAGAGAACGAGATTTACCATCTGGTAATGTTGTGTCTACATCACCGACGACTTGCGCAAATATCTTATACAGAGGTTCCAGGATAAACTCAATGAAACTTCGTTGCGCAGTATTATGAGGTGGTTTCTTAGTGAACTTTCGTGTTTTAGGATTGAAATAAATATCGCCCCACAGCCGCTTAGCGAATTCATTGGCATTGAGTCCAGGATAATTTCTAGCATAGAGCGCAGAAAACGATTTCAAAGTAAAGCACACATTGTATTCGGAACTAGCAAAACAAACATTTCCTACAGCGGGCGACACGAAGCCAGGATTCTCGGTGTCAGAAGAGTACAATGCTATTAGCCCGTTAATCTCTTCGATAATATGCCGCAATTTGTAGTAAGCATCCAAGGGTGGTAGTTTTAACTCCAATACCAAACGATCTATCTTGTTTATGCAAACTGTCAAAGCGAGCTTTTCCTGAATCGCATGTTTTAGCAGACGCTCAGTGTTCAGCATCACTCCCTCCGCCGCGTCAACGATTAATATCGCGCCATCCGACAATCGGATCGCAGCTGTTGCTTCGTCAGAGAAATTCACATGACCCGGTGTATCAAATATATTTAAAAGATACGATTTAGATTTAACATCTTGTAGTAAGAGAGTTACTGGAGTAGCTTTTGTAGACACACCTCTTTGTTGTTCGGTAAACAATGTATCCGTATATCTGATGACATACAAAAATTATATTTTATTTTTATGATTGGTTTAATAAATAAAAGTTACGCCATTTATACCTCAATGGTTTCTCGTCGGTTATGCTATGTAAATAAGGATGTGTTTGTTGTACCAAACAATCGACCAAGGTAGTTTTGCCGTGATGAAGATGTCCCAGCAAAACCACATTTCTAATAAGATGGGGTGCATCCATCATATCCGCTAAAAATTCAATGCTATATGTGGTTTCAGGCAGCTGTTGCTGTTTTATTTGAAACTTTGCTTTTCTAGTAGGTGCTATTAATGGTTTATCTAATGGTTGGGCATCTTCTTCTTGCACAAGTGTTTCTACCTAAAAGAATTTATATATAATTATATTTTATTATATAGAATTTATTTATATAGAATTTATATATATTTATATAGAATTTATATATATATATATATATATCTTGGATAAAATTATTTTTATAAATAATAAACACAAGAGAGAATCTTAGTATCCTAAAAAATAATAAAACAGTAGGAATATGTTTATATTTTAACTGATACCATAAAATATAATTGCAAAGTGTGATTATATATTACGTGTGAGAAAATCATATCAACATATAATAATTTTAAATTATAAAAATCAATTATTAGCTTATTTTTAATTTGTAATTTTTCATTATACCTCAGGTCCATACACCTCTAATGCACTGGGATAATATCGCTTATCTTCGTGCAATACAACTGCCATAGAAGACCCCTGTTCCACTTGCTCTCGTGACTCATCTTTGTCTTCTTCCATTTCTTCATCGGATCGTTCTCTATCCTCGGTGTCATCGCCAACATTACCATATTCATTTTCATCTTCGCTCTCCGACGCCAGATCAGGGCCAATATAATTTCCAAACTCATCATATAAATCCGCATCCATTTTGATATTTATATAAACTTAGTTTCAATTTTTAAAGAATATTTCTTGCAATAACTGATTTAAATCTTTCAAACTTATTTTTTTGTTTTTAATTTTTAAAGTTCTGTTAAACAAATTTTTGTAAATAAAATGTAACATAACCTAACTTAAAAAAACTATACTTGATGTAAATGTACATCTGATATATATACACATTCGTTTACTATATTTTATATTACTATTCTTAATATATACATTTGTAAAATGATTAACGTCAATATAATTCAATTATGCGCGTTTTACACATAACCGGCATAACCCATGAGCACAAGTATACATTCTGAAATCAGTAAAACCTGACCCGCATATTGCCAACTGAAAGATTTTAATTTTGGAAAAAAGTATAAATGTAACTAAAATAATATATTCTTTTTCTAATGTTAAATGTATCAAAAATATTTAATATCAATATCACGATGATATCGCGATGTTGAACATGTACCTAAACAGTAATATTTTGAATGATTTAAACATAAAAAAGAAAAATATGTCGCTGGACAAATTTGGTCGGTAAAATTGATGGCCCCCTTGCAACAGAACATCCAGAGCTGCGTTCCAAAACTTTACTCGGTCAATTCTATATATAACCCCGACTAGTGGAAAACGGAGTAAAGACCGAAGCACAGCTCTTGCATAAATGCCGGTCTACAATAGGGTAGTAAACCTTAAGCCTTAAGAAATTGATCAATCACACTCGAATTTGAAGAGAATAATCGACTATGATTGGTCAATTTCTTACGACTTAAAGCTTACTACACCTATTGTAGATCGGAGTTAACGCATAGGACATAAGACATAAGAAAATCAACCAATCAGAATCCCTCATTTCTTGGAAAGGAAGGAAATAAAGAACTCTGATTGGTTGATTTTTTTATGCCTTATGTTTTATGCGTTATGCAAGAGTCTGTGCCCGGCCCTAAAGTTTTGGAACGCAGCCCAGAATATTTCACTTCGATCACGTCGATGACGCTCGAGTGGCTCGAGCAATGTGCTGTGACGCGTGAGTGCGAAGTGTATGTGTGTATGTACATTTCGTTGGAGGCATGTACTTATACATGCATATATACATAATACGCACGCGCATGTCATGCATACGGGTGCACGCGCGCGCGCGCGCGCGTGGCTATATTTGCGCACGGTACTTACAGACACGGATTGACAACTGCCAGCACGAGTAACATTAGTGGCGGATCATGTAAGGTGAGTTTCATTACGGAAATGTGGAACAATCCCTATATCATTGTGTGCGAATCGCAAATCGTAAAACTTGTTCGCATTTTTTGACGAAAGATACAAATTCACGATTGGCGTCCCCGCTATGCCGATGACGCCGTATTTTACCGCGATTTTTTGTTCTTGACTTTTACGCGTAAATTACAACGTGCTGGCGCATTTCTTGCATTTTTATTCGCTGAATATTCCTACAGGTTCCCTAAGAAGCTTTGATCATTATAGGATCTTCCGAGTCAAACTTTACAACTCGCCGTTTTACAAGTGTTTGCACTGCCAAAAGGACACGTTAGAAGAATTGACAGGATAGGCAGACGCAAGAGCGAGCGAAGAAGGAGCAGACGATCCAGAGGCGGGATGACACGTCCTCCAAATAATGACAAGCTTATGACCTTTAAACTGGTTGTTGTTGGAGATGGAGGTGTCGGCAAGAGCGCTCTTACAATACAGTTTTTTCAGAAGCTGTTTGTTGCAGACTATGACCCAACCATCGAGGATAGTTACATTCAACACACGGAGGTAGACAAACAATGGTGTATATTGGATGGTAAATGATTTTACATCCTATATAAATATATTTTCTTTTTTGTCATAAAACATTTAATTATTTTTATATTTCTTTAAATTTATTATCTAGTAAAAGTTTAACAATTAAGAAATTTATATAGTAATGAAGAATGTGATACATTATCAAAAACATAGAATATTAAAAAGAATAATAACGTCTCTAATGAATATTTATATGCATTTGTGTGTTATTGCAGTATTAGATACGGCTGGTCAAGAAGAATTTAGTGCTATGCGTGAACAATATATGCGGAAAGGTGATGGATTTCTTTTGGTATATTCTGTGACTGATAAGCAATCGTATCAAAACATCGTCAATTTTCATACTCAAATTCTACGAGTAAAAGATAGAGATGTTTATCCTATGTTATTGGTGGCTAACAAAGTCGATCTGGTGCATTTAAGAAAAGTCACAGAGGAACAGGGAAGAGAATTGGCTCATCGTTTGGGTATACCTTATATCGAAACTTCTGCCAAAGATCCGCCACTAAATGTAGACGCGGCATTTCATGAGGTAAAAATAATAAAAAGGACAATTATTGATTATTTCTATTTATATTATTCGAATAATGTATTGTAAAGATTTATTTGTTTAAGGTTGTTCGGATTATTAGAAATCAACCTCCAGCCGAACTGGAGAAAAATAAAAGAAAGCGAAGACATTCGAAAAAGTGTAACATTTTATAAGTTTTGACAACAAACTACGCACATGTGCAAGAATCAAGGATCATGGTGCTGCAATGTAATCGTGCAATGCCTTTACTTCTGAGAGAGTACATCCTTGAGTTTAGGAAATCCATCAGGAAGAATTCTTTCGTTCTCTAATACAGGTATCTATGATTGTTTTCCTATTTTTTACTCCTTATTATGCCATAGCATTAACAAGTGCTATAAAGTACTAAAGTTTTTCTTTGGATACCCTGTGGTATGATATAATTATAAAGAGTATATATAGATATTACATAGAAGGTGTGCCAATGAAAGACAAAAAGATTCTGATGCCAATGCTACAATGCTACAAATGAAAAATTAGATTCTTTAAATCTAATTTAGGATTAATTTATTACGATACTTGTAGCAAAAAATAAGCATCATTGAGACATTGATTGTCCATTCTCTGCATGATAAATTGAGACCACATCTCTATACATGTGTGCGCGTACACATCAAATTTTCTACCATCAAAAAGAATATACATGAAATTGAGCGTTTTTTATTGCACAATGTATAATACTTATTAGAAATTTTTTACTTCTTCGCGTATAAGAGAGATTCTTGTCATAAAATGACTACAATCATTTGTCGATATCGAACTCATCTTTGAAATAGTTGTTATAGTTTGAAGTGATTTTATTTTATTATGATATTGTTCTTTTTCTTTCATAGTTGAGATATTCTTCACGACAAACTTTTCTAAGAACGAGCACATTAAATGTGTATCTTTTTATGATCACTCAAACCCTCCCGTTTTTCTATACTAAGAATATAATTATTACAACTGATTATTATTCGCATGATTAATAAAAATGAAGCAGTATTGTACATTATTTTATTTTTTACATGTTAGAATTAATACTATGATAAAGAATTTGATACCGAAATGGTCAATAAATAAAAAGAATCTTTAAATTTTCGTTAGAAAAAAAGATTAAAATTATAAATTATTTTTTATAGATGTTTTATTACGACGAGTGTCATACTATTCATTTATTTATTGTTAATTATTTTATAATGTTATGTAAATATTACCTGGTGTTTTAATTTTTATATATTTTTTTATAAAGATTAATTAGCTGTTGATATATTTAATGCAAATAAATTATTGTGAATATCTAAATATAAGAAATAAAATATTTAATGTAAGGCAATATTGCCTTTGCTAATAATTACTTATTTTCGTATGTACATAAAGATCTGGTGTACAAACTCATGATATTACTTTAATAAAACTGTTTTTAGTTTGTACAGTAAAATCGTAATAAAAAAATGAAGGCACAAAGCAAATAATTTAAATTATCGCATCTCAGCACAATTGTTATTCTTTTACAAAATTTTTTATCATCAATTTTATACTATAGCTATTTGGAGGAAACATTCAATTATAAAATTTTAAATTGTAAGAATTGTTTTCATTTTTTTGCTATTTATATATATAAAATTATTGTTGTATTTGTTATATATTTAGTATATATGTCTTTTTATATTATACATTGTTTCTGTAATGTAAGAAGAAATTGATTTGTATTTAACATTGTTAAGACTGATGCATTTTGATTTGTTAAATTGACAGATATATTTAATTTAAAAGATAGCATTATTATATTAGTTACTTTTTTGTTATCTATTATTAGAAATGTATCTTATATTTATACTTGTTTGTTAATCATTATCATAAGAATTTATAGAATAGTTTAGCCAATAATAAATTACAGTGTCACTTAATGAATTTAAAAATTCTTGTTGCACTTGTGTACCAAGAATATTTAAATATTATCTTTAATTACCTCATTTTCATATTGCTCATAAATTAGGTGCGTTTAGTGTTGATGTTTATTTATAATTGTCTATTTATGATTGTTTGAATGATTTATTTTGTTTTTTTGTTTAAATAAAATTTTTGATAAATTTATTTTACCTTTTTGAATTCTCAAACATGCATATATCAGATCTTTGTATATACCAAAAGAATAATACCATGGCCTACATTAGTGTTTAATGTAAAAGAAAATCTATATTAGTTTATATATTTTTAAAAAAGCACTTCTGCGCGTTTATGAGCTACAAGTTGATGTTACATGTTAAAATGGTTCTCAATATAGATTATTTCTCATGCTTATGAAAAATTTTGACGTTACGGTCGTTTACACTTGTCTCGCGTCTATCGCGCAGATTGCGCATGTATAATGTAATCAAACTTCCAAATGCGAAGAGACTAAAAGACTTCGCGTGATTACATTTTTTACACACGTTTGCATATCCGTGCACATAAACTATTTTTTCTTGTGTTGCGATATAATAGAACTCGTGCTATGATTCCGATGTAAATTTATAAATACTTTCTACTCATTTTTTATCTATATAATACTACAGGCTCTTCTCTTATGGATGGATATACGATACTATGCGTAAGATTATAGTACGTAAGAATTTTATTATGCAAAATTTCATTATTATTTAAAATTTCATTATTGATTGATATGTTACGTAGTTTTTTTAGTATTATGTAACTTGTACTTTGTAAATCTTTATCCTTATTATTAAGTATCGCATCTGCGAAAGTGCCATAAAAAGATGACATCACGTATAATTGACATTGATTTTATTGCGCAATAATGTTCCATTATTCTTTTATTCAGAGAGCATAAAAAATACTGTTTGAAATTTATTTGATTAAAGAATTATGACAAATATTTTGACAATTATCTGGTCGGTATTTGACAAACATTTTCTTAGATTTAGTAGTAAATATGTATTTTCTTAGTTTTTTACAAAGACTTCGAAATCCTTTAACTATTTAAAACGCTGCATTATACATTTCATATTTATAATAATTATAATTATACATAACGGTATGTTGCTTATTATTTATTGATGAACGCTCTGTCTAACTGTTTAAATCTGTATATACATAAAAATACGAAGGAATAGAGGATAACCTAATTTTAAATGACATATTTTTATTTCTGAAATTATTAATCCTAGAAAAAAATTTACACAAAATTTGTAATGTGATAACTTTTCATTTTCTTTAAAAGGCTTATAATTCTTTATTTGAAATATTTTTTGTTAATAATGTTGGTGAAATTGATGAATAATAATACGTTATTTAAAAATCGAGTCTGTCTTAAGTTGACTTAATTGACTTATAAGTGTGTGTGTGTGTGTGTGTGTGTGTGTGTGTGCGCGTGTGTGTGCGTACTTGAAATTAAAAACAGGGCATGCTATTTCGCGAATGTATATGCATCTCCTAATAATATCATTTTAAAGATAAAGTAAAAAAGTAAAATTACAATCCTCAAATTTTTATAGCCCTGTGTGCGAAATATTGTATATTTTATGATATCTGAACTAAGCACAAAAAATTCATTTATTATGAGGATGTTGGATATAAAAGATATTTCGATCGGAATTATTCTTGCAATGGAAACGGTTGTCAAAGTAAAGGCGTTTAATCAGTATATCGGATGAAGTTACGAGAGGTTGAGATTGCGCCATACTTGCGCGTGTCTCGTTTGAAATTTTAGATACTCAGGATTTAGTGTTCCTTGGATACTTACATATGTTATATGATCTATAATAAAGCTATTGTTTTATATCGCCGTCCATGGAGGAATACATAAAGGCAAGGAACGTGTAGGATTGTGTCCAGGCGTGGGCGGATGAGGTTCACTTACGCGCGTAAGCGAGGCCAAAAATGGAAGTTTAAAAACGCGATACATATTTATAACAATAGAAAACATGATTCAAGTACACTTGAGTATACACGTGAACATGTATGTATACATATGATAAATGATAAAAACGCAGGAGTTTATATAAACTGTAATTAAGGCGCCAGATTGTTACTTTGTCGATGATCGAAGCTATAAAAAATGTAAAATTATTTTGGCAATTATACATAATAATTATTTTATATGGAAATGCTTTACGTTACGGCATACATACTACGACATACGACAGGTGGCATCCAAAATGTTATCTGTTTATTTTACGAATTTGTAAAATAACTGTTAGTAAACTACTATATGTCAAATAGAATACGTTAACTCTGATAATTAATCAAACGAAGTTAATAGCAAAAATTTTTGTAATAAAATAGTCTATCGATAGAAATATTTCTATATATTTTATAGTTTATATTTGTCATGCTTCGTAAACGATTCTATTTATTTTACATATGTAATATCATTGTTAGAAAATTTTGATTTATAGTGAAAAGAAATGGAAACCTTCAAGAATTTGGACAAGATTGTTAAAAACGAAAGCTATGAGATTGATGTTAGAGAAATGTTCGTGAAGTATACACGTATGTTCAACCATGAAATAACAAAGAAAAAAAGAGTCATATTCAGAGTGAAAAATCGATAATACATAACACGCTTCTAGAAATTAAAGAAAAAATTATCTATATGAAATAGTCAATATATTAAACCATTGTGATATTGAAAATACGAAAAAGAATCTAGTGAATGTGTGAAGAAGGTTGTGAGAGTCATCATCGAAAAACCAGTCGCGAAAATGGCTGGTTTCTCATTTCGATAATATTCAGAGACATTATTTCTTAAGAATTCATCTTTGTCGATCGCTAAATTTACTACTATACTATTATTTGTCGCGTTTGTGTAAATTCTTGCAGAAAGAAATTATAGAATAATGTACACAAGAACGATGATACATGTAACGAGAGAGAGAGAGAGAGAGAGAGAGAGAGAGAGCGCTATGAGAATTATATATTTTGAAAGAAAATGAATAAAACGAGATTTTTCTCTCCATTTCGCTTTGCGAATATACTTATTACTTGTACTTGTATAACGAGAAAAATACATGTGAAAATATACATCCTGTTACTACTTTATATGTATTATATGTTGTATATGTATGATTTTTCATATAAAATGTGTGTGTGTGTGTGTAAGCGCATATGCGTGTGTAAGTATATACGCATATGTACACATGTGAGTGCGTGTAACTATTTTTTGTGATGTGTGCGGATGTTTGTGCATACGATACGTAAACATCAGTCATTAACCAGTCTGTATGTATGACGTATTGATAATAAATTATAATTCGTGTTTACAGCAACGTCTCTTCGTGTATTCCATTTCATTTTAAGCTGTATATAGATCGAGTAAAAAGCGCGACTGAATTAGCTTCATTGAGTATGGGCGATGTCGTCACGAGTATGAACGAGTCCAAATATAATATACGTTCTTTAGAGTCTACAATTTTTTTTAATATATCAAAAGAAAAGAACTGGTTACGTTCGTTCATGCTTGTCGTAAATGGTTCGTGATTCGTCCTTACTGGTCTAATATATCTTCATGCTCAGTCTTGGGAAATTTGTCTTAGTGTTGGAAAAAGTAAAGTAAAAGTAAAATAAACTTTAGCGTATCAACTTGTCGGAAACTGAGCAAAACTAAAATTTGTAAAAAACTTGAGTAGAAAAAAAGATTTATGCGTCAATAAATTTATACATATTTCTCGCGGATCTCTCGCGAAATGTAGCAATTTCACATATAACATTATTTCATTTTTTCGCAATATTAATATATAATAATTTTTTTATAATAATTTGTAGATAATTAAAATAGTACATAGTTTATATATTATATGTTATAAATTACTTATAAGAATCCAGTAGGTGTATCAAGGACATATTTTTTCCAAAAGAATTTTCCAAAAGGAAACTGCAGCCGGTTTTGCATGACTCTGATAGGTGAATAAACTGAATAAACACAGGTAGGTAAGTAAGTCGACCAACACACCGGATTTTTCGAATAAGTAATAAAACATGCGAAATAAATAACGGAAAAGAAGGTATGTCCAAGTATTTTAGTTTAAGAAAAGAGAAAAGTAAGTTGACAATAGTTAATCTATGTTTTAAAACATTGTTTTTCGTGAAACTATAACTATTGATCTCTAGTTGTCAACGAGCTAGCTATATTGATAATTCTTTCAGAGTTTTGATTGTACATATAAATTTTGCAGTAGAAGATGTTAACCTTTCTTCCTACTATTGAACAAACAATGAAAATTTTTTAAAGAGAAAGTTGATATTGCAACCGCTTATTTGAAAAAGATATGCAATATTTTTATAGAGGAATTAAAAGAATTATAAGTTATAACTCAAATGTAGAATACACATGCATACACATGTTAAAGCGCATATGATACGTTTTATAATTTTAATATAATAATTTATCTTAAAGGAAAACTGGGTCTAAAATTAAGATTCGTTTATAATCGCGTTTCAATTTAACAATTCAACTGAAATCAGTCTAGAGATATAGAGATCTAACAGATATAGTCGACTTGTTTATACACAAAACCGCAGTTTATATAATAACATATTATTTAATTGTATTGTTATTTAGAATCGCGATGCCTAACGCCGTATGAAAATTCAAGCGCGATTAGCACACGCTTAGAGAGTTGATTGCTTGATAAATATCACTCGACTGCGATACGAGCAGCAAGCGTTGCAGTGCATGCGTACCTATGCAATTGGCCAATAAACGCTGCCGAACCATTAGAGAAAAGCACCCTGCTAAGAGCAGAGTACCGAGCACACGACCGTTTTCGAGAGCCACGTGCGAGAATAACTATGAACGTCATTGCCATCGTAGATGAGAGTCGCGACAAAGCAATTCCATCGATATGCTACAGTGCGTAGTGTTTTTTCATTCAAGAACGCAAATCGACGATGAATAAACAAAAATCGACTCTTTCCTTTCTCATCTTTCTTACGACTGCGTTTTATTTAATTTATGTCATTATGCATTCTTGTCTCAATTCGATTGATTTTTTTTCAGCAGTGAATTAAAAAATAGAAAAATAGAAGAAAAAATCATAGAAAGATTATAACCATATATTATAGAAAAATGCTATGCTAAAGACCGGAATAAAACGTGATCGGAACAAACTGAAAAATTTCTCGTTAGTGTAAACAATATCGATGCGACGAGCACATCTGATTTATTTTTCGCATATCGAGAGACAATTTAGGAGGGACATGCCGAATGTTATCAAATTGTCGAGTCATACGTCCAATTTAGACTAAATGGTTCGGTTTACACAATCAAATTGCGCTAACTAATTGTGTAAGTTGATTCATGCAAATGAATCGCAAAAAAGCAAAAATAAATTTGCTTCTTTCTTTTTTCTCCGACATATATTTTTATGTATGTATTAAGAACAGCCTTTTTTTACAATAGTTATTGCTATAAATTTTAAGCTCTTTATGACGTATTAAATCCCTAGCGTATCACCCGGTCCAGCAAACTGCTTGTGCCAGTTCAAATATGTCTAGTTCTTTACCTGCACTCGTTCTCGAGTGGATGTATACCTTCGTGCTTAGCTTTGCTGAATATGATGTGATAATGTGATGAGAAATGAAGATTAAATAGAAGCGGTCTGTGCAACCGCTAGTACCAGCTTTCCACAGAGAAGAAAGGAGGAATTAGACGTATGACCAATTAAGAAACAGTCTCGTTATGTTTAATTAATAGTTTAATTAATATCTTGTGGGAGGATAGGACAAACTTCTTGGAATAACGGAGACACCTAGATTATGAAAAAAACGATGGAAATTAAAAAATATCAGGATTCAAAAATAAATGAGAAATATACATATTGAAATATTTTCTTCTCGTATTTGTCGTAAATGTATTTTCATAAAATAGATTTATGAAAGTATAAGTTTTTTCTAGAAATTATATACGAAAATGGAAATTATAAAAGATGTAACGATTGATACTACTACTGTCACGAAGAGAGAATCATCTTTTTCATTTAAATCTTTTTTTTTTTGCATGCGGAGATTAAATAGTGTCGAATAGCACCGACGATTACTATCTTTCAAATCTGAAAGCAGATTTATGTCAGGAGAAACGCTTTTAGAAATACAGAAACCTTAAAATATTGATCGTAAAAGCGTTCCGGACGCTCATTGTGGCATTATAATTCATATACGCGTTTAAAATATGTATCAAAGTAATTTAAATCAAACGTGATGCGATGAGAAGAACTGTTTCATGTCATTAGAGTAATGTTGTACCGCATCCGATTGTCTCTTTTTACCTCTTCTCATCTCTTTCATCTTGATTTCTTTCTAGTCGACATATTGTGTCGACGAGATATGGAATATTGGAAAAATATGTCTAGCTTGACGTATTACGTTTCCGACTATTATTCCGTATTTCCACTTCCTCGTGTCTTTTAGGCAATTGTGCGCATTTGCATAAAAAAAAGTGCAAAAGTAGGTCACTATCACAGAATGTGTGTGTGTGTGTGTGTGTGTGTGTGTGTGTGTGTGTGTGTGTGTGTGTGTGTGTGTGTGTGTGCGTGCGCGCGTGCGCGCGCGCGCGTGTGTGTGAAAGAGAGAGAGAGAGAAACTTGCAACCACGTTGTCCGTGGGGAAATGTCTTAACAAAAAGTCTAATACTCTCTTTTCCTCCCTGTAAGCGCACGCGTCCATATAATTCTTTCTTAACAATAGCCGAGATTGTCGGCACATGACGTTGGCCTTATCGCAATATCAAGCGCGATAAAAGTTTTCATCTCTCGGGCAACCGAAAGAATGCGACGGATTTAAACGCGTTCATCGTCTTGACTTTATTCCGACATTAATTGTGCTTATACCAGAAACGTTATCTTTAGATGTGCGCCATATTTCACTCGCTTTATATCAACGAGCGAGTTTTATACGTTTTCATTAATAATCAAGAATACCGAAGCAGATTATAACAACATTCTTCATAATCTCGTATTAATTTTGTGAAACAACGCTACGCGGAATAAAACACAAATTGTAGCTCGCGTATAATTTTATTCCATGCTGACCCGCTTTTCGTTTCTGAATACACATTTTATTATTAATTATTATTTACATATTCTATATTAGAATCATATAGCAAACATCTTTAATTGTATTATTAATTACTTTAATACTTTTATGTTAATACTTTGTCAAATTATATTATAAATTAATACTTTTCTTTTTTACATATATGCGCGCGTTATTTCGAACATAAGAATTTAAGTAAATGCCAAATACACGTGAACAAATGAAATTTGTTAAAAATTGGTTCTTGCGGATTTACAGTTGATCGCGAAAGGGATAAAGAGACAAATTCCTATAGATCAAACTATCGTATTTATCATAGTATCAAAAGTTTGCGCTTCGACATTTAGATAATTTAGCGTTCTATTTCGCCGTTTAGTATCTTGAGATAGTTTCAATTATAGATTATATTTAGAAGAGAGAGAAAAGTATTCAGGATTCTTTTCTATATCAATCATCGAAAGAGAGAAAGAGATTATCAGTATATCGATATTTCTATTAATATTCATGTGATATGAAGTGCGCGCGCGCGCGCGCGCGCGCGCGCGTGTGTGTGTGTGTGTGTGTGTGTGTGTCGACGGCGACGGCGACGACGACGACCGATGCGAGCTGTCAGCGACGAAGCGTAGGTTAACAACGCTCTTGCGGATCGTAGCTGCGATCCGTTTTCGCTTTTAATTCGCATAGGTCGCGCGCGCACGTGTGCACGCGTGACACGCTACATTCACGCAATAAAACATAGATTCTCAACAATCCGAACGTCGCGCATCGCGTCGCGTCGCGTCGCGCCGGCCGGCTGGCTAGCTGGACGGACGGTTGGCCGGAGTCGCCGGAGAAGTACGAAATTCGACGTGCGCGCGCAGCCCGTAGGCTAGTTACAAGGCAGTCGGCACGGAGCATGCCTGCTCCGCTCTCCTCTCCGATTCTCTTCTCCACGTTCTCGCTTCGGTCATCCCCTCTCTTTCGCCCGTGCCGCGCCGACCGTCGTGTCGAAGCGGGCAGGACTGGCAGGAGTAGAGTCGGTCAATACTCCGGGCAACGCGGCGGTGAGAGCACGACGGTCCGCGTACGCACGCCGCTGCGCTCCACGTCGTCGAGGGACGTCGTTTCCTTCGCCTCACGCGTTTTCTCTATCCTCTCTCTCTCTCTCTCTCTCTCTCTCTCTCTCTCTCTCTCTCTCTCTCTCTCTCTCTCTCTCTCTCGTCTCCGTCCTTTACTTCGTCTGGCGCGCGTAATCTCGTCGTACTCCGATTCGCCAAGACGATCGCGAGGTACGCGCCGTTCGTCGTCTCCGTCGTCGTAGCGTTTGTCCGTCCCGCTCCGGCACGCATCGCGAGCGCCGGTGGTAGTGCAACGTCTCGTCTCTCCGCGTCCTCGCACGCATAGACGTATCTAGCGGACGACGCGTTCGATCACATTCGATAAAACGCGTACGTACAGTACGTGTATATGTGCGCGCGAGCAAACGAGAGTGCGTAACGCAACTCGTATCTACGCACGCGTAAGACGCGCACGTCCCACGTCGTGGGAGCGCGCGAGGAGGCGGTGCGCGCGACCGCCGAGAGCGTCGTCGCTCCCGTCGTCGTTCCTGTCATTTCGTTCGTTGCGTTCGTGCGAGCTACCGCGTGCGAGTATACGATGTGAAACGAGGACATTGGAGCGCGGCAGGACAGATTTCGACTCGGGACTCGAGCGAAGTTGGCTGAGAGTTGAGAGACGATTCGCGCGCTCGCGCGCGCTCGTCGTTCCGACGATTTTTCAGTGATTCGCGCGTTACGGCGCGGATCGGTGTGTCGCGTCTTCGCCGCGGAATCGAAACAAGGAGGAGTGTAATCTCGAGTGTCAAGATCAGCGATGCATCTCGACGCGTGATGGACGGGCGAACTTTCCCAGCTAGTAGCAGCGGCAGCGGCAGCCGTGGCTTCTTCTCGACCGGCAGACTCATGGATACGTGGATATTCTTCCTGTTCGTCGCCATTGCCGGTAAGTCTTGTACACTAGTTTCTCGCCATTCCATTTCATACGCGTGCCATTTTTCTTCGTCTTTTCTTTCCGTCTACGGAAGGGAGAATCCCGTGAGTTTAATCTCTCTTTCCTTCTCTCTCTCTCTCTCTCTCTCTCTCTGCGCCTTTTATGTACAAGATTGCCGAAAACTTTTCGTCGTTCAAACGTTATTCTAGAATTTCCTGACATTATTCTGCTATATTTATTTTTCGAATAGTAAATGATAACATGACGCAAGAGAATCTCGTAAACAGCCTACGATTCAAAATTCAGATTCGATTTTCGAGCGCTAGACACGTGTTTTTAGACTATATCGCGGAATCGCAGTGCAATTAAAATGATCTAATTCAAGTACGTTGTTTACGTGTGCACATAATAAAACACATTACCGATATGATATTACAACGCGCGTTATATTTATAAATCGCAGATTATAAACATTTTAGAGAACATCTTTTGTGAGTTAATTCTGTTTAGCGCCGTTTCTCGCAAATTACAATCAACTTCCGATTAAATCGGAGATCAAGACTCATCTAAGTAATAGGTTAATCAAAATTTAGATTTTATATATCTTTGTATATGAAATAAAATTTTAATCATAGTCACGTTTTAATAATTTGATTCTTGTGCTTTGTTGTGATTCAAACTGATCATAAAATATAATTATATGTTAAAATAAGAAAAAAATATTAAAGTACAAAAAAATAAAAAATAAAAATTTTTATTTGAACGAAATTGTGAAAAGCTTGCCCGCATTGGATAATTTGTTATAAATAAGAATCCTCGACTATTTTCTTGTCTTTGGATTTGATTTTCTTACGATTAAAATTTTTTCAAATGCAGTAATAAAATCTTTTTGTAACGTTAAAATCTATAATCTTAATCTCTTGTAAAAACGAGAACGTTCTAGAATGAGCAATTAACAAAATTTGCGCGATTCTGTTGATTACTCGAAACATGAAATATGAAATTATGTTTTAATTATCATAATTTTATCATAATTATCATAAGCGAGATTTTTCTGCAATGGACGTAAGAAATACTTTAATGGAGAAAATGTCTTTTTTATGCGCGTTCAATCGTCGCCGGCGTTGCTCGTTGTGTGTGGACAAGCTACGGTGATAATATACGTATGTATATCATCACTTTAACTCGCGGGGATGACTGATCCGCGCAGTCATTTGAGTTTAGCGGACCCAAACTCGATTTATTGTAATATATTCGCACATACAATTACACATTATACTCATATACTCATTTTATCAATAGTAGTGCAATAAACATTCGAGGAAAAGCTTGAGCTTAATTTAAGATAATGAGAAAAGAATAAGATTCATATATATGCCTGATAGACAGAGCAGAATAGCGCGATTGCTACAGCATATTTTTTATTTATATCTCTTGATGAAAAAAATCGTTTTATTTATAGAGTCTAGATGGTAGTAATTTCATAACATAATTGAAATTGTAGCGGTAATATACTGCACATTTAGAATAATATTACTCCTGAACTACAATAGGTAGACAACACAGGCAACTATTGCTCTCTATTGTCATATTTGATAGATGGAGATATTTAGAGATATAGGAATAATAGAATAGGAATCGGGTGCAGAGTAGATTCAAATTATTAACTTTATAAACAACTATGCCCGTTGAGTCAGCTTAATTTTCCAATTTTCTACCGCATGTTCAAAAAGCATGAAAAATTATATATTTTTTTAATCTCTTTGGATTATTACGAGGAAAAAGCAGTGAAAAGATTCCACGAGGAAATATTTCGCGACCTAATTTACTTCGCTATTATTATCTCTGCTCATTTCCAATCTGTTCGTCAGGCATAGGGTTAGCATAAAATAGGATTGATGGCTTCGCCAATTTTTTTATAGGATCAATAATTCAGATACTTTCTAAAACATGTATGCATAGAGAAGTTTAGAACCCTTGGTTGTCCCATCTATCGTGATTCGACGATGCACTTGCGTCTCGCTTTGTTCGCTGCGTCGATGCGCATTACGTATGCAGCACGTGCGACATGACGAGCGTGTGAGTGCGTGAAGTGATGTCGCTCCGCGTCGCATCGTATCGCGTCGTATCGCCAACGTCCTGAACGCGTTTCATTCAAGAAAACGATCACAGGCGAAAGAAGGGTCTTACTTTCGTTACTGATCTTTGACCCGCGACCTTCCGAGATCTCAAATCTGATCGTGAGATTATAATCGATTAATTAACGTTTTGATAATCTTGTGCTTGCGGCAACGTTGTCAAGAGTATAATATTGCAGCTATATTATATTATTTGTCTATGTCTATATTATTTGTCTAGAGTGTCGTTATAGATAAGAATGCATATATGTTATATTTACGAAAAAAAATGCACAAATGCAAAAATAAATATAAACGTCCGTAGGAACGTTGTGTGTGTGTGTGTGTGTGTGTGTGTGATTAAATGGAAATAGAAATTATAAAATATAGAAATTATAAAATGAAGATATAACTTGCAGCAAGAAAATTACCGAGCAAGTGAAATAATTATATCAATAAACGGATAATTAGTGTAATTACTCCATAAAAATTGTAATCTCTTTTTGTGATTATGTAGAAAAGTTTTCTTTACTCGTTATATTTTTTTCCTTATTAATGAGATGATATTGTAATGTAGATGTTAACGAGTACTCTCACTTGCGTAACCCACTTTCAATCAACGCACCATAAAATTGTACTCGTTAATTGTCGTAATACAATTGATTTTTAAGTATTTCTCGGTGTTATAAGGAACAATAAAAAATATATATTTTGTAATATCGATGCTATCAGCTTTTGCCCTAGATATACACACGAAAAACTCTGCTTTTTGCCATAGGCTCAGCTTCATGCATAACTTATATAGTCGTCATCATGAAAAGTGAGTAGGTAAATATAATATTTCCGATACTGTGATTCCGATACTTGAAATCAGATGACACGAGAAATTATAAACACGAAAAACTTTTAAAAATATTTTACGTGTATATACATTTACAGATAAGTTCGAATTAATATTACGGTTATTAATATTAATACGGTTTTTTATTTTTTTTAAAGATTTATTATATATAACTACTATTTCCATTAATGATATGAAAAATAATGAGTTATGCAAAAATTGAAATCACATGAATCTGTTATTATGCCGTTTATGTACATGTTGGTTACTGTGATATTTTACACACACACACACACACACACACACACACACACACACACACACACACACACACACACAGAGGATATA
>JANQDE010000027.1:332838-346543 GCA_037157785.1 Cephalotes varians
CACACACACACACACACACACACACACACACACACACACACACCGCGCGCGCGCACAAGATTTAATGAAAAGATTAATAAAAATAAACTGTATTGCTTTCGACTACATGGAAGTAGCGAGCGTTCCCTCGTGATTCCTTCGTTAAAATCCTTGACTTATCTTCTTATACTGCTGTCCTTTACGAGCATGCTATTTACTATCACATTGGTTCGATTGTTTCATCCTTCGCTTATAACAGTATTTCACAATTGTCTTATTCGATATTTTTTATAATTATTACATCGATAACATCTTAATAATGTAATTAATATATGCGTTGTGTGTATTGTGTGTGTGTAACACATCGACAATATATTATTCTTTTACTAGAAAAAAAGAAACTTTTTTAATATATAGTAATCATCATAAATCAGTATCAGTAATATAAATGTGATATCATAACAATACATATTTTTAATAACTTTTGTTGATGATTTTTACGTACGGTTGCATTTTAAAAAAGACATTAACACTTTAAAATATAAAGCAAAAGTATGTTATTAATCCATACGTGCGTAGATATTAAATTAATTAAATATTAATAAAGAATATCTTAGACTGACAAAAATAAAACAATTAACTCTTAACGCGTTGAAAAATCTAAATAACGATATGTAAACATTTTTTAAAGGTTTAAGAAATGTAAAATCTATAGTAGATAACATATTGTAGGTATAGAACGTTGTATTTGACTTCATTGACAGTAACATTTACAATAACATTTAATACGCCAATGATACGTGTACGGGAAAACGATGATGCAACGAAGGGATATACGGGAACTTCATAGAATAGAATCTGGCAGGCGCCATTCCACTATGCACAGTCCGGCAGGCATTCATAGTCGTCGCAGGAAATCACGGCATGATGCCAGATGGCTGGCATTCTCGGTGACATGTAGGAGAGGAATCAGGAAAGTTTTCTTTGTTCCTCTTCTGTTTCTTTTATTCCTTCTTATTTCTCCTTCTATTCTTCGGACAATCTCAGGTTTTCTCTTTATATCTTTCTCTCTCTCTCTTCCTCCCCCTCTTTATGGAAGGAGGTTGGCCCCTGGCAAGTTACACCTTTTTGTATATTCCTCTTTTTTTCTTTCTCTTTCTCTCTATTTCGTTTGGCACATATATTATATCAGTTTTCTTTTCATATCTTCTTTTGTTTCTGTGTAGTATCTTCGATTCAAGTAGTCGGCTACCACATTTTCTTTTATATATCAGACAGAAAGAGAGAGAGAGAGAGAGAGAGAGAGAAGAAACCAATAGGAAAACCATCTATTTTCTGCATTTTTCTGCAAGAAAATAAAACAATCACGTAGTTTCCATATCGTTGGAAATGTTAGTAATTTATAGAATAGTGCAATAGTATATAACAGGCTATAATGTTTTTCATTACAATTTAAGGGTCTCGGGAATTTGTCAAGAAAAGTATTAGGTAGAAATGACATTGATCATATAAATATACAATTAAAATAATTTCTCGTGAAATTTGTTTCCTGAATATCTTGCATATACAAACAATACTATTTAGAAGACACTATAATAAAAATACTTTTAGAACCGAATTTAATTAATATATGTACTTCTGGCGTTTAATTTTAGACGGTTTAAATTAATTTCTTTGTACTTTGTATGTAGTATCTGCAATTTTCAAAACCAGTTACTGTATGTTTTGTTTTACTGTACGTTTTGATAAAGTCAGCTTTTTTTTGAGTTTTATATAAATTTTATTGTTTCCGATGAAATGTATCTGATTATGTTGACTATAAAATATTTTTTTTTAATGAAAAAGTCACGGTATTTCATAGTCTCCGATCTTTGATGAACCATCGAGGCTGTTGGGATTTTAAACTCACGGTTGTTACAGTGTTAAATTAATTCACCCCCATCCCTTGTGTAATATCTCCGACTTTCATTGTCAGCTATCTCTCGTATTCACACGCGGCATTCCCGGGGGAAATATGAAGAGTTATTGAAAACCTCACTTCATCGAGTTTCAACAGTGTTTTGTAATCCAAATAAAACCATCGTGTCTAATGTTACTGTAATATTAGTAACTCTGCGAAATATTAGCAACTCTGCTTGCAAAGGAATGAGGCTTTTTAATATTTGTGACGTGTAATAGATTTTATGATTAATCCAATAATTTAACACGTTGATCTAATGGTTCAGTATGATTTTTATCCGATTTTTGTCCGTATAACAGATATGTATTCGTGATACTTATTCTAACCGTTTTTGTGCCATGAAATATTCTATATCACGTTTTATAATTACTAGAAGAGTTGAATTTAATATTTAGTGTTAGACACTATCCGTGTAATATAAGGAGATTGTAATCGATTTTCTTACCTAGCTCTCCGATAAATGCTTTAAACGCCCTCCATTTTTTTCTGAATGTGCCACATAAATATTATCATTTTCTACACGGTATATCGTGACGTGGGTTCTACATGGGAAAATGCTGCTCTGGAGTTAAGGAAGTTAAGTTAATAGAAACTTTGCACTTGTAGGTACTTATACGAAACGTTCTCTCTCAAACGTTTTCTTCGTAAATTGAAGAACGATGTGACATAATAACTCGCGAGCGTTTATATAGGGAGAGACCGGATGACGGTGACACTATCGTAGATAGATCGTCGTTTCCGTCACATCGGCAGTCTCGATGAGATATAGCTTTCGACGATAGATTTCATCGAGCACGTACATCCATTCCACGACACGACGTTGCGATTTTTTTAGTGCTGATTGATTGAAACACACGCATGCACATTCGTTCCAGGTTGCGATCGTCCATCGCGCGCGAGCCTCTTCGTCGCTTTCTCTCATGGAATCCTTGTGAACGACATCGGGTAATGCCCGTTACGTGTTTATGTCTCACGGTCGCTCTGTATCCCGTCGCGGTGAAAAGCGAGTTAATCCTTTGGAGAGCACTGCCGATCTAACGCTGCACCGCGTCGTCTGCTTTAATTTTTCGCAAATGATGTCGATTAATAATGATAAATACTTTGCATAATAATTACTTTGATCTTGAACAAAATATTTAAGAGTGCAATATGTCTAACAGTTAATATATTTACGTGTAAAATTTTTTCATCGGTTGGTCATCAGTAATGATCAAAATTTGATTAAAAAATGTGAAGAGACATAGAAATATCAGAGGAAAAGAAAGGATTATCCAAAAATTGTATTATTAGCTTCTTCTCTGGAATTTTATTACTTTTTATTCGTGTCATTTTTGAAACGAGAGAATGCTCTATATCATAATATATCATCATGCAAAAATATGAAACTTTTTCACAGTTTTTCCGAAGGGCGATCGAAGTGTTAATTTAGTGCACGATATATGACAGAGCATATGATTGAGCGCAAACCGAAAACGCATTCATCTGTGCGAAAAAATACAATCCGACTATTATAATTTTTTCGATATATTTTATCGGTTGTCGTAACAAAGAAAAACATTACGTCCGATATACAATAATCCTGCGGAATTTAAGAGAAAATCGAGTATATATCGCGAGTCCGGAATACTTCGCGAGTCGGATTTCGCAAAGAAATGCAACACGATATCCCACGCGTTCTTCGCTTCTCTCACTTGGGAATCATTCAAGTTCATTCTCATCACTCGAGGGCGGATAAGCGGAGGCTGCGTATGTCGTCGCTCGTAATCGTGTCTTACGTTGTTGCACGATAAGCCGAAACTTGTTTGTGTGAGATGACGGCGACGCGTCGGATCTTAGCGTCGACAAGAAATATCGCGTTTCTGAGAAATCGTTTTCTTTCGCTCTATAATCGTCGTTGTAATCTTTATTTTCTCGTATTAAATCATCGGATTAATTCCCATTCATGCCAACTCAATATATAGCGAATCAATCATATATCATCGTATCTCGTTGCCGCGATACGTTCATTTCTCATGCTCGCGCGTACGCAGTCCATTATTTAGTTTCTTATCTTCACTTTCGTTACGTTCGTATTGTAGATATCGCGTATTATTATTGAAATGTAGTAGCGTTTTTTTTCATATAATATTTAATTGGAAGCAATCGTAGCAACCTTGAAGTAAATATAACATTGTAACGTTTTCAATGATAAATTTAATAATTATTGTAGAATTATATCATATATTATGAAAAAATGATATATAAATTATATGTATTATTATAAGATACATATTGAGATGATATATATTACATAAACAAATCTATCGTATTGTAGTCAATTCCGCGATTCCATCGAACAAATTTGTGTATACTTAAGAAAATCTTTCGAAAGTAAATGTCTATGAAATTTAATTTATACATTCTCTTTCTTGTGGCATTTCACTTACATAATAATCGATAATATTTCACAAACAAATTGAGTAAAGAATTTTGTGTAAATTTTATATGAATTTTATATGATACTCCACATTAAACTCAAACATCAAAATAATCGTGCTTTAAAGAATATCATATATGCGCATGTTAACAATGTCATTTAATGCATCTCGTTCAGTTTATACTCCACTGACTGTATCGAGGAATGACATTTATCGTGCCCACACTTTTTATTATTCTATCGATACGAATGATGCAGTCAATGTATGTAAATAGTGTTGTTCGATAGTGTAACATGAATTAATTGATACATGTTCGTATCACGTAACGTATGGCATGTTTCCATATCGTACATCTATCTTTTCTAACAGGATTATTAGACGACAAATTTTTGTTAGATAGAAAATGTTATTGCAAAAACTGTATTAACTAAAGGTTATAGTTTAAATGAAAATAATGTATAGTCATATCCTTTACCATTTTTTAAATTATTTTTTAAATTATTTTTTATTACGTGATACGCGTGTGCGCGCGCGCGCGCGCGCGTGTGTGTGAAGTAAAAAAGAAATTTTTAATTTTAAGTCAATAAAAAGATATACTTATTCTTCTAATATATCACTTATAATAATTAAGAAAATTGTTTAGAGAAAAATTTGTGTGTATTTCTATAATCTTGTAATAATATATTATATCATTATTATCCGTATCAAACGAAAATTAACATTCGATTAAAATGGTTTTTTGAATAAAAGTTTTATTTTGTCGCAATGCAAATCAACATTTTATAATCTATGATATTGATGAGGTTACGCATAATTAAAGAATATTATACTCTGGATGTCATTTAAATGTAATACGCTACAAATGATTAATCTTATATCCAGTGATTATCTGACATTGTCTCGTGTATTTTCGAGGATGTCGCATTGTCGTGCTAATACAGCGTACGTCACTAATACAGCGCGTCGGTTATTTCATTATTCGTACCGAAAATATTTCATACTTGACTTTCGTGCGCGCGCGATCTCGGAATTCTCATTACCCTTCCGTGGCACGAGCACATTCATCAGGTGTCAAATAAAATTCACCAGGCTCTCCGTTACTTAAAGTTTAACAAAGATCTACTCTCGAAGCAGGTACACGACACTCTTATTTCAGTCGTGCATCGCTATCCCCCCCCCCCATTTTCTCATGACTGTCAAGATGTATTAAGATACTACAACCCTTCCCTCTCCCTCCCCCTCTCCCCCACACACAGAGGCACTGCGCTGCTATTTTTATTGCGCTTATATATAATCTCTTCGATAAGACACGTTAACTTTCACCTGTACGAAGCAAAGTTTACGATCGTCATTGCGCCGTCAGTATTTCATGATGGTCGCACAAAATCTTTGTGTACTGGAGAACGATCGGGATTTCATCTATTTCAGCTTTGACGCATGTTTCTGTCTATTAGTTGGGTTAAAGTAGAGAACGCAAGTCTCTAGAACTCAAAAGCCGGCTTTTGGCGCGAGCGAACCGTAAAGCGTGAAAATAATTTTGAAATAGTTTCAAGTTGGCGTTTCCTATGTACGCAAATTCTCGAATAAACTTCCTCCAACAATTTCTGTAAACCCGTCAACGATATTCCATGACAAATGACAGTAATTATAATTTGCCTGACGTCTATCAACATATCAATTGAATTACGGTCATCATTGTTTCTTTGAAATAAGCTTCTTTGCAAAAGCTATGAAAGAGAGAGAGAGAGAGAGAGCAGATTGCGGTTTGAATAATCTTGACATTTACAACAGTTGAATAAAGATGTTTCAAATCTTTTTGAAAACGATTTTAAATAATCAAACAGCAATTTTACAGAGTCTATAATTACAAAATTGTTCAATTTTCTTAATTGTTTGTAGAATATTTTTTAAATTACTTTTGCAAAATTGTTGATAATTGTACTTCTTTTACTTAAAGTTTTTTGAACATTTATTTATTATTGCACAAGAATGTGCAAATATACAGAATGAAATAATAATAATAGTTTATTGAGATACGAAAGAAAAGAAAAGAGGTCACATTAAGAACAAAATGTAATAATGTAATAGATAACCCCTCAAGAGACATATATCCCTGTTATGTTTGGAAAAATGTTGTTAAGAATAAAGTCTTCTGATTTTTCCGAATATTTTGTGTGCGATTTTGTCCTTAACAATATATTTATACATTTTTAAAAGCAACAAAACTCTTAAATATTTCTTTTAATTTAGGTGTTTCTTTTAAAATACAATATATTCTACATTTTCACGCTTCTAGTTTCGCTATCGCGGAACACAACAACTTAGGATATCGTTCCTCTTAGTTTATTGTTTCTTAGCATATTATAAGATCCAAGCGTATTTTTAATTCCCGTAAACGTATTTTCCTCGAACTCATGTTCCTTTAATATCTGTAAAATTTGCGCATTGCATATACAAAATGCACTGAATGTCGTGTATTTTTCCACACTAGAAACCCTGCGAACTTCAATTGTTGCATACACTTTTAGCGAAAATTTCATTGTTTTATTTATTATCATTTTCTTAGCTTTTAATAGTAGGACTAATTTTAGATTTATTAGATAATCTAAAAAATCTATTAGAAAGTATTTATATGAAATCAAATAAGGAAAAAGAATTTTCTACCTACATATTTGTACAACTCAAACTGAATTTGTCAGAAGCGATAAAAGTTGATTGAGTAAGATGCATATAATGTGGCAATTTAAAAGTTCAATTCATGCAGTTATACATACGATAACAAAATGTTTTAAATTATTTTCAAATTATGAAATCAAACGCCAAAATTTATTAAAAACTTTCGATTTTTGTTACTTATAATTCAAAGTTACGAGGATACGAATGAATTAGGACGACATTAGTATTGTGCAAAATATATTTCAGTATACATAACAAATAATTTAATTTTTAATATATTTATAAATGCATTAAAATGTATATATTTTCTACGTGCTTGGAAATAACATTTTTACAGGAAGTGCATAAGAGAGAAAGAGAGAAGCGCAAAAAAAGCGCGAGAAGAAAAATAGAGGAGTTTTGCATAAATATGTACATACATCAGATATTCGCGAAATCATTGTTCGTGTTAATTGAATATATTTTGTCCAATATTGAACGGGGATAAACGCGCTATGCCTGGGCATCCCCTGCATACAGAAAAATATCGGATAGCTCGATCGACCGGCCGTTTAGTCGACAACGCGTTCAGGTTCGGCGGTGGCAATTCTTATGTTGGCGCTAGACTATGCGCGATTCGTGGTGATTCGCGTCCTTTGATTTCGTCAAAGAAACCGCTCCGCTAGCGAATTGACACGAATATCAAACGATGAGCAAATTCGACGAATATGTCCATTTATATTGTTTGCAAATCTTATATGAATAGAAAATTGCGAGTTTACAACTGTTTCCGATCACGAATCGCGCAAGTCTGGCGCAAGCTTTAAGATTTCGAGATGCGTGAGATGGGTCGTCCTGGCAACCTAATGACAGAGAAAGAAAATCTCTCCTCTCTTCTTTCTCTCTCTCTCTCTCTCTCTCTCTCTCTCTCTCTCTCTCTTTCTCGTACAGGCTACATCGACCGTCGTAACGAGGTGTGCGCGCGAGGGGGAATGGGTAAGGACGCGGGTTAAAGGGGGAGCCGTTTCTCTCGGATCGGAAACGCGAATCTTTCTTCTTCGACTTCATTCTCCATACGTGTTGCAGAGAACAGGTGTTCCGTCGTGGGGTATGCGCTTTATCGTTTCTCTTTACTGCTACCTGCACAGAGCGCAACTGCCACAGCTTTATGCGAATTCCACCCACTCGCGTTCTTGATGGCTTCTTCGCTCCGCACCGACATTCTGTCTATGATGATGTTATTCTATCACGCGCCGAGAATATGACTTTAGATTTAGTTTTTTTAGATTTTTCTATCATAGTTAACTGAGTACTCTGATATGTTCACATACGACCAAGTGCATTGTCAACTTACATTTATGTATCATGTGGCGATTTATATCTAATCAAATTGAAATTTATTCTATTGATCTATATGATAATCTATATCTAGACTGCTCATTTCTTCTAGAAGAAATGATTTTTCTTGAACAGAATCAAAAGTTGCCTTTTGTAAGATATTTTGTTTGATATTGTGTAATCAGGAAGCTGTGGATGAATCAATATTATTCTCAAAGATATTTCAAATATTCTTTTATCTTTTTCTCTCGTCTCTTTTGTCATTAAAGAAACATATTAAATTTATATTTTGTTTTATTACATCTTTTCATTTAGAATGAATCAATTATATTTATAAAAATCTCATTTCAAACTATTTTTTTATAAACATTAGAAAACGTCCATTTGTACCTTTTTTTTCATCTTTATAGTCGGTCTTGTAAAACATTTTGCCTCTATTATTTTTCGACAAGTCGCGACAAATCCTTTCTGTTATGTCCAATTTCGTTTGTCTAAGAGTTTGATAAGAGCGGGCGGTCTGGAGAAAACTTTTTAAACTTGCGATGAAACCTTCGGTTATGTGAACGTGACGATACCTGGTTGAATGTGTGGAAACAGAAAGTCGAATATAACAGCGGTTCGTTCTTTCTCTTTTCTTTATTTGAAATCGACTTCCTCCACAGTCGAGCCGTTATCCATATCCAACTCGATGAACGACACTGTCGTATTGGATTGCTGGGCAAAGTAATTTTTTATGCATCATTGAATAAATGTCGCTATGATTTGCGAGAATCAAGGATTATAGCCGTGTCCTTAAGAAATTATATGATCTTTAATATTCGCACGGATATACAGTAAATTCAAGTTAAGCTTTCGACGAAAGAAATCGTTTTTCGATATTGAAACATAAATATGTCTAGAAGAATCAACTCTTCAATGAATACAATATATTTTTTCACGTTCTACTAGGATAGAGAATTTCGCAGTAAACTTTTGTGTGTATATGTGTGTAAATAAATTATTATTCTAAACGAAATGTAATTGTAATCTATTCTGATTTGCTCACTGATAAAACGGAAAGAAAGAAAGTTTAGCATTAAAAGAAACAATTTATATATATAATATTTTGCTAATTCTTTTCATCAAATGTTTCTCTATGGAATGTAGCAATTTGTACATATTGCGAGGCCAGTCTCACCACAGCTTGGCCAGATGTATTAAAACCGTGCGCTTAATCGACTTATAAAATACCAGGCCGATTTGCGGCATACATGCGGACCAATGCAAATTGCGCGAGTGTTCGATTTAAATTCCCGCGTATCGCGATACACAAGAATGCATCTAAAACAATTTATCGTCACGCGCTCGCGTCGTCATATACACGGTGTGTCTCAAAAGTTTCCGAACTTTTATTAAAACTCACTCTGTAGGGTAATAAGGTAATAATTAATAAATTTTTATTTATAATTATTCGAAATACATCTCTTCCGAAGAAATACAATGTTTACAATAGTATAACTTTAGAAAACTCCACTGAAAGTCTTTCTTTGAGATGATCGAAATGGTCTCGGTCAAAGCCTTCTGAATGTTCAAAATAGTGTTGAACTGCTTTCCTTTCAGCTTCATTTTTAGTTTCGGCAACAAAAAATATCACATGGTACTAAATCTGATGAATGTGGGGAATGATTAAAGATCGATTTGGAAGCGAGAAATTTACGATATTTGTTCTTTGCTCCAGCGTGATTTCTCGACGAGTGTCACAAAAGTATTGTCAGTTTTATACTTGTGGTAAAACAACTGTTAGAGGAGCCTCAATTCAACTTATAGAATTTGTGAATGAAAGTTCAACAAAGATAGTGCAATCTTATTTGTATAGATTTATTTATATAAATAACCTCACTAGTATCGTCCGTACGAAGAAAGTTCAGAAATTTTTGAGACAGACTATCTATGTACACACACACACACACACACACACACACACACACACACACACACACGCGCGCGCGCGCGCGCGCGCGCATACACACACATCGAGGTTGTAAAAAAAATAGCTCTTGCCCGCACATGTGATGTGATAGCATTTTGGTTATTTCGTTCATGGATAGACAAAAAAACATTGAGGAAAAACGGGAGGCAAATAGGCCGATAGTAAAAATTTAGTTTTCAATATTGCCGTTTCGAAACGATGCAAAGATAGAACATGAAGAAAACTCTAGTTGTGTAAAACTGAAAATCGAACAAACTTTGATGGAAACGCTATTAGCTGGAAAGTTCAACTCGCTGTTAAAATACGAAAACATTTCATTACAAAATGAAACGTCAAAAGAACTTGTAAAATTACAAATTGAAAAGATTTTGTTGAAAGTTGTAAATCTAAAAAATGTTAACGAGAAGATCCTTTAATTCGCTTGAATATTATTTGACGTAAGAATTTATTATTACAAGTTCTTATAGATATCGTAGTGTTAAGTTGACGCATCAATATACATTGATACAATATTGGAATGATAACAGTCCAAGACTTGTCATGTAGTATCGAATTAGCGTTGATTCGCAGTATTATCACAATACTACAATCTTGTAACATTGGCAGAATTCATTGCACTAATATTGATACTGTATCAATATCAAAACGATAATAGCGGCTTATAGCGAGAATGTGCGGGGGTTCTGGGACATCCCAGGTCACTTATACATTCTATTTTAATACAATGCGCGAATAGTAGAACTGCGGAGGAGATCGAAAAAAATATCGATAGTTAACTAGTTGAAAAAAAAATAGAAGCGTGAATGGCGACGAAAGAGACGGGGAGAACGCGATAGAACGGATTCCAATTTTAGTTTCCAATTTCGGCGTTCCGTGTGCTTTTCAAGCCGCGACGCAGAGAGCACAGCACGATGCTGCATTGCGAAAGAATGCATCTCGTGTTTGCGTCTCCAACGCGACGGCTGTGAAATTGCACGGCGCTACTCTCGTCGTCGGAAGCGTGCGGAAGGATGCCACGTACTTCCTTTTATCGCAAATCTTTGTGCAGGACATTACGGTGCAGTATCGCCACTCTCGTCCGCGCCTTCCTAAAAGAAGGTAATTCGTATCCACGATGCAACGAATCGCTCGATTGCTCGCTCGCATTTTCTGGATTCGGTTTAATTTCGCGGAACGATTGACCTGAACAACCAACGAGTGAAAGATCGTTGCATTATTTGTCGGTAGGCGAAAACATACGTAAGAATCTTCTCCGGAATCTTTGGATCTAAGTCGATATAGCGACACGTGTCTAGCAATCCGTTTGTTCAAATATTTTTTTTACACACCTGTCTACATTCTAGATTTGTCATACATATCGTCGTTTTATGTCATTAGATAATTTTTTGTGCTATATAAAGATATTTACAGTTTAGTTGTTGGACAAAATATAGAGTATATGGAATAAAAAATTTTGAATAAGACATAAATGTCAGTCTGGGTTCAATGCAAGTAGTCTCAAAACAGAATCGACTCTCTTTTGCATGCATAATTTAATAATATCGCAAACTTACCGTCGGTTTATTTTTATTGCTTTATCCCAATGAAATTTTTTATCGTCGCGTGTTATTCATCTTTTATGGTTTATTTTTATATATTTAGATTCTTCCGTTACGAGTAAATAATACATATGGAGAACAATAATTTTTGCGAAGTAAATATAACTCATAGTGCTACACACAAGCACGATACAAGAAAATGTTTATTTTTCAATGAAAGACAGATATAAAAAGATCATTCTTTTTTTAAGTTTTTAAATTTAGAATCAGTATTTTAGAAATTTTTGTTTAATGTGAAAATAATAATAGAGGGCACGCGAAATGGTGATTTTTCTTGCCGATCTACTTTTACGCGATGTAAATTTCATCTCAGCTCTCAAACAAAGAATTCATCATGAAAATCGCATTCACCCCTCGATCATACTAAAACAGCGTGGACTCTATATTTAACGCGACATTTCGTTTCTTCGCGGAGTGAAATCGTGAGGAATATATATGTCTGGGAATAAAATTCTTGTCGGCCGGCGACTTATCTCCGGTTCTTATCGAACCGCTGTCTAGAGAAATCTATATATTCTATCGTGCACTCTCCGACAACGTTGTGCTTCTTGGCTTTCGAAGTATTGGCAGAAAAGTACAGACTCCTGCTTTTCAAAAAATGTCGCTTCTGTAAGAAAGAGTGAGGATGGATGATCATTTTATTGTTTTAAGCGAAACTTTCTCTATTTTTAACTGACGCTTGTGTGTCAGTTAACCCTCTAAGAGTAGATACAAATTATTAAATGAATTATATTGGTACTAATCTCAAACGTAATAGATTATCACGTTATATAAATTATACATGAAAATTAATTTTCCCTAAGGTTAACAATGTTTAAACAAACATTTAAAAATTTGAAAATTAAATTAAATTAAAATTCATTAAATCAATTGTTGTATTTGTGTTTATACTGCAGTTTAGTTTGCAAAGTCTTATTAGTTTCCATTCACTTATTATTCAAAGTTTACTATCGATGCTTTGATTCTAGAACGAGTGATATTCTTTCTAGTTTCACTTGAATTTACAATCGTGAGAAAACACGCGATGTTCGGCACTCCGTGAATTGAATGATTGTCAAAACTTTGATTGACAATAAATATTGATCCAGAATAATTCTGTATACGATTGCCGCATATCATGGCTGTTTGTAAATGAATCTGGGTCGTTGCGATGAGGATCGACTAGTGGCTATTATCGTGAGTCGCCCGAGCGGCATAAGTTTCGCTCCATTCTAAACGAGACTTTAAAATCTCGAACGACGACAGTCGTCGCTAGATCCACCGGCGAAGTCATGTGGGAGTTAGAACCGCACTGTCGTTTCAATCCAAGTACGATCTAAAATGGGCGGGCTGAATAGAAGTACCTTGAGTACTTAATGCAAGTACCCAATGAAATTCAAGAAAATATTTCGCTCGACCTGCAGTAACGGCTGCAATAAACATGAAGCGGATCCGTAATTTTCGGGTTTATTTAAATGTAAAATACTTTGTTTTATACGATGTTATACATATTTATCAGCTTTGGGTTACATGATTAAAAGGTCAAATTAAGAAGCACACAATAGGAAAAGCAAATTTTTACCTAGGTATGCATTAAAATATAATAAATTAAATATATCTAACAATAAGATCTAAAAAATATGTCACGTACATACTTTTGTATACACAGTTATAATATACATGCAATTATAATATATGATATTTCAAGCAATATATAATATAATACATTTAAAAAAAACAGATTCTATTTTGGCTAAAAACATTAATTTATTCGAGCAAAATGGATTTTGTATGAACTCTGAAATGTCAC
>JANQDE010000027.1:346748-399890 GCA_037157785.1 Cephalotes varians
ACACACATTTATATTTCGTTATATAATATCATGATAATTCAATTACAAACGACATACGTTGAATATCGATATTTCGGTAATCTTGCAATCTATATAGGTACCGTAAAGTAATTCCGTAACATACTATTTCGCATAGACGATATTTGAAATAATATTTTCGTTTGTGTAGTTCGACGAAGAAAAATATTTACGTAACATACGATCCGAGCAGGAACATAAGTAACATATTCGCCGTCGTGCGACATGAAAACAACACTGGTCTACAAACCGAAATAATATCTCACCGAAACAGATTCGCGAGCACGAGCGCGCGACGAGAAAACTCATGCTCAGTTTTTGGGGATGAAAAATTAAAAAAAAATATCGCGGTTGCGTGTATTCGTGATATCACGATGCAGCGCCGTTACCGCAGCTGTAACTTGGTCCGGACTTGGCCCTTTGGCGATGGCAGCGTAGTTCGCGGTTTCGGACGTGGTTCCAAACGGTCGGTTCCCACGAGTACAAGTGTGTTGTACGCTCTGCGCTCGCGCTCGGTGCTCAATAAATATCTGTCGATCGCGTATAAACTTCGACATTCCCAGTGCAACGAAGCACACAACGTTAGGTAGGAATTAGAGCTTCCGGATCTGCGGTCGCGGTAACGCTCTAAGGAATGGACGTTTCCAACCGAGAGAGCGAGATCTCTCGCAAAAACGTAAACGCTTGCGTAAATGCCAGTGCCATACGCTGTTCGATCGATATATTACGTCCGTGTATGTGTGGCGACAGTTTTCCGGAGAGGTGAATCAACGCGTGCGAGAGATTTTATCCGAAACAGACGTCCGTTTGTTAAAACCGGGCTATAGTAACGCGAGAATCCGCTAGATCCTCACGCGTACTCTCGGTATCATTTGTTGCGTTTTGCTGCACGTTCGGTTACGTGTGAACAAAGCGGAGCAAATGCTCGGCAGGTAGAAGCAAAAACATTCGCTTTAAAGTAAAAATACGAAACGAAAAATGTTCGATGTTCAATATGAATAATATCTCACTTTTTTTCACTGCGAGGCATTTGCGTTCAATATTTCGAAATATTTCAATGCAAGTTTTGTCACTGTCGTTTAAAACTATCAATTTATTAACTCTTTGTGCGATTCGAAACGGAATCGATGCAATGTTTTTTTGCAGCGACTCTCCATAGATTTCTTGAAATATTCGAAATATAGTACTTTTATAGATGCAGTACTATAATTAATAAATTATCTCTTTGATATCTTTTTTCTTAAATTTTTTTCAGATTTTCTCTTAATTATCGTAATGTCATAATAAATCGATTATTATGTCGATCTGTGCTGGCATTAAAATGAGAACGGAATGGCTTTGGCTTATTCATAGAAATTGGTTTACCGCAAAGGGTTAAAGAATCCGTGCATGAAAGGTAACTGCCGATAGCACATTCTGTATGGCATTTTGACGTAAAGCGGTGCGCACGATCCCCGTGACGCGAGCACTCACGGGGTCAAAGTATCCTGGGGTAAGCGCCGCTATGAAAGCTCTATGTCGACAACAGCGTGGCTCCTGCGGTTCGGAACGCGTTCCGACCAACCTGCATATACACCTGTATACACGAGCTCTGTCCGACGTTAACTCAGTTAGTCGCCACACTGCGCTCACCGGTGATACGAATTACAGTCCACCCCTACAGCCGGAACATTCCATAGACGTGCATGGCGTGTGTATTACCTCGTTACCGCGCGTTTCCCAAAGTTACACGGTAAGCCCCGACGGGGCGAGACACGCGCCCGTCCGCTCGGCAGGCTTGATTTCGTCTCGCTGCTTATTAACAGCGACACTTGCTTTTAATTGACACCAACAACGCTGACGAACGATCTGTTAATCCTCGCGAGTGCGAAATGCACGCGGCACGAATCAGCGCGCGTTGAGTTCAATTGGAGTCGTTTAACTATAGGCGGATTGAAAACAAAACAATTTTTTTTAAGTTTTATTTGAGTAGCCAGCAATAAACAATTTCTAAATTTAGAAAATAGCAACTTACACACAAACTGCGAGCTTTGCAGTTTAATATTCTAGACTACTTTTTTTATAAAATATTTCTTTATCCATCTTTTTCTATAGAATTTTTAACAGTACTTGAAAATATCAAGCTGCACGTATAGATATGGAAATGTGCAAGTGAACGTTATGTGCATGTGTGCGTGTCGTAATAAATTGTTTGTCAGCTATTTTTGTTTAAAAAAATTTTGATCTGATTCTGAATTACATGTTAAAATTATAAAATTTTAACGTCACATTAAAATAATAATTTCATCTTCATAGTTTTGTGAGATTTTATATATGTTGTAATCTCTCTTTCTTATTAAAAATTGTAAGGTAAAAAAAATGTTATCCTGTATAATTGAATTATAATAATCTCCGTTTTTTACATTACAAATAGCAGAAACGTATAGTTGATAAATACTTGATAGATAATGTTGATAAATATTTTGCAATTTTTATACTTTACAAACATGTTTACAAATATTTAATTAAATTAAAAAAGATTGAATATTGCACCAAGTGCGACATATTTCAAATTACACTTACAATTAGCGGTCTTCCATTAAGTCAGATTGTAAGAGAATGTGAGGAATTTTTCACATCGCTTTTTTATATCACACATGAAGCGTTATGTATGCCACTGTGGTAGCACGTCTCTCTTTTCCGTGTCGCACTTTATTCTACAACACGTAGTAGTATGGCCGAGGGGATTGCAAAGTAATAGTCGCCTTACGGTGACAAGAGCCCCGCGATTGTCTGGCTTAAATTAACACAAGAATAATCCGCCTCTCCCTTGGTCTAGCACTGGAATTTCCGTGCCGCGATGCTTCCTGAGATTCCGTGTCTCGTGAAATGCTTCCTATGCACCAGCTTTATATAATATTAATACAGCAAATTATATCATGAGACTCAATGAATATTTTAATTGTTATTAGACATCAAGAATCTGCATAATTGAGTCAAAATTCAATAATATTTTCCGATTTGAGATTAATTTTGTTCTCCTCGGGGCACGTATTATGGAACTTTTCGGAATAGATTCCGATTGAAATTGTTTCCTAGATTTCTATTGTGTTTTCTAGGGAAAAATTCCGATTGGAATTCATTCCGAACAATTCCATAATACGTATTCAGATTAACATTCGACAGTCATATATTTTCTAAAATGATAAAATTGGAATATTTCATATATTTCATTGACTTTTTCGAGAGAGAAGATTTAAGACTTGTTTGGTTCGAGTTAAGTTTTCGATTATAATTGAACAAATAAGATTATTTGAAAGAAAATTACAATCTTGTAATCTTAATCGCGTGATCGATTCAAACGAATAATATGAACGTTTGTTATTTTCCCGTTATTATTGCAGTGACAGTTTTTAATGTACTGTTCATACGTTGCAATGAAATGTAATATAAAGTATCAAGTTTGCTCGTAGTTGACGCGTTCGTCTCCAGATACAAGAATTATAATAATCGAGATCATAATTGAGATACCGCCGTTACGAAATGAGTTTGTAGATCGGAGGGTGTTACAGCATCACCGCGATCCCTGTGGATGTGCAGGATGTGTGGATTACCTCGTTACCGCGTTTCCAAAGTTATACCGTATGCTTCGTGCTACCACTGCCGACTTGGATTCATCGCTCGAATCCAATGGTTACGTTTAATTAACGGTTACTGCCGGCGCGCGGTAAACGCTTCGTTCGAATTTCCGGATGCCGTTAGTCTTTGTTACGTCGTGAATCTCACCACGGTAAGTTCTCAATCCTTATCTCGATCCTTTAAACGAACTTTCCCGATATATATTATCTACACGAGAGAAAGAGGTAGAATGTATAATTATTCGAATGTATAATTATTCGAAGTATGAAACTGCATAAAGAAATGCAATTGTTATTTGGCTGTTGATAATAATAACATGGTAATAATAACATTCTGATAAATGTTTGTAACGAGCACTGTGAAAAATAGGTGTTAATTGAGATCGTTAAGTAAATGGACGTAATGATTGCCCAGTAATAAATGATGTGTGTTTCGCGAAAGAATAATGACCGAAACCTGCCAAGATCTGCAAACGGAAAACACTAAAACGAAATATACAAGAATACAAAACTCGCTCATGGTATTCCCGTAAACGTTTTTACTTTTTGCTCAATGGCTAGTGAAAAATGTTTATTCGCAACTTTCGCCAAAGATTTTAACAGTGATGGCAGTTTTTAATTTTATTTCTCAAATAATGCATGTAACAAGGAATGATGAAAAAATATCGTTCGACATCTTTCTCGACATTCGATTAATATAATGCGAAAATAAGTCGTGCGATATTTCTTTTTGCTCAATTTTGGGCGAGACTCTCATCACGAAAAGACACGTGGCATGTATCTTCTTGAGACAGGTTAAATTACGGGAGGGCATTGGCGCAACAGTGGCAAAGTAATAGCTACCATAATGACGGGAGACGGTCCCTCGGCGAACCGAGCGAGAGCAACTCGTTGTCTGTGTCGGTGTTTCCACACCACGAAAGTGCACAAGAAGATGCTAGAGAAGACTCTAGATTTTTTTTTTTTTTTAAGAGAAGAGTTCATTTAAAGAAGGATTATTTAGAAAATACAGCGTACATTTCAGCCAATAGCAAAAGAATATTTGGAAAAATTGTTTTATTATTGCGGAGCGTAAGATATGCTTTTGTATCTATTGTATAATGGAATGTAATAAAATGGATATTTTCTATGAAAATTGATTACGCAGCGTCCATGCATGAGCACTAGAGGATGAGTGTCGCGACTCTACTCCCCATTTTCACCGGGGGAACGAGTGGCTGACGCTACACGAATCGCGAAAGTGTCGGTGCCGCTCTCAGACTTCCTCTTTGTTGCGTTCTCCTTTATCTTCCTCGTATTTTCTTCATCTCGAGCTTCTCCCACGAAAGATTATTCACATATCACGATTCAAAAATTATTATTTTATATTAATTATAATATTGTATATTCAATGAATATGCCATTAAAAAGAAGTAATGAGAATTATTAAATTTTTTAAATGTATTTTCAATCTGTCTCAGAAATATTGATACAAATATATGACGCGTTGATATAAATATATGACGTTCGAACATTAGTAAAATTTTCTATTCTCTCCGTCTCTTTGTTACTAAGTATACTCCACGAACTCGGTGACATGGAGAGAGGGCGTTAAACTTGCGGGAAACGATCCAGCAGATTTGGCGTTAGTACTTTGAAGTTTTGGCAACTTTGGCGATATTGATGCTGGAGCGTTTATATTCGGAACTCGCCGATCTAATTCTCATAAGGATCTTAATTCTACAATTATGTTATATGGCTTTCTGCAGAAGCTGAGCTTTATTCGCCTCTGCGATAATCGCTCGTTTGGATAGACAAAAACACATTCTATATATTTCATATTCTATATATCATGTTCTATTGAAAATTATTCTATTTTATTACAGAAATTATAATATAATTAAACGTAAAAAATTGATTTGATAATTTTGTTCTTGTTCTACATGATGTTCAAAATGGTTAAGATTACAATACACAACTATCTTTTAAATTATAAAAAAGAAAACAGAATAAAATTTTAGAGCAATTTAAATTTTTCATGAATCAATGGATATTTTCTAAAATCGATAACGGAAATTTATAAAGTCTGTAAGATGAATATTGAAATCTGTTAATTCATCAAAGATGTTAACCGGAGTGAAAATGTGTCTTTAAATTGATTTGATTGTATCTTTATTTATTGATTACTACCTCGCGCTGCTTGCTCTCACAAAGTTGTAGCCTTAGCAAAAATCGAATACTTTTATATAGACGCTGATATTTGTTCGCACAGGTGTTTAAATAGCAATTGTTGGAGCAAAAAGAAAAATCGTCTGATCGGATCGACATTCACGCGATCCGCGTTCACAAATATAGCCGAACTTTTGGTTTTTATCGGTAGCCTTTGTCGACTTTTTGCACTATCGGCAAGCTTGCAAAACGATGGGCTCGGTAAAAATGTACGACTGCGTGCGCGTCCCGTGGGATGCATGTTTTTCGCTGTTCGCTGCGCCGGCAGAAAACCGTGCGCGGCCACGCGTTATCGTACAGCCCGCGAACGGGCGAATCTGAATAAAGCGGAATGACAGCGAACGGATTCCCCGAGTGACACTAAAACAGCCGGCATGCGATAAAATTCTTGTTGATTCGCGCGGTCGGTGAGTCGTTATCGTAAAATTCGGAGAATCCGCGCTCGTATCCTTAATATGCGTATGGCATTTTAAATTCCCGCTCATCGGACGGAGTCCTATCCATGTATCGCGAGAGTCATTTGTAAGAATTGTACAATGACATTTGTTAAGAGGCATCGCGGAGCCCAGCCGTTCCGAAACTTGTAGAATGCATAAAATGTAACGCGCAGTCAACGGTAGTGTATGCTTGCTCTTGTAACAGCAGAAATTGGAACGATAATATGTAATTGATAGTTTTCCCATTACCTATGATTGATCTTTATCGTGAAAAAATATTTCTTTTACGATTTATATCTGCAAGTTGCTCTGACATTCATTTTCTCAAATTTGTATAAGCATTCATAATTGCTTATACAAAACTGATTGCGAACAGAGTGCAACTAATCTAATTGATATATACTCTGAATCAGGAAGGATAGCTAATTTTTTTAATTATTCTGGCTTTTGATAAAGCTTTAGATAAAATTTATATAATATAAATAAATTTTATTGTATATACTTGATGCTTTTCGTTAAATTGTATTTAATTGCATTTAATTATGCAAAAGGATAAAAGCTTTAATATTACAATAACCGTTGGTTTTCTGCAAATAACGAATTGAAAATTATGAAGATGATTTTACTTCTACAGGTATGTTTGTTTTACACACAAAAACGAGAACGTATATACAAGTTTGTATAATTTTGCGACTTAATAATCTCATCGTATTTTGAAAAACTAACGTGAGCACTTCCGAATCTACAACTTGAAAAAATCGAACTTGGTCATTTGAACAAATACTCGATAGATGATGAGTGTTCGAACTTCTTTGAGAGCGATTTGACATTTTAATACATTCTCTGTTTATAAAACACACGCACGCACGCGCGCGCGCGCGCGCGCGCACACACACACACACACACACACACACACACACACACACACACACACACAAAATGTCCTCATATTTTATTCTTCGACAGAGAAACTTACTTCCGCTTTCCATCGAATAAAGTAAATGTTATGTTAATATCGCGCGTGCACAAGCGTGCACGAGCAGGGAGATGATGGTGAAACAAAATAATTTTGAAGAGCATATTCTCGTCCTACACGAATTATTTCTTCTACGTAACGGAAGATTATAGTTCTTTGTACAGTATTTAATTTTTTGTAGCGATATTTATTTTTATGGGGAAAAAACAAAAAACATTTTATTAGTCTCTAGCCAGTCTGAATTGGAAAGTCAATGAAATATTTTATTCCGTTATCATGACTTATTTGAAATTTAAAGTACTTATTAGTTTGCAAAACCGTCGTCAGCATTATTCGTTCTTATACATTATCTTTTTCTCTATATATACGTTCTATATATTTTCGAGATTGACGTATTTTACATTTTTGTCACTTCTATCGAGTTCAAGGAAGGAAGGAAGACCGACGGCTTTGTTATCGAGTAATACACCGCCGCGTTGCAATTTTGTCGCGTCATAACGGATTGAGAATGTTCCGTGGTTCTGGAATTGCAGTTTTCTATCATGCGGTTTGAAACGCAGAAGCAGCTCGGATCTGGCGCAGCAGCTCGTGCGTTTCGTGTGTATATCATATGTATGTATAGATTATGAGCTACGTACAGAAACAGAATGAGAGAGAATGAGAGAACGAGAAAGAGATATGACAAGGTAGAACAAAAACGCATGTATTCTTCTTTCTCATGAGTTTTGATAGTAAATACTTATATGGAATAATATTATATATTATATGTATATTGTGTTATAGTGGCGCATTATGACTATGCATTCGATAATTGAATGGCGCAACTTATGTGAAATCGACTATGAATCCAAAGCTATTTCATTTTGAATATTCCCGAATATGTAACTACATAAGGGATAGTAATTGGATAGTAATCAAAGTGAAGATTACCGTAATCGGTAGTTATCGCGTGAGAGAGACTGTGTGTATGTAAAATAAACAACATTACGCAAGCAGTTTCGAGAATTTTTCAATAATGACGAAGTTACGTTTATACAATTGTTTAAAATATCGTAACTTTTAAACAGCGCAACTTTTACACATGAAAAATTATTGCAAACAGTTAGAAATAATTTAGAATCAAGTGAATATATTATTGATTTTTTTATTTCAAAATTGTGAGTTACGCGATAATTATTTGATTTAAATATGATCTTTTTTATCAAGATTGCTTTGTTTTGTTGCATTGTTGTTTCTTATAATTTAAACTTATGCGTGACTTTACTTTGGGAGAATTAGTTTAGAATAAAGAACACCAGAGCTCAAACACATTTTTTTTCATCAAAAAAGAACATGTGAAATTTTTTATAAATTTTATAAATTTTGAGTTAAGATTTTTTGGCTTACTCTATATACGCGCGCGCGTTCGTATATGTAGATACACGTGTTAAAATTATATATATCACGCGTTTTGTGGCTTGTACAAATAGAAGTGCATGCAAATGTCATTTTTCTCTTTTTTCTTTTTTTTACAAATTGCATAGGGCAAATGATCAGTGTGACAGTAGAATTCAACATTAAATTTTTCAAATTTTTTTATCTCTACGATAAATATTTTCAAAATTTTACGTACCAAATTGGAAATCATCTCTATGAGACGAAATGAATTTTATACTTCTCATATTTATTGAAATAGGAAATATGATGAGAATAGAACCGAACGTGATCTCCAATGGCAAAATTATCAAGCAGCTTTTATTAACTTGTCAAGATGGAACTGATTTAAATGTATGAAGATCTCTTGAAATCAACATATTACGTCTTCATAAAATTACTATTCTCACGCAGAGATTTATGAAACTTTCCCATGTCATCAGAATAAAAATGGTTTCTTTTCTTAGACTCGCGAAAAAATAATCTTGTATCTCGAATCTAAATCTGCTATAAAATCTGCTTATGATATTTGATTATCAGAGTATTAAATGATATGAATTATTACCATTTGCTTTGGTCACTAGCTCGTGCTTTCGGTTTCTCCGAATTAGAGTTATACAGAGGCAAATGCATAGTCTAGAACCAAGTCTGATATTCAATCCAGCAAGAAATCAAGCGCGGAGAATGATTAATCGCGCACCGCGTCGCGACGCGATCCGCCAGCTGGAGGCAAGACTCTCACGATCGTTAGGCCAAGGGAGCATCCATTATCGAATTACGGTACACTCATCGGATTCTTACCCGATCGCACCTGTCATAATGGCCGTGGCGTAATTAATTCCACGACGATATGGCAATTTCGTTCGATCATTCGTAAAGCTGCACAGTTTATTCAGCGTGCAACAATGATAATGCTTCGAGAATTTAATTTTTCCTCGATACATCTCGATCTTTTTTTATGTAGTTTAGGTCGTTTGTGTAACTTGACACATTATATAACACACGAATATTTTAAAACATGAACATAAATCTAAAAATATGCAAGGGATAATATGTCGTTAATCAGAACAGAAATACAAGGGAAAATATTGCATTCTTGTTTGCGTCATATGTATACCGCATTTTTTAAAGTGCATGACCCAATATAATGTGACGTTTGCAAATAATCACGCTGCATTTTGTATTTTGAAATTTTCATATCCAAATCTCTCTCGCATCTATAGGCCGACAGCGAATCCGTTTGCGTCCTATGGACACGATTTTGTTTCTGTGTCAGTGTCCCGAACGGGCATTTGTATGCACCCATGCATATACATCCATGTGAGTTCATCGTGGTGTGAACGCGAATCCGCTCGGCGTCGTTCTTGATTCGTGAGTCCGGGTCTCTGCGCTCCAACATTTCGTTCATACATTTGCACATATAACGCGACATCTGTCCAATATCTGCTGACAATCCACAGGGTCTTTCTCCGTCGCTTCTCTGTTCCTCTCTCTGCCTTCCTTCCACGTTTCCACTTGATTTATATCGCGAATCTAAACGAGAGCGCAGATGTACATGGACGTGATGCGTGTACAGCAATGCGATGTGCGATTCGCCGCTTCTTAATGAGAAAAGAAGGCTGTTCTTCACATTGTAGCCTGTAGTTGAGATCGTTAATAACAGGATAATAATAATAATTCGAAACTGAAAGTTTACTTCACAAGATGAATAATATGCCACTAATTTCATTTATTTCGTCTTCTATTTCTTTGTTGAATGAAAATATTTAAATTGTAATACATTTATAACTTTTTAACTTTTTACTCGCGTAAAAAGTTTTAGTTTCCAAATATTATTGATTTTGATGATAAAAATATTACATTTTAAAATTAATAGTAAGAAAAGAGAAGAATATTAAATTCTTTGATGACTAATAAATAATTCACTATTTCCAGTAAGTATTCATTTCAATTTATAGAAAAATTTATATAATAATTATAAAGAAAAATATTTTTAAGGAAAAATATTTCCTTAATATTTATATATTTATTGTTGAACGAATTATTTCTTATTTCACTTATATCATACTGAAAATTTACTTCTTTTTATTGTATGTCAGGGATTAATATAGATTTAAATGTTGTTAATTTCTTAATTATAATAGGAGTTTTAATTTTTTTTTTTTAGAATTACGTCTTTATTATTGTATTTTCATCATATTGAATGCATGCAAGCGTAATAATTTAAATATCTAAGTATATGTATATATATATATATATATATATATATATAATCGTTGATATATTGTGTGCTCAAAAGTTAAACACGCTTAAAATAAATTTTCACATTATGCTGTTTAAAGTGTCTTAAGCATTTACACAAGATATTTGCTAGTTATGTCATGCAAATTCTGCGAAACTCCTTCTCTCTCGTGCCTCCTTCGGAGTCCACGACGATAGATGTTAATGCTTGGATTAGAAGCTCTCTCTGCGGATTTTAACCACTTAAATGTTTAATGATGTTGTCTTGTAAATGGAAGCAAATATTTTATTGCTTTATGTTTTGGTTGGTCTTAGGACTTTTCCTATTTTTTTAGTAAAAGAAAATGTAAGACTAAAAGTCATATTGACGACTCGTGATATTGACAACGCGTTCGTCGCGATTCCATACGGACAGTTATGTACCGAACATATTAGTCCGTGGGCCCATTAAAATTCTTCCTCTTCCGCACGAGTATTTACCCACGCGACATCCAAGAAGAAGAGTCGGCCGCAATTACCCGAAAGCAATTTGAAGATTCCGCATGCATCCGTGCGAGTACGGTTCGCGTCATTGTGCATGCCGTGTAATGAGTGGATTAAGTTTGTGCACGAGCGTGCAGGGCCCATGGCTCTTAAATTACGGTGATCCGCTCAGACCTCGTTTTCCTTTGCGTTTCTTCTCCATCCGCCTTGTCGTGCCCTTCCCTCGCGTCTTGTAACGGCCGGCGTCATGCACTTCGCTCGATTCCGACCTCGTTCGGAATCTACATCGTGGAACTTGCGAGCTTGTCCGAGTTCGAACTGCTGGATTTCATGTCTTTCGGCCTTTTCTTCACGATGGCTAACCGCGTTTGGCAGAATCGCTATTTTCTATTCAAATTTTATTTAATTCAGCTTTCCGAATTTATTTCGAAACTTGTGCGAAACAAAATTACTTAATTGTTAATTAGTTGGAATTATATTCCAACGATGAGAAGAAAAACAAATATAAAAGTTATTATGGATATGGTTAGATATTTAATTTTAAATGTCAGATATATATATATATATATATATATATTAGTCTAAAATTTAAGTCTAATCACGATATATCTTGCAAATTAATTTTGTCTCAAATTTATTCTATGCAATAAAATGTAACCTACACTCGAGTTCATCGTCTTAATATATTTTTACAATTATGAGCAAGAGATAAAACCTATCTAATTTATTTAATTTATTTATTCTACGGCAGTTTCAAGCGAAGTTAGATTGATTTCAATTCTACTTTACGATAATTGCAAGCTACTCGAGTTAACTCCTCAGTTTACTTGATGATGATTAAGAGTTTCTATACAATTGATTCTCTCTGCGATCTGCTTTACAATAATATCTTAAATTGAAAGATACGAGCTCTCTTAATTTTTGCTTACAACTGGTATATTGGTTCATAAAATCGTTTTAATACTATATTGCGTTCGACTAATGCGAATATATTACGAAGTCTTTGAAATAACTCCCAAGTCTGATTCGCAATATTTGATAGGTCGACAAATTGACTTGATTTCGAGTCTACTTTACGACAGATAGGAAGCAAAGTGGAGTCGTCTGGAGTCCGCTTTGCCATGTTGCGAGCTACCCAAATAGTTGACCCCGCTGTCGCGACAGTCAGCGCGGCGAGCTTTGCTATCGTCGGAGACTCCTCTGCGCCTTGAAAATTAAATCAAGCCTCAACGAGGCGTCATTAGGGCGAGACCAGACTCTCGTCTCTCTGACGAGCAATTTGCAGCGCCGTTCGCTTATATAGAGGCGCGAATATACGTGCAACATGCCCAAATGTTGAAAGTGTTTTTCATTAACGCGCTTTTAGTACTCTCCTCGGGTTAGTAACCCCTCTACGCTAAAAGGATAGAATGGATAGGCCATCGATATCGACCTCGTGCAAAGCGAGGAGGTGATGAATGCTGACGCGATAAGGATAACGTGACAAATTGATTCCTTTGGGGAATCGATTTTTACGTTCCTTTGAATTCGCTTCCTCGCGTAGAGTTCGCACACGTAGATCGTGCACGCTTTTGTCAGGCGGATCTTAGAAATTTCGATGTAAATAAGCGTTGGTATATTGCTCTTGAAATTGATTGGCGCGTAAATAGGAAATTATTATTAAACAGTTGTAATAAAGTTTATATTAGAATATATTAATGCAGATAATGTAGATAATGTATATAAACTACATATTGATTAGTATTGCTTTTTTTTTCATTCAAATTTTTTTAATAAACTTTATCCTCTTATTAAAATTATCCTTCGTACTTGAGCTTTTACATGGACGTATTTTTTTAATAACAATGATCAAAAATAATAAAAAAAGTGGAATTATAGGCTAATGAGTGCAAATATCAATGCAGTTGTTGGAGCGAAAATTAATATTAATATATTTTAGATAATTACAAAAATTATTTACTTCCTCGTTTTTTTATTTTTTCAAAATCAAAAGAAACGGTTATTCATGTTGATCCATATAATTTATGTTTATATCATTGGAATTTACATAAAAGTCAAAACAAAATAATGATCGTAACTTGTAAACTTAAACTTCACATTTTCGGGTCAAGAATATGATGTAGAAGGGAGGTGTCTCATGCACATTATCGCGAACAATGTATAACCCTTTGTATTATCCATCCGTTGGTGTATTCAGGGCGAGCGCAAGTGAGCCCGAAGAACGTGCGCGGATCAAAGCATTTCCTTTCGCACGCCATTGTCCTCGCTCTACCTTTGCACTTCCGTGGGCGGGACGAGCAAGAGTGTCTAGTACTTCGGTGGATTAAAACACTGCTTGATCCTCACTCGATCTCACCAGAAATTGTCCAATAAAGAATGACGATGTAGCTAGAGTCCGACCGCTAGTCGATGGCATTCGACCTCGAAAGCGCTCAAAGATTCAGTAGGGCTGACTCATATCGCGATCAAAGGTCAATCGATTTATCCCGCATATTCTGCTTTTGAATGCCGCGGAAAATTTGAGATATTTGAAGCATTGCAGATAATGCATCGCATAGAATCGCTTGGAAGATACATTTAGATGGTTACGTCCTTCAAGACCTATTATGAAAATTGCATGGTATTTTATCGCGGTATTTCCATAACGATGTGGATAATGCATTTATTTGACGAATAATCGAATTTCTGCCTTTTTATGAACCAATATAAAATTATTATTTTTATTTAGCTTTGCTTGTAATGAATAAGTTGGACAGTTCTTTAGATTAAATATAGTGTGATGATGAATTTTAAATAGGCAGATCAATAAAATACACATATTAACCAAAGCTTTAAGTTAATTTTTTTATGTTGAATTAATAATTTCTATAAAATTTAGTTGGATATATTCGTAAAAGGAGGGGCGCTCATTTGAGATAAAATCTTCATGTAGTTGACAATTGATCTTTGAAAATTAATATATTTTTTGATGAGCTAATTAATGCAAAAAATTCTATTAAATATATCGTATAATTAGATTGAATATAATATTATACGCTATAATATATTGTTAACAAGATAAATAGGAAACGTTTTACTTTTATCGATTAATAATAAATCAATGACAGGGATTTTTTAAAAATAAATTGATGTAAAAGATATTAAAATAGATATTAATCGAGACATTAAGAGTTTTTGAGATCTGAATTAAGACTAAGGTAATAAAAATTGAACAGAGTTTCGCAAAATAAACTTGAGGAGAGTTAAATATACAATAAAACTTTATTTTTCTTTCAACGTTTCTCTCAAATACATTTGATTTCAAGAGGCGTTAAAGAAAAGCTAGTGTCGCAAGTTCTAAAAAAAGAAAAAATTTTAAGAAGTCTAACGAAAGTTCGCGCTATCGTTTCGGATGAGATCTTCAACATTTTTTATTAACACGCGTTTATCCTTCGAAACGAACCACGAACTACTGGTTACACGATTTGCCCCTTGACTTCTCTTTCCCTCTTTGAGAGAGATTTACTGAACCACCTTATGTCGCAGGTCCGACGGTGGTCGATGTTGCACAATGTGCTCATGAAACACGATTCGCTGACGCAGCAAGATAAAACTTTCTGTTCCGTAGTAACTGACACGGAGTGTTCGTCGTCGTCGTCTTCCTCATCGTCCATCCTCTTGCTATCTGCTTCAACGTTTCCTGCCACGATGCTGATGAGACGTCTGCCCGTCAATTAGAACTCATTCGAGGAGCAATTAGCGCCACCAATATCGACTGTACGTCTGTGCTCTTTTGCGCTCCTTTGTGCTTTTTTTCAAGGACTATCGAGAAAATTCTCAAATGAGTTTTTAAAGCTCCTTCTATTAATAATATTCCTTTTTCCGTTTTCTATTTTAAGAATTTTTAGAGATACTTAGGAATACATTGAAAAAAATTTGAGACTTGATTGCAAAATCGATACTTTTTAAAAATCAATGTGCTGCATATGCAATTCTTATGCAGACTTTTATTATTATATCAGGATCACAACATACCGCACATGCTGAAATAATTTACGTCAATCAATTGCGAGAATAGTGATTCTTAATAAAAGTATTTTGAATTAATAACTCAAGAATTTACGATTATTCGTAGAAGATTCAAAAAATCTTGAAATAAATATTTTATTTTTTCTCTTTTATATATATATATATATATATATATATATATATATATATATATATATACTTGAATGGAAAATACAATACATAAAATACAATTTCGCGTCGAGTGATAGACGTCGAATGATAGGAATCTAATGAATTGCTTCCCGGTACCCGAAACATCGAGGTGTTTACGTTTATTTTCGCACTGAAGTATACGTGAAATCGAGTACTCTCGTTTCCGAACAGCTTGGCGCAATAGATTCACGAATTTCCTACGTGCCTCCGAAATGTTTGCCATAGTAATGCGTTGCTATCCATGTTAAATGATAGTTACGAAGCACGTGTAAACGATAATGTGGGAAAATATTTTTTAGTCCGTGAAGCTTTCAAGTTCGCCTCACGTGCAACGCCTTTGACCCATATTCGCAGTGCGCACTAGTGTTAAATATACGTGTTTGAACTTAATTTGCTAGTGGATCCAAGAGGAAGGCCGTGAGAGTTATAAATCTTCCTCATAGCTTAGATAATTTTGAAATATTTCTAAAAATACGGATGAAAAACATTAGTCTGTGGCAAAATGTAAAATGAAAATATAAATAATAAATTAAAATAATTTTTATATTATTTATTTTTTAATGAATTTTTTTCAGAAATTTTTCACTTTAATGTTGAAAATTCTTACCAAAAATTTTTTGTCATTTGCATATCAAATAAATAATATTTAACATTAGACAAAAATATTAGTTACTGAAATGCGTCAAATTACATATGCGGATGTTCTCGTTTACATCATGAGTAAAAAATATATGACAAGCATAATATAATTTCAGCAAATTCTTGCAAAAACAGCAGTTGTAACTTGAATTTTTGGGATTATATTTTTAAGAAACATAGGAATGAAATTAAAAAATTAGTATGGAAAAGTAAACGTAATAACCTCAAATACAATTTTTTTATTCAATATTGTATACTTTTAATTCCTTCCTTATTTTAAATTTTTAAAATATTTTATTAAATATCTAATTTTACAGTAAATAAATAAATTTATCAATTGAAATGATAAATTATTTTAGTTTACTCTTTTGTTCGCGACGTATAAATTGCTCGAACGTGAAAATTTAAATGGGAAAGCTTGGAGCTTACCTTTTACGAGAATTCCAATTTATCGGGACGTCGTGTCGGATTATTCGCAGATTTTCGCATTATCTTCTCGGAAGGGGTTATCGCGACCATGCGTAAATCCTAGATTCGCATTCGTCTCGATGTCGCATGCATATGCGATATCAAGTGCGACGTTTGCGAGCTTTTCAAGGATCGCAACATTATCATGACGCAACGTTGCAGCGATGAGTGTAAATTCCGTTCAAATCGTTGTAACATGGCGCGATGAAATATTCGAATATGAAATTGTGCAGCAGTTATAAAACTTTTTCTTGAGCAGAAACGTATATGAGGTTCGCTGTATATGAGGTTCGCGCGTAAGTGTCGCTAGTAAAAATTTGAGCTTTCCGAGCTTTCGAGAAATTTTTTCAGAAGTTACTAAGAGTATGTAACTTGCATATACTTGTGCATATTTCAAATATGTTCTTGTTAAGAAAACTTATGTACTCTTTTTGAGTTTTTTATCAATAAATAGTTACTATTATGCTACGAAATCTTCGTGAAAAGAAATTAATGTAATGTAATATAATGTTGCCTTTTTTTTTTTTTAAATTAGAGAACTGTCTATTTTTATATACGCTCGGCGTATATTCGTTCTCATTCTTTATTTGTTCTAAGTCTTCACCGTTCAAATTCTAATCTTGAAAATGCAATTGCAATGCGATTTCCGTTCCTGATGCGTAGCACGATACGGCATTTGCGAGACCGCGAGCACTCGCGAAGCGTGTTCGCGTTGAGCGGCCATCGCGATGGAAATAAATTGCGTTCGGAGCGCAGTTAACCCCGATAGCCAGAGCGCGTGCCAATATATATTTTATATATATATATATATATATATATATATATATATATATATATATATATATAGAGAGAGAGAGAGAGAGAGAGAGAGAGAGAGAGACTCGTAAAATCTCGGCCTCATATGTCCATTGCGCGTGCGGCGCCAACCGGCGAGAATAAAATACGCGTCGCGCGCATAAAACGAGGCCAGAGTCGGGAATTCTCTCGACTATCTTGTTCCGCAAGTTACTTGCGCGCCTGAGCTTTTCCTGCGGTATGAATCGCACACACAACATTTATAATACATACAGACCGCTTAGACCGCTAGTGAAATATGGGTGACGCGGTGAGTACCATATGTTGCATGAAATGTATACCAGTTATAAACTCTGATCTCTCTCTCTCCCTGATCAATTTCATGTCAAGTTTTCCTCGGCTACTTCGATCGCATATTGTTTTTGAAACTTTCTAATTTTTTTAGATTAACTCTTTTTAACATATTCGCACATTTATCGCGAGTTTTCAGTTAGCTTTTGACTAGAAAGATTTTTCGAAAGATCAATCGGTATGCGTGTCTTGTTTTGTGACAAACAAATGTAATTTTTAACAATGTCTTCGTGTGTTATCTGATTGAATTAGCATTCCTTTTTTTGCTGGCAGTACTTATAATTATTTAAACAATATTTGATTGCTTTCTATATACTTACATAGCCACGGTAGCAAACATGTTGAACGATCGTATTCTTTCGCGAGTAATAACAGAAATATTAAATAATCCGCATCTTACTCTTGATGCAAATATTTTCATGTTATGGTTAAAATTCTGTCGCGAACATGTCTTCTAAAATGAACTTAATTAACCAAATATTCACAGCAATGAATGTACGTCGCATAAATTAATTCATGACTGTGCTTGTAAACATTTATCAGTATTTACTATCTGACAACATATCTGTCAAACGATATGGTTGTGATTAAGTGTTTATAAAAACAGGTTTACTTGGAACAATATACGGACATAATGGATATATTTACCCTGTGCACTGTCGTGGTATTTGCGGGTGAAGAAGGTCGTAATTGTGCATGAATATGCATTTGCAGGCTACATACGGTATCTGCCAACACTGGTTCACAGTTGCAAATGATTCATATTACGAATTAGCATTAATCTAGATTCTACAATAATTTTCTGTTTTCTTTCAACGTGATGATAAATACGAACAGGAAATGCAATACGTCTGTTTATTACGCGTTATTTCTGATTTGCCTATTTTATACAACATACAGTACAGCAAACTCGTGAATGACGAGCTAGTGCGATACAAATCTATTAGCTGTAAATATCTGCTCAATTACAAGCTTTTTATTAACTCGCATTCATCTATAATCCGTTTTTCTTTTTCCATCATTACACATGCATTGCAATCGACGTTACGCGTATCTGTTTTTAAAACGATATTACTTGCTTATCTGTAATTGTAGCGTACAATGCATACAGTTGCGTGTAATTAAAATTCATCTCGTGTTTCCAAGCAAGGAGCTAAATTCTAAGGTTAGTAATCCAGGCACATCGCGAGGCTTACTCAATGACATAAAGCAAAGTGCGGAATACTATTTAATTATCTCCATCAAACAATTTTTATTTTACTTATATCTCGTTTACAAATTTGGATCACTCATTTGATTGTAAATTAATAAATAAATTTTATCACTGAAATAACTCTAAATCGTTGCACGGCATCACGATCGGCAATTATTTTGCGCAGAATTTACTATTCACTCAAACGATGTGCGGAATGAATAAATAAAGTATTTATTTACATACATCATTCATTCCAAATAACTCTACACAAAAATGTAAGTTATTTTTTCGAAATACTTTGTTCGATATTTGTTCTATAAACAGATGGAAAAGTATATGTACGCTAATTGAAAAATTTGAAAGTCATTGATGAAATTATTTTTGTGTGTAAAAAAATTCTATAATCAAATAAATATTTATATATTAACGTTTACATTAATATAAATTATAAAAATTATATATAAATTATAAAAATTAACGAAGATAAAAGCTGTGATGTTTTCTACGCAATTCCATTAACACATGATTGCCCGTGATTTTTTCTTTGGCATTGTTACCATTAATTTTTTAACTATTCTTGAGATTTTTGTCGGCATTTTTCTCAGCTTTTGTATTTACCGCAAATTACATTCTTTCATTACAATTTCAGCCCTACGAACGCTACGTTGCAGAACAATTCCGAATAATAAACGACTAATTGGAGGAATGGCGCGTATGCATATGCCTGTACGCCGCGTCCTTTAAAAGCCGGCCGCGCTTTGCTTTATATACCCTTTGGTCACCTCGTTCCACTTACGAAGGTACAATACCCACGCAATGGGAATATCTAATGACCTCCCACGGGATTAAACTTTGGAAACGAAAATAATGCGATCCCTACGACGCGGAGCACTTACCGGCTTAGCCAGCTTATTCTTCGTGGAAATCTAATTTTCCGTATTGGCCTCACCTGGAAATATAGCGTGTCGCGAGCATAAACGTCCTCAATGGGCTATCTCGACAACGTAATGCAATTTTCATCGGAATCTCTAAAGTTCAATGATCCCTTGCGAGACTTTTATAATCCGATTGATCTTTCAAAGTCAAATGTTTTCTATGCGAATAGTTGATTACTGAAGAAAAACGCTTCTTATATTTTTAATGAGAATACTAGGTGTTTTATCAAGATTAAACTTTATTAAACGTTGTATCTTAATTAGGGTAAGTCCTTGTGATTTTTTAACCGAAAATGATTTTTCGTGCTTTCATGCGAAGAAGATTACGTTATTTATCGGATTTTCTGATAAGACTGCTGTCGCTCGTATTTCACATGAATGTAAATTGCATTGACTTTACTGAGAGATGCATTCTACATTAGAATAATATCAACGCGCGATTTCAGAAGTCGTAATTCAGTCTCGTTGTGGAGATATGAGTTATGATATATGTATCGCTATATCGAGAATGCAAAATAAAGAAAATTTTACTTTTAAAGTTTCTTTTCATGAGAAACGATGAGACAGTATATTTTGGGCAACGATGATGATAATTGAAAAACCAAATGCTTAATTTTCTATGCAAGAAGCGTTTAAGTATTTATCATTTAAATGTTTCAAATAACAAGATTAAAATAAGTTAAATATGAAATCTAAATATATATCGTCACTTATATATATATATATATATATATATATATATAATTTAGTTCGTATCCTTTACTATTTGAAATACATATATAATCACTTGAAAACAATGCAGCTTTCTTATCTTTTGTTTATGATAATTTATCATCATTATTCTACGTTAGCAATCGTGATTAATTATTTGAGGCAACTAGAAAATCTTTCGTGACAGTTAACGTGTTGATTAATAAAAAAATTTTCTGAAATTTTATTAGCATTGGTTGCAATTAGTTGCAATTATTTAAGAGTATTTTATGTGTATTTAATTCAAAGGAATTTTACACATAAATCTTTTATATACGTCCATCAAAGGATGTTTTCTCTTGGAAATGAAAATATACACGTATTTACAGTAATTTTTAATGTAGAGGTTTGTAACAAAAACGTTGTAAACTTTGTTAGCTCTGAAACTACTTGTAATTAAATTTCAAAGAAAAGTTGCAAGAGAAAAAGGTTTACTCGACTGTATCAAAATTGCGACGTTAAATATACTTCCTTCCACGCTCTTTGTGCATTTTACATTATAATTAAGGAAATGAAATAAAAAATATTGTCTCGGTATTCGCAGTCATTTTTGTACAACAAAATAAGATTATGAATAATTTCTACAATTAAGGAATCTTTTACTTCTTTTGGAACATTATGATAAATAAAAAAGCGATATGTATTTTGTCATTTTTGTATAATGTAATTGTACTTTTGTCACATGTAGATTTGAATATACATGTTTCGTTTTGCATCCAATAATTTTTTTTATGAAAATAAGCATCTGATAACAAAGGAAATAGTAAGAGAAGATCCTCATTGCCGAAAAGAAATTTGTCTTTTATAATATTTGCTCTTTTTACGATGACAACCACTATTACAAACAAATTATCAATATTTTTTGATCAAAATATTCTCGATTTCATATATAATGTGTTTACTCTATTCTCGTTTTAGTATAGGTGGAAGGAAATTGATCGTGCAATTATATGAGCGTACCGCCACGAGTATCACTGCGCTTGTACGATCGTGGAACACTCGTAGGGATAACAAGCTCACAACTTTGTGATCAGTAAAACCGAAATGATCGAAATAACCCCTGTTTCAAGTTCGCAAAACGTGTAACGTTAACTAGCCGAAACGCCAACGTAAAGCGATCATATAAGCTAGCAGTGATGAGACGCGGCGCGTAGCGATTCATTTCGACGGAAACGATGATCGATCACGGTTACCATATCGTACCGTATTACCGTTGGTGCGCAGTGCTAATCCGTTGAAACTATCCGCGCAACTAAATGTTACACCAGACCGAAATAAACGTCTGGTAATCTCCTGGTAATCCGCTTAGCCGAAACGCTGTTGCCAATATGCTTTTCTGTCCTTTGCGGCTGCGAACACGATCGGTTTCGCGAATCTGCCGTGAATATCCTTTTTCCGGCCGATGCACCTGTCGTCTATCGCGCCGATGGTATCGAGATATTTATGACGCCACCGACAACGTTGAGAGACGCGATGATGGAAAGGTGATGGATGCGTATCGTCACGACGATCCAGATAGATATAGTCAACGTAAAATACATCATGCTTTGGAAAGCTATATCGATAAGCGAAAGAAAAATTCGTAACAATGATAGGAAAATCGAACAATGTTACTTCTTTCTTTTGTCAGTATTATCTTTTCATTGGAAAGAGTAACGTTCCGAAAAGTAAACTCTGCAGAATCTACTTTTTAAAACTTTTTTTAGTCTTGATAACGTATGTCGAGCACAAAATAATGTTCAATCTTTTCTTGCACGAATAGCGAATCTTTTTACATTTTAAAAAGAATTGTTCAGAAAAAATGTGAATTAATCTGTTATAGTTTTGTTGAAAAACTAAATAGTTCCTTAAAAAGGCATTTAAAATACAATGGAAGCATAATAATCAATGATAATCGAATTATATTTTATATGTAATAATTTTTATAAAAATAAAAAATACAACAATATAAAAAATAAATTTATAAAGATCTCTTCTTTGTTTTAGTAAGGGGTTCCAGATAAAATTTTTTTTGTATAATAATATCTTATTACGCGATAACTTATTCAAGTATTAGTCAAACTTTAATTTGATATTCAAGCCTTTGATGTTCAACCTTTGATCAATGCAAAATCGGATTTCGTTATTTTCAATTAAAGGTACGAGAATCGTCGGAAAATTTGATTTACCTTCGAATTTTCTAGAATTGTCAATTCTCTCTTTCTCTCTCCTCCTCCCCATACTAATGCATCGGAAGAACAAAAAATCCAATTTTCTTTTATACAAAAAACGTGAAGAATTCTTCTTTTTTATTCGCTCTTTGTTCATTTTCTCCAAAACAACAAGGTGGAGATACATACATAAAGTGATCCGTTATAAGCGATATACAATTGTGAAATTTACGATCCTATTTAGAAAGAGAATGAATGAAAATGTAGAATAAAATTTCCTCGTGCAAGGCTTTGTTTTCCTCCAATGAAGTCAATTGTGAAAATAATCATTTTTTGAAAATATTCATTTATGATCAATTGATGAATTTTTGAATTTTTTACTACTTGTTGTTAGTACATTTTTTTCACGTAGGATTACTTCCCCATCGTGATTGTACCAGAAATAGCGCACTATCTCATATGTAGCATATTACTTGACGCGCCTCGTTGCCGCATTGTATCCTATTTGTGCTCGATAATTACTTTCCATTCTAAGATGGAAGGCCATCACATCGGGGGTAGAAATCAAGCCCAAAGATTCTTGTGCCGCCGTGCGCGACTGGGCGTTAGGGATCAAATCGACGACAAAAGCGTTTACTGGGAAGAAGTTACGTCGCGAGCTCGCTCTCTTGTTACCGTCGACGTCCTTCGAAAGTAGGAGTGCGCGGTCGAATCGAGAGAGACGAGTCGTCGGGTCGAGTATCGATTAGGTTGGTGTACCTAGGTCGAAGTCACCGAGATACTATAAGAGGAAAAGCGGCGGCGGCAGTGGCGGTTGCAACGCCGCCGCCGTCGGGAGGATCGATCGTATCCTCGCCACCCTCCCTTGTCCCTGGCTGAAACAAATAAAACGGTAACAAATGCTGCCCCGAGACCGATTTCCGAGCGGCCCTTTTGGCCACTCGAGCTGCTTCCCAGGTGTTTTAACATTCTGCGCGGAAGCGAAAACGTAATAGCAACAGCAAGAACTTTTATTACGAGAGAGGCACTCGTTCCGCGTCGATTCTCTCTCTCTTCCTCTCTTGCTCTTTCTCTCTCTGATGTTACAGATACGTATTTAATTAATATCGGAGACTACGTTGGAACAGTCATATAAAATATTGTAATATTAACATTTAAAATAGAATTTTGCAAATAATGTCATAATGTATACGGAATTTCATAGATTTGTTGTATCTTGGCGAATTCTGTGAGTTAATTTTCTTTACTGAAAATTTGATAGGAAAATTGTCACTTCTTGGAATGTGATTTTCTTTTGATTTTTTTATACTAATTTAATTCTCGAAAGCCTTTCCGTTATTTTTGATTCATAAATTATTCGTTTTTTATGATTTTGTTAATTAATTCCAAATTATCTGATCGAGAAATCCAGATGATAAATATTTAATAATTTCAGGATATTCTGTATAGCCAATATTTATAGGCAAGAGAATAGGAATCCTTCGATTTTCGATTTTCCGAAAGAATCTTCCTGTTGAAATGAGAGATAAGTCATGATAAATGATGAACTTTCTCGACATTCTCGCTAAAGAAATATCGACACGAAATATTACAAGAGAATCACGTGATCATTTTTCGCCAATTCCAGGACAATTTATTAGAAGCTTATTATATGATTGGCGTGCAAAGAAAATGAGTCATTTCCTTTATCATTTTATTATTAAATAAATTATATTATTTCCGTTCATTTATGAATTTAGGATTCTTTGTACTCTCATAAGATTGAGTTTCTTCTCGTCTGCTATTGAAAGAATACTTGCCGCAGCATAAATAGAGGAATCGAAAAAAAAAAAACAGAAAAAAATACAAAGCAAAATTAACAAAGTTTCAAAGAAACGTTTGCTCTTTAAAGTGACAAAGGATAAGTAGCACTTGTCGTATTTTATAAACTAATAAAGAATTAATGAATAAATGACCATTATCAAACAAGAATATTTCGTTAGCAATGCGATAATAAAATGATGATAAACTCTCTATTTTTTTAGATTAATTAAATTAATTTCGAGATAATATTGTCGCACGCGATTCTCTTTTTTTATAAGTATAGTGATAGCTAATTTAAACATTCATTTTTAGCATTTTTAAAACTTACATGATGTTAGACACACCATTATTAAATAAATTAAATCTCGTGTTTTTCGTGAAAAATATCTTCTAGTCTTGCGAAAGTTATTAAAATTTATTTATGACTTTTTGAAAGTTAGAAAATCTATTAATTTAACTTTAATGAGCCTTTTTGGTCTGTGACTAAGTTTATCGCATTACTGCATCTTGAGACCTGTAATCTTTATGCATAATAATGTTTAATACATTTTTAAAACATCGCCGCGCTATGTATATTATCTTTGCTATTGCTATAACGCGCATTGTTTACAAAGAGAGAGAGAGAGAGAGAGAGAGGTGTGTGTGTGTGTGTGTGTGTGTGTGTGTGTGTATGCGCGCGCGCGCGTAGCTTATTAAACTAAAAAATTTAAATTTACTAAGTTCTTATCGTATTAATCTAAGGTGAGTACGAACTATCAAAATTGAAGCAAAGAAAATTATATATACATATTTCTCTCAATATATGTGTTATAATATCTAATATTAATATGCTAAAGTTGAAGTATTTTATAAAACATTCGTAAAATATCTATAAAATATTTTATACATATATAAGTGTGCAATCACACATTTATGCACAAATAGTAGTGTGTGCTGCTTCATACGATAATATATAAGAGATTATTACTCTTGTAGTATAATAATTATTATTATGTACATGTTATTATATATGTTGACATTTATATCGTAAATTTGCTAGTGTTTGACTTGGCACGACTTCGAATGGATACATCGAAGGAAAGATTGATCGATCTTTACTTTTATAATAACACTTAAAAAAAGCACGAGGTCTAAGATATGCGACACGATTATATTTAGTTTTCTGTTAGCCTTCCACTGATCTTCAGAGTGGAAAATAATTATCCAATACAAACGGAGCACTACCTTGAGTTCACAATATCATATAGACGAGACGCGTTCCGTGTGTCTTTAAAGCGATGAAAAATTCTCTCGATGAAGGGAAAAAATGAGCGTTTTATATCTTTGCTGCATAATTTATTTTACTTGTTTTTCTTGTAAAACAGAATCATAGTTAAAGTAAAAAAAACAATAAAAAAAGTTCTACACAGAAGATTCTTCAAAGATACATGCTAAAATTTGTGTAGTAAAAGGGAAAAGTCTATAGTAAAAGAGTGAAGCTTGACATAAAATCTCTCACGAATTATGTACGATCTTTAAAAAATTCTAAAATATATACAATTCTATTATACTATTAAGTGTAGAAAAATTTTAAGTCGAGTAAAAGAATATAAATATAAAGAATATAAATAAAAATTAGTTTTCTTATATATATATATATATATATATATATATATATGGCAATCTGCAGATTTTACAAATGTCAAACGGAGCTACGATGGAACCGATATCCCTCTCTCTTTCTCCCTTTCTCTCTCTCTCTTTCTCTTATTCTAAAATTTTTTTTAAAGAAATTTTTGAGAAGTTTTTTAAATGCTTTAATTTTTACAAATATGCAAATCTATCCATATCGGTTCGTAAAATAATTTTAAAATAGTATAATAAAATAGTTGAGTCTAGTGATTTTTATATTTTATTTGATCATAGACCTCGCTTTTTTTTTATCCTCGTTTTATATATATACAATATATATATATATATATATATATATATATATATATATATTTACTATTTACGCAATTGATTGAGACCCTGATCTGTATTCATATTTTAGCGCTGTATATTTAATTGTCAGCTGAAATCATATTTGAGATTTTGCAACAAATTTGTATTTAAAGGACGTAGCATTTAATATTAAATATGATGTAAATATCAACTATCAGACCTTTTATTATTTATAATACTTATTTTTCGGAAAATACGTTACGGCTTGTAAATCAGTTTTGTAAGTAAAATAATTTATGTAAAATTCATTTGCAATTAAAATCAAAATTTTTGTAATGATCATTCATTCTGCATGATAATTAATCCTCTCTAAAACATTACTTTTTTAAATACACATAAAAATATGAATAAATGAATGTTGTTATCGTTCGTGTTAATGTACAGTATGATTATGTCGTCGTGATGGAATAATTTTTGCTCGTGGATAACAGACGCGAATAAATGATTTTCTCATTGCTGTTAAATCAGTTTAATGGGCTCTTTACGCTTCAATACATGTATATATTAACATTAACGTGTATAGAGCGCGCATAACATAACGTTAATGCGGCGTTCATCGGAATTTCACGAGCATCGATCGTAAGTATCGTCTGGCGATTTTGCATTTATCATGAACGTATAAATTTTATTGCGTGACGAGGCTCAAATAACGAGCATACATCGGCAACGCAATATTGAATCAAATATATGTATGAATTATGTGCGATAAAAGGATATTAAATAGTTTCGATTTATCTACCTTCAGGATGTCTCCCGTCTCTTGTGTAGTATCTTCAAGAAATTACAAGTCCGTATTTTACGCTCACATAACTACGGATATGTGTGCATTTCTGCTAAAATATTTAATTTGTCTCTCGTCACTCATTCAGTTATACTTGTTTCTTAACTTATTTGAGTAGTCTGACTTCTTGCTCTTTCGCCACATTGGTGTGATATAATTAGACAATCCGCTTCTTGAATTCCCGCTTGTATCATGTCCCCAGAAGAAATAAATTACAGCTAAGTTGAACTCTACACAGAACTGAATTAGAGTAAATATCAAAAAGCTTTTTGTAATAATAGTATCTTATAATGATAAAATATTAACTAATAGAGAAGAGAGAGAAAGAGAGAGAGTTAATTTTGACTTTACACCGCGTTGCATTGTCCCATTTCTAGGAATGATTTACAATTAACTGCAACGGCTAGTAATTTTTGCTATCCTCTCGCGGCGTTAAAAGTATTTTCGACGACCATCTGCATTATACTGAAGTTATATCGAAATTTACTTATCAAATTGCACTATTAAAGTTATCGAAAACGTGACGAACTAAGCTTATCAGAAAATAATATCGCAAGAAATTACGTAGATAATATTTTAATTAAATTATATTCTTATGTATATAATATACAGCAACTGTTATAATTGTTAATAAAAATGCGTTTATGTTGAAATTGAAAAAAAAATTAGAAAATATTAAAGATAAAAGAATCGTCATCCCTTGCCAATATATTATATTATATCATATGTATATTATTGAAAGATATATTCTTTCTAAATAGTGAAGTTTTCTTGCAACTGATAACAACATCGAAAAGGATTTTTTGAAAGAATGCATATTCTATTTTAGCTGTTGTTCAGTTCCTACACGCATATTTAATGAAACATTACAACAATTAAGTTGGAAAAACAAACTTCAAATATCGATATTTTGTATATAGTCTGAGATTTCAACTTTTAATTCTATGAATTTTATCAAAGAATCTTAAATTGTAGTGACATTAAAATGCGAGATCAAGATTTTTAGAGACACAAATTTTGCAAGCGCCACGAGGATTCATCGAGAAATGATCGAGAAATGTGCCGCGAGATAGGAAATGGCAACGACAAAATAAGATTATCGCAGGTTATCCGCTTTCGTATGGAGAGAATCTTCGGCGAGGAGTTATATGTGGAGCGAGGTGCGCGCAATTTTTGCACATCATATTTCTGGCTGTTCCGTGTTGCGGATATGTATCGCATGAGTTTCCATAAAACGGATCTCCTTTTCGGAAGTTCCGGCACGACGTGGAAGTCGCGTCGCGTCGCGACCGACGTCCCGAGAAGGCTGTTGAACCCACCGCGCGCTTTTCCTTATCCCAAGACGCGGAATTACTTTGGCCGTGGAACGTGCGCGATAAGCTGCACGAGCGTATGCCGTGCGGCGTGACGGAAAATGGGCGCGAGCATCTATTTTCGTTCCCGAGTCACGTAACTACTGCGAGCGGCAGACATATATTATATGCTACCTTATACTCGCCGCCGCGTGGTATTCATCTCGCTCACGGTCGCGGCCTATGACGATATTCCACATCTACCGAACGACGTGCCTAATGAGCCGTCGTTTTAATTTGCGTTAACGATATCTCGCTTTGCGTTTCACTCGCCGGGAGTTTAATTTAGCCAAACACGACAAGATTATGTTTAACGAGCATGGTCGAACGATGTCGCGCTTGATGCGAACATCGTCATGACGAAACAGAAAGTTTGGTTTTATCGGACAATATACATTATATACGTTATATATAATATACATATTAACACAATTTCATCTTTCGTTATTATTCAACAGTATTTCTATAATATGCATATCTGAAATAATGTTTATTTATTTTATTTTTATGAATAATATATACGTTGAATAATCATGTAGGACAGCTGTGCTGGTTTATATCCATATTTGATTATTTCACTTATTTTTCTTTATTTCTATATATTAAATATATTGTTTTTTTATATTTTATATATATATATATATATATATAGTCTCAAAGTTATTCTGGAGCGTCTTATTTGATTTATAAAGCAAATTGTTAATGAATTTGTAAGGTTAATTGTATTTTGAGTAAATTAAATTTTTATTCGCTAGTGTTGCAAGATTTATAATAATTGGATGTATATATACGGTTAAAAATCGGAAACACACACACACACATACACACATACAGCGGAACATTAATGTGGAAAAATTCCAGTTACGCCAGTGTCACGGAATTTGCTATGCAAATGCGCTTTACGTCGAGGGTATCCATCGAGCTTTCGTGGCTGCTGCTCATGGATGCAATCTGTTCAACGAGATGGAAGACAATGTTGCACCAGGTGTTGGATAAAACTACTATGTCGCTAACGGGTGATTTAGTCGTGCTTCTATAATTAGTCTTAGTTCTAATAACCGGTACCTTACGCGATTCGCAGTCCAATTCTGCCGATTGCACGGGCATAAATTTTGGCCAATTGACGTTACTCGGATTATCGAACGAAATTAAATCTTTCGTGGTTACTTAACTGGACAGCTAGTTTAAAATACTATTAATTTATGATACCAGTCATAGCAAATCTGGCGTGTGCCACGAAACATAATGCGAATTCTAATAAGCGTGCGTACTGTGTGTGGAGGAGGGGGTTCGCAGCTAACTAATTATTTTATTAGTTGCGACGCTCTCCAGCTTTCAGCTCTTAACGAATATTAACTAAAATTAATTACGTAAATGGCGCAATTTGTTCATCTCGCTCGCTAATGTATGTTTTCTGTAAATGGGAATAAATATTGAAATTAAAATTTAGGTTTTCAACTAGCTTGTAGATGCAGGAATTATACAATGCCGCAACAATATTGATTTTAATTCGAATAATATTTTGTATTTAACAAATCAATTTTTCTTCGGCAAAAGCATGTAGCGATAAATATCTTAGTAATTAATGTTCGAGTTAAACTATTTGATAAAATCAAATTTGTGTGTATGTGAATTTAAGTAAAAAATAAGATTTTATTACTCATTGTCAGTCACATCTCAGAAGTATGAACGATAGAATGTAAACTCTCATTATTAGAGAGATATTTTGAATACTTATATTCTTAAAATTTAGGAGAGCATACAGCAATATTTTATTAAAAATTGATCCTATCTCTATACATAGGATAATAAAGGGAGAGATATAGTTTGCGAATCCGCTTTCTATAGAAAAACTAGTTCTGACGCGACAATTTTATAAATTTAATCTCGTTTTTATTCTTGCATTTTCCTTCCAATATTAGTTATTAAAGTTGCGCCGTTTCGCGTGCGACTATACTGTTAGTCGTATGCATTACGTCTGCCGCTTATTCATTGTCGGTATCAGATGCACCGAAGAGCGCTACTACAAACGCCGTAATATTTGCTAGACGCCTATACTATATGCGAACGCAGTTGCCGCGCCGGCCGGCCGGTCGACTTGTCCCGCAATTACTTGCACGGAAACTCATGAAAGCGGGTCGAAGAACGAAGAAGTCGTCGGCTGCCGTCGTCTTTAGCACTGTTTGCGAAAGCAAAGAAGTCAAAAGTCATTGCCATTTGGTACATGATGACAATACATCGCCAAAGTTGTTTAACATCTGCGTTTCGTCAGAGGACGTTATGACGTCTTAAAACGTCATCTAAGAAATGTCTCAAAACTTGGAAAACATTTTACAAAATTATCAGAAAGACATACGAATATATAACTTTGAAATGTCTTGTGTTTTGATTTATGACGTTTGCGTAAAATTAATGCTAAGAACCTATTACGCGAAAATATTTCCGCATCCGGACGTGCGAATGCGCGAATGTACGTAGATTCTTGAAGATAAAATTTCAATATTCACACGCACGCGGACGGGACATTCATATTCCGCTTAACGTTCAGTAGAACGATGGTACAGTTAAAACGTTCGCCCAAAACCATCCTAATAATTCAGCCAGCACCGTTCGCGATCCTCTCACGCACATAAATTTCCCTCGTCGTCGCCATTAGCGCGCGATTTCGCTGTTCACCGACGTCCGTTCCGACCGCTGAGTCTTCGCTCGATGTGAAACGTCTCGTTGCAAGAGAAGAAAAAGGGAGCGGACGTTACGAACGATCCATCTCTTTCGATTAATAACCGTCCGCTAGTCCGTCCGGCTGCATTTTTTTATTTCACGCGCTGTATGTCAAAGGGTGATATACCGGCAGCGACTTCGATTTTATAGGTTTCACGACGCTTATTATCCCCGTACTGGCAGCCCGCAGCCGAGTTTCATTCAATAGACGATTGATGCGGTGGGACGCCGACGGTCCCGGCGGCGGTCGTGCCAAGGCCATTCCCGTAGGACGACGAAATTGCTTCCGCTCGCTATTCGAACCCAAGGCCCCCGATATTCGTGCTGGAGCCGAAGCTCGCGATGAAACGGAGGGGGATGCTACACCGTGTATAACGCGGTCGCGAATTGCGGCAGACGGGCGGCGCGCGCGCTCTTTTTCCGCGGTACGGCGCACCCGCGACTAGCGATCGATCGATTGAAAACTATTTCAGCGATTACCCTCCGAGAGAGAGAGAGAGAGAGAGAGAGAGAGAGAGAGAGAGAGAGAGAGAGAGAGAGAGAGAGAATTTAAAGAAAACTGTCATTGAGGAAATTTGCTTGCAATTTTTTTGTAGCAAAACTCTGATCATAGTCTGCAATCTTTGATTATAGCTTTTTAATTTCTGATTCTGATCGAATTAGACGAGATTTAATTGAATTCTGTGTTACTTATCTGTACTCTTAATTCTTAATCTCAAGTCAATAATCGTTTTGATGAAATTGAGTTGATAGAATATGAACTGAGAAAAAGTCAAAGATATGTTATCTTATTCGAAACATTTTTTACACATGTTGGAAGGTAACGCAGGAAAGCCTGAGCGGTGTGCCGAATAGGAATGTTTCATTTATGCATCGCGACAAAAGCGATAGAGGCCGTATCGAGAAATGTATATGTGCCGACGCACGGATAATAGAATGAGGGTCGCAATAATGCAAAGGGAGGAATGGGGTCGGATCGATCATTGATTCTGACGTGGCGGAGGTGGAGGACACTGGTGGTGGCGGGCGTTCGATTTCCAGAGGGCTGTCGATCTCTGTTGTTTGCTCAGTACCATTTGTATTCCATTGAGAGTGTCGGAGGTGGTCGGCGCATTGGTCTTATTGTTCCAGGTAATTCATCGAGCTTTCATCGCGTTTGTAAAAATATTGACGGTGTGCATATAGTGCATGTTCATTGAGTCCGTGGATGCTTGTGCATGTATCTCGGGCAATACCTCCAAATTATACGACATTAGATCCAACATTTACATTTTCGAATATGCGAACTTGCGTATCGCATTTTTCTCGGGATTTCACTTTTTTGACATTACGTATTATTCGCGGATTTTTTAAATAAAAATTTCTGTACGTGACGTAAATTATCAAAACTTCAATTTGCAGAACTTTATACTAAATTCAATATGCATTTAAATAACAGAAATGATCAATTGCCGAAGCAGACTAGACTCGCTGTTTAAAATATTTTATCGTAAAATTGTTGAGGCTAGGTATGTAATTGTAGTTGATTGGCCAAAATGAAACGATATTAAAAGCTACATATGAGTCGAATAATCGATCGGCTAGTTAAATTTTTAAAGGTCCGACGAGCGACGTATCTCCTCGTAAAATGAAGTACGTTTTCAATGTTTCATCGATCGTGGTTTATTGCAGTTTAAGTTCGCTGAAAGCACGTGTTAAATTCCCTATGGAGGACTTTAATAAAATTTTCCGCGAATTATAGGGAAGCTTCAGATCACGATACAAAATTTATATTAGATAGAAGATAACTTATTGTCTCCTTCAAATTATGTACGTTCAGATAAATCTTTTTTTGTTTCATTGTTTAATCTGAAAATTTTTTTCTAAAAAGAGCTGTTAAGAGGCAACATTACCTTGACGATTGATAATATATTACTAATTGCAATGTCATTAATAATCTATTAATTCCTTGTGTGTCGAAAAATATATAAAAACTTATATTACATAATTAATTTTTTTTCTAGAATTTTTCTACGACAGAATAGAATAGAAGATGAATTCTTCAAAGAATTAAAGATTCTCTCTTTTTTTAAAAGTTTTTTCTCTTTCTCTTAAAAATCATCATTTTTGTATTATGCATTTTGAAATCTATTTGATTTACTATCTATCTATCACGACAATCTTCGTTACGATTCGTAAAACTGTAAAGCTCCTTATTCGTGTCTGTGTATACTCGATGTACTCTGTGTACATCGACAGTTCTTTAAAGAAAATGAAATATGACAACGGTGTGGCGGCCACAGGCGACGGTTCGTGCAAATCAATCGAATCGTTCCACGTCGAGTTTCGTTCCGTTCGTCTCTTGTCGCTTCCGCTTGTCTTGGCCTTCACTCTCATCCTTCTCTCCGTGAGCGCGCGCACAATGTCAGATTTGCAAACCAAGCGGATTTATTGCGCTCAACAGATAAACGTACCTCTGACGTTCCCGCACATTCTAAAACTGTACGCGAAGGCGGCGATTCGCACGCAGCCGCACGATCTTCTACGATGGACCGCTGCGTATTTCCGTGCTCTAGCGAACGGCGAGGTGCCTCCGGCGAAGGTACATTCCTTTTTGTGCAAACACGTCGTTCCGCGTCAGTCGAGCTCTGCGATCTCCTTTTCTACTCGTATTACCTTTCCTCGGATCCATTATTCATCGTGTAACATGCGCAATTTCATGTTATGAGGAAAACTTAGCTTTGAAAGAACCAACGTAAGGATTTTAAACTCTCGAGAAATTTCAAAATTCGACTTACGCGCTAGGACTTCGTCTCGGAAATTTTTTTTCCAATCGTAGTTTATTTCTCTCGTTCTAAAGTTCAAAATCAAGTTTTCCTTGAAAAAACATCGATAGAACTACATATAGATATTTAATATTTAATACAAAAGAGGAAAAAGAAAGCAATAATTTTTCGATTGCTATATATATATATATATATATATATATATATATATATATATATATATATAGAATTATCCTATACGCTAGAATTATCCTATTCATTGTTAATCCAACTTTTATTTCTTTCATCTCTCAATCTTTCGCGTCTCCTTCCCAATGTCTTCAAACTTGAACAGTGTGGAAATACTTATTGGAAAATATTTCTAAAAATATTTTATACAAGGCAAAAATTAATAAAAATTCCATGCGCGCCAATCGATCTATTACGTTGCTCTTGCGAATATTCATTATTATATTATTCGTAAAACGGGTCAAAGTAAGGCACGTTCATCTCCGAAGTTCGTCCATCCGCGTTCTTCTGACGGATGTCTATAATTATAAGTTTGTGCAATTCTAGTTGTAGGATAACAGCATTAAAGAGAAGTTACGAAGTGGTGGGCCCCGCGATCTTTCTCTCTAACGCAATTGATCGATAATTAAAAGTTAAAATCCGCGACATCGAAATATGTTTAAGAATTGAGTGAGAATTAATTTTATTATAGAGTTATATTAATTTTTAAACATTCGATATTTTGTGCGTAAATCATTTCTACCGTAATCATATTAACCGCAGTATTATTATTCTCGTTATTAATACAATTTATCATTATTCGTGCGTTATCGACAAATTTGCAAACTCTTCGTGTAATGCAATTTAATGAATATAATTATTGTATATAGGTTGACGAAATTAATTTGATGGCTAATCAAGTTCTTTGTAACGTCATATCGATTGTCGTTATTTTTAATTTTAATTTTATTTGTGCACAATTTATTTTTGTTGTTGCACGTTAAATGTTCCGTAAAATTTCTTAATTTTGTTAACTTGTACTTGTTACCAATTAAAAATGTCATATATATTATTCTCTTAATGAGAAGTTTACCTCAAATTAGTTTTAATGGATGTTATTCTATCTTTTGCTCTGCCAAAGCTTTGTGATGTTAAATGTTAAATAACTCCTCAATTATATCCATGGCTTAAATGTTCGCAAACGCGAAATTGGTTTCAATTTTGTCAAATTATTCGTCGCTAAAGTTTCACCAATATATCCCCTCATCCAGTATACTATACCTTCCCCGTCTCTTCTCCCTCTCTTCTTCATGTATTTTACCGATTAATTTATAGCGCGCGTAATCTAATTTGCAACTATTATTCACAACAACGCGCGCACACGTCATCGTTATCATTGTTAACTGGAATGCCTCGTTTATCTGTGATATATCGCGTTACCGCGTAGCTGACACGCGATACCTGCTTATAGTGATATTTCCGACGTACGAATGTACGTCGCTTTCAGAATAGGAAGCGAACGAGGGAGAGAGCGCTAAAGACAAATATCAGCGTAATTCGTGCTCCTGGGAGCGAGAGGCGTTTTGATGGAAATGCCACGCGACAGGCGCGTCTAGTGCCGGTGAAACCGATTCGTAACGGCTTCACGTTGCGCATTATGTATACGTACGCGCGACGGACATTATTGACCGAACTACGGCCGATTGGTAACTGACCGTGAATAATCTCGACCGCCACGATATTATCCCTATAGGACAGATTGGAGTATCCACCCTTTATGCATCCCTCGGGCATCACGCCCGGCTACCTGAGGACCTTGCTCAATAGATTCGGTCACGTGAGGAAGGTCTGCCTGAAAGCCCTTCTGCAGGACTGGCGAGGGTTGGATTTACCCGAGACGAGTCTTTATCAGCTTTTTATGATCGCCGGTTTATTGGATAAAGAGTACTGTGACTTTTATCGATTCCTCGCGATCGCCTGTGGATTTTTAGGAAATGTGAGTTATTAACGTTACTTGTGGAACAATATCTCTTTATAACACACTCGACTGTGTCTGATATCAAGATTGAAAAACATGATGGATCTTTCTCTCGGATTTGTGTTTTTCGTAAAAGTATTGTATTTTCAGAAATTTTATTTTTTATCCATCCATTAACATGTATCATTGTTACGTTATGCTTTGTAGCATAATGTGTATTGGAAATATCTGTATGTTATGCGTAACGATACGATTTTATATTCGCGAGAATTTCTTGAAAATGTAAAGCCATAATTAACGTTATACAAGTTCATTATTTTAAAAAATTTTAAATAATATTAATTTTTATTTATTACGATCTAAACAAAAAATAAGTTAATTAATACAATAGTGAAATGACACGAGGTATTCAATATAAAATTGAAAACGGGAAAAATATTGAAATATTATTGGCTTGTATGTGTAAAAATTTCGCATTGTGAAAGTTACAATTAGAACAAGCTAAAATTGTGATGGCGATATTTACTGGATATCAATCTACATGAATGACAATTGTTAACTTTTTAACTTTTAATACAGCAGTGTAATAACAGAAGAGCCATTAAAGTGTATTGGACATTTGCGAATAAAACAATTCGGAATCATGATTGATTAAAAGATGCAGTAAAGATGTTTTGCTACAACGTGCATTACAATCGATATTTTTTAATCCTTTTGGCGAGAAATATAGGATAAAAATTTCGGCGAAAACAAAATAATTAACAAATATCAGATAAAATATTTGTCTGGATTTTTTACAACAACATATATGTCGATAAATATAGCTAGAAATACGTAGCTCTTGAAATTTTTACATTTAACGAAAATCATGAAATGCTTTCTTTTCTGTATTTTTATACAGCAATGTCTCACGTTTGCGTTAAAAAAATTAAATCAACTGGAAACTAAGTGAACACCATTAATTGCATCCGATCGTGATTATAACTTACGTTATGTTACGCCCGCTTTAGAATCTTCTCGAGACGATGATATACGTGTGCGAACTACTGACGCACGAGCCGGAAGGCGGCTCGGCCATGATACCCTTGAGGATTTTCCTGGATCTTTACGGATATCTGGCGGATCTCGATTGCGGTGGCGAGCGTCACCATCGCAAAGCCGAGCGTGCCGATTCCCCGCGCGACGCGACAACGTCCGTCTCGGAGCCGTCGTTCGACACGATCGATTTGACGACGAGAGCTTGCAGCTGCGAGTTCGCAGCGATGGAAAAGGTATCGGCCAGTCGCGACATTTCTCTTCCGGTTGAATAAAATATCTGGCTTGACGCGACTACTCTCGTTCACTAACGAGGTAACTCTTCGTTCTATCTCATCGAATCGTGAAAAAATATCTCGCGATCGTTAATGAGATAGTTCTGGAATATCCTATTTTTCCACCGTCTGATGTTTCTATCAAAGGATTCGCGATCGCTTGATAAGAAATAGGTGTAAAAGTCAATTGGGAGGAAATGTGTTTCAGAAGCTGAAAAAATTTTCAGGAAATGAGCACGTAGCATTGTTCTTTGTGAATTTGAAATCAATCTTTATAATGCAAAAATATTGAAAACGAGCAACATTTGTCGAAGATTCATTCGTAATGAATTGTGATGAATTGTGTAACGTTTGATACACATTGCATACAGCGGTACAAAGATATTTTCTCAGGAATAAACAGATCACATATATTTGTCATTGAAATAGATTTAACTTGTATATGATAGCATGATTCTGAGTAGATTTGACATTTATTTACAATTCATGCATGTGAAGCTATTTGAATAAAGTACATATAACTGAGTGCACTTTAACCGGATGCCACAGTTTTGTGAATATAATTATAACAAAGTTACAACCAGTTTTCTCTGAAAAGAATACTGCAAACAGCTCATATACATACGTTCGTATATTTTATAATGATTTAATAATTGCAAGGCGCATTTCCATTTATTCGATGTACGTTTTAAAAGGAAACTCGCGACTTGTTTTAACTTTGTTGTGATAAATTCACTTTTATTAATTATAATATAATTTAATAATATTTAAATAACTGATTAATTAAGGCATTAATATGACATGCTAATAATTCTCTATTCGACGCATAAATATTAAATTGATACATACATTTAGTATTATGCTAAAATAAATAGATCGCAATATACGTTGAAATCGTGATATGGAAGTTACAGTTGGGAAATTACAGGCATGTAATAACGTGCGTGATGAGTAAAATTTAATAAATTTTCGGAGTGAAATTTTGCCAATAAGCCTGCGTACGCGCGGAGTAAGCTGCTTTCGCCGTACAATCCACTCTGGACTGCTAACTACTTCTCATTACAAGCAACGCTGCATATTTCATATACGCATTTGCGTTTCGGACCCGCTTTTCAGAGCAAACGCAAAATTAACAGGCTCACATAAAGATTACAGAAAATATTAACAACTCGTACGGAAGTGACTTGGAAATTTCTGAATTAATGCGTGATCGTGGACTTTACGCAGCGTCGCGATAATATAAAAAGATTATAATTCACGTTGTGTAAAATATATGCGTTAAATTAAATCGCGAATATTAGAGTATCTGTCAAATACATATATATTTGATAAGATATTAGTCTTTTTAGATATTAGTATCTGTACGCTTCTGATAGTGTTTAACGCTTTTGAAGATTTCATTGAACATTTTATAGAAAAGCTCGTAATTTTTTTATAATATTGGCATCTTGAAATTTTGGCAATGTTAGAAATTAAAATAAGATTTTTTTCAAATATAAATATAAATTTAAATTACATTTAAATTATTTTTTAACGAGAATGTTGACATTAATATGATAATTAGAATGCATGATGATGAAGGACCATCATTGGCATTGTCGAGATTACGTTAAATCGGAACAGGTAATTTCCTTCTATCTACATTTCCTTCAATCTATATTTTTGACTTTATTAGCATTCGACTCGTATTCAATCAAGCACGTATCAAGAGAAGGTAAGAAGCAGTGACGAAGATGTTTGCGGGAAAGCGTTTCGCGAAAAGCGACCTTCGGAAAGTCTCGAGATCTTGAAGGATTACGGGGATGACCCGGAGCACTCCGACATCGACACAGTGTTGGCGAGACAGTCTGTCACCAGCGATAAAACTGAAATTGAGATCGAATCGATTGATGGTCACGTTTTCCGAGGAGGAACGAGCAAGGTATGCTACCGAGCACACTGGAAAAACGCCGGAAAAATGATCGGTCACTTTGAATTTTGTGACTGGGCGATTACGTCGTAAAATATATAGGGTATCTCACCGTATCTTCATCTATCTGTGAAAAATAGGCTTTGATCGCGATAGATGTACTCTATGTATAATAATAATACGTATAAAAAAGTAACATCTATATTCCAAACACTTGAAGATCTTTCAGAAAATGCAGTCTGTAACTTTTATTTATTTATTTTTTGTTCTATTTATAAATAGTTACACACACATACACGCGCGCGAAATTTAAGCGACTTTACTATTATACGAACGGTTGAACATTTGTTTAGTCAATGGTCGAGGCGAAGTTCGAGAGTCATGTCGCTCCTTCGATTATCAATCACATTGAGCATAATGACAATAGCAAGAGCCTTCCGAAATGCAACGTCGATGTGCGAGAGACAACTGATGATGCATTCAAGTTTAACTTAGAGAGTGAAGAGAGAATCGTGAGGAAAGCGGAAGCGATCGACTATGAAATTACGACTTCTTGGATCGATCTTGAAAATTCGTCGGAGGTCTGCCGATGCCTTGGCGAACCCGAAAGCGACCAGACGCCACCGCCCGACCCGCTGAAAGAGTTCCTAAAGAGGATGCGGGCGGAGATGGAGGCGGGTCGTCTGGAAACAATCTTCCGGGTATCTGGAATCGGTCCACCGGTGTCGCCGGAGCGTGTAACAGCTGTTGGACTGTGGCTGGTGGACTGCGCGCGTCGTCAGGAGGGTCTGATCGGGCCGCGTAATATCCGCCACTTTCTCTGCCCGAATCTCGATGATATTCTAGAGTGCGATTGCATGTAACCATCGTAAAGCGTTCCTCTATACGTCACAATATATCGTTTCACGATTAAAGCAATTGGATCGCGATTGAAATGATTTTTAATCGTAAGACTTTTTTATATATAAATGCATAAAATGTGCATTAGCTTTTATAATGTTACTCATGTTATGAAGAATTAGGAGAGAATAAGATTTAAATAAGATCTTTTTAATAATGGGAAATATCATCCGTATCTTTTTTTAGATAAAATGAAAAATTATTGCATAAGTATAATTATAAACATAATTGCAAAATTGTTATTTTAGCATTAATCGCAATCTCAACAATTTCATTATATTGAAGACGTAATCGGTTTGATCCACTTTTCACAAGAGATTTGTAATTATTATATACAAATTAGCTTTTGCATTCTATGTTGCGTTTTGTATAATCATCGATTATTGTGTAATTGCTTTTGATAATCACGGTTGTCGTTGAATCGTCATAATATAATATAATCGAATAACATTTATCTTCGTGATGTTTACTATTATCGTGAAAAAACGAAGCCATGATATAGCTTGGCGAACTCGTGCAACATTAAATTATAAATCGTAGGGTTCATAATTTTCTGCTTCGTTTCTATCTTACTACACGTACAAGAAGAAAAGTACTAATAGGAAACAAGTAGTAAAAAAAAGTAATAGATTCTGGTGACGAGACAGAAATACACATATACAATCTGTTTTCTCCTCCAAATCAGCGGAAATGATCGCTATTCTTTGAGGGCACGTGTCTGTTATTTTCTGTAACCGCCTGTTCTAGCGTTTTGTCAATTTGCCGTATCGGCTACCGTATCGGCAACAACTCGGCAGTCGATTATTGGTCGAGTTATTATTGGTATCACGGTTGCACAATATTGACGTATGCCGGTCAGCTCCAGGGTTCATAACTCCCTCACTCTACTCGCGCCGTCTCTTCTAGCCCTATGGGATTTACTTTGATATCAAGTACTATCACACGATCGCGCTATCGAAACAAACAGTGTATGACAAGCACGTGCCATTGAGTGTGCTGCATTCACTTTAAGGGTAGCGAAAATGGAGACTGTCACTCTCGCTCACTTTGACTACGAGGAAAAAAATCCAGTTGAGAGTGGATAGAGACCGGCGAGTTTTCGTTTGTTTTCGAAATGAGAATATTCCGGTCCATTTAAATCTGCACTCGAATCGCGTTCCTCTCTGGAGAAGTTTACCCATAGAAGTGCTATTTCGAAAACCTCTATCACTTGTGCGTCACGAAAAAAAAAGTTCTCATCTATCATGAAAATTTTTGAAACTTTCTTGTATGATTGATTGCATAAAACGCAATCCTCACCGAAATTCGTACAGTTATTCACTGGTTTCATTAGCAGTAAATAAATTCTGGATTAATACTCGTTGCTTAACTAGATCGTTTTCCAATTTTTTTTCGGAATATTGTCAATGTTTGATTACGAAAAATATAATTGTTATAAAGTTTTTGTATCTTTTATTAAGTAAATAATGTTGTGGTAATATTTAAGTAATTTTATTCAGTTCAAGAACGTATATATTTTTTTCTTTTCAATATATGCGATCGTTTATTTATTTATTTTTTATTTATTTAATTTATTTAATTTATTTCTATCTTTTATTTATTTAATTTATTTCTATCTTTCTTAAATCTATCTATCTTAAAAATTAAATTTAGCTTATTAACCATATTAGATTATCGCACAAACCTTGCCATTCTGTTTCTGCTTTGATGCAATGTTTTTTTGGCGTCAAGGGAAGGGGTCTTTATAATTCTCTCTTTAGGACTTGGCTTTGTTATCTCGAAGCAGATTAATTCCGTCGCAGGAAATGCAAATGTCCATCGCACAACGCAATAGTCGCCTCTTTCGTACGCCGAGCATAACTCGAGCGATTAGATGGCTTAAAAACGAAATGGAGCATACGGACGAAGGTTCTTGTATAAAAGGGAGTCTTTTTTCTATCTTTGTTAGAACGATAGTAGGATTCCGTCGCGATGACTCCGACTATTGTGTTGCTTTCCGTGCTTTTATTATCATTCCGAAATATCCGAGGATGGCATATCGCATTTCCGAGCAACAACGGGACCGTTAGCAATGAACTTCGCGAAGCTACGTTTCAGCCGGCCTTTATATTTCCAGGTGAGATTCATTCAAGTGACATATTTTTATCAATACATTATATATATATATATATATATATATATATAATGTGTGTATAATTATATTCAAAAAAGAAGAAAGTAACTGTTATTTAAATTTTTTATTCTTTATCGTTGTAATATCAGAAATAAAATTTTGTACAATATATTTTGTCGATTAAGACAAAATAATTGTATATATTTGATAGAATATGTTCAAAAACTATATTGATGACTCTCTTTTTCATGGAAAGTGTTGCAAAATTGAATTTCATAAAATCCATTTTTGTTGAAGAATATAGGAATACACAAATATAAATTAAATTTTTTTAGTAATTAAGTGTCTGATATATATTTTATTTTCTCATGTAACAAAAAAATTTATTCGTTTCAACATATAGTGCAAAAAAAGATTGGTATAATTTTTTGCACAATAATATAACATAATTGCGCGGATGGTTCAGGAGTTTCAATTATTATTGTTTAAATAGTGCTTTGTGACATTACCTCTTATGTTATATTCAATAATATAAGAGATAATTTTTTAGAAAACTTTGTCATTCGTTTGAATTTTCATCAGGGACAAAATGGTGCGGCAGTGGTAATATAGCAAATGGTCCGGACGATTTGGGAATATTCGCGATGACTGATGCATGCTGTCGTGAACACGATAATTGCAAAGATATAATCGAACCGATGCAAACTAAGTATGGCTTGACCAATTCTGCCTTTTACACAAGGTGAATCTTAAAATATTCCCTACGTCAACCCCTTTTTAATGAAATGATAGGTTAAAATTGAAATATTAATTAAATTTTGTTTAGGATTCTTATAACGTCTTTACAAAATATATCAGGAAACGAAAAGGTTAAAGTTTATCGATTTTCGATATCTTCGAATCTTTATGGTATCTATATTTAATATTCATACTTAGGATGAATATAGATATTTTTTATCATATTTGCTATTATTTTTATAAAAATATTTTAAAATGGATTATATTAAACAGGACTATATTAATTTACAAGAAAGTATATATGATCTTTTTTTTTAGCACACACACAATCTATTATAGTTATTTTGTATAACATGTACGTGTGTCATGTTACACGTATCAATAATCAATAAAAACATAGCTGAATACTTGAAATTCAATATAAATAGATCAAGCTTTACGTTGTGAATACGAAATGTCTGAAAAATGAAAAAAAAATTAATATTTTTTTTTTATGAAACACGAGTATTTTTGTCATGCACATTATTATTGTTGTACTCTGATATCATTTTGTCATGCGGAAAGATTCAATAGCAATTGTAGAAGAAAGTCAATGAACTTGTCCGCAGTAGCAAGTCTGTTGTGTGATTTCACACAACTGGAACAGTTACCAAGTTTCGCGCGTGTCTTGCTATAGTTGTGGTTGACGTTTGACGTTGATATATGACGTCGTGCATTATTACAAACTTGGTATATTAATTACGTAGGTAATTTTTTTTACAATATGCAAAAGGACGGAAAAAACGTTTTTAAAAGCTTGCTTTATAATACTTTAAAAACTTTCTGTATTATTAATAGATCAGTAATTTGAAGCTATTACAAATATATCTGATATTCACATTAAGTAGAATGTTAACATAGAATTTAATTTTATAAAAAATATTAATATATCAAATATCCATTTGCAGAAAAAATTAAGACATAACGCAATATTGATCGTCTATTAATTGTGATTAAAAATATTTAATAGTTATATGTGTAGGAAAAATATGTGCCAAAGGAATATTAAATCCAAAAAATTGTCAAAAAAATCACTGGCCTTGGTAATATTATTGATTCCTACTGATTAACGTTTTAGCATGCAAAATAATATGAAGAATTTAGAGCAAAAGTAAACTAAGATTAATTTGTAAGCTGTACCTTAAACATAAGATTTTGTGTTTAAAATAGATTTTTTTCTTTAGTTCACTTTTACTCCAAATCTCTCGATTATCTGTTGCAATTTTATTTTTATTTTTTAATTTTAAAACAATATTTTTATAAACATCATTCCGTGTTCTCACAATCCTATAAGTAATCTTAAATTGAAATGAAGCGAGGTCGCTTTTTGTAGCGAGTAATCTGATAAAGTGTCATGAAATGTGCAAAATCAGGCTACACTGCTCGTGCGACGAGAGGTTCTATGACTGTCTCCACAGCTCGGAGGAACTTGTTAGCACAAAGGTCGGCTTCCTCTACTTCAGCGTGTTAGATACGAAGTGCTTCCGCGAAGACTACCCTATCGTTGGCTGCAAACGGCATTCACTGTGAGTTGTAAGCGTATTAGAGCTTCGCGAGTAGTGAATCGGTGATTGATTTTCAAATGGGTCATTTCAGATATTTGTGAAAAATTCATCGATCTTCTCACGATTCTATTTAATACGCATATACGTGTTCAGTTTCATTGTCTTCATTCATTTTCTAATTATATTCCGATATGTATCGGGAATTATATCCGTGTAAATAAATTTTTTGCTTGAAATTGTATATTCAATAGCAAAGTATTCAATATTCAATGGCAAAGTATTTATATTTTTCTTTCCAATACGCTGCGTATATTTCTGATATGATGTATACTGTTGGAAAAGTAAGAAAATTCTATATATACGATCATAAAGTATAATTCGAAAAAGTCGCGTATTATCGCAAGCATTCAAAACTTTTTAAGAACAACGTGCTAACGACCTCTTGGCAGCATTCCTAGACGCTGTTTGGAATACGAGCTGGACGAAAGCCAACCGAAGATGTATCAATGGTTCGATGTACCCACGTATTTCGAAAACGACCACCGGATGGTGATGGCCGACCGTCATATTCGATCACTCGATTCCGGCACCTCATTCGCAGACCGATAGGAGTCTATTTTGTGGGATCGCCAACCATTGAAGGAGGAAACGTCATACGCGTGTAGAACCGTATAAATTTGCAATCGACCATGTCTGTCAACGTAGTTAAATAAACGCCAATAAAACCGCTCTTACGATCGCTTTATTCCAGCTACCCTTTTTTCCGCCCCGCCTTGAACGCGCGTTAGACGCGTTTTGTCGATGCATTAAACTGGAAAATGCGTATATGTGTGCACAAGAATGCGGGTCGATTGCAGGGTGACTGATCCGCAAAAGTGGAAATTAAACGAGAGCATTAAATGCACCAATCAAATGCAAATTGTAAAGACGTCTCATTGTCATAGTTGGATACATCAGTATAATAGACGGCAAAAACATAAAATGTATTTTACAAATTCACGTTTAGATTTAATAAAAAAGAATAACTTTGTTTCATTATTTGATGATAAATCAATGTTCACATATTATTATCAGTATTAAGATTACACATACACGCTAGGAAGATATTTGCACATAAAATACAGTCACCACAATTAAATTAGCAAATAACATTTCTCTGAATACATTGTAACATTATCTATTTCCGCCGTGCTTCGTTTGCTTTACAATGTAGCAATAAGTCCCGTTGAAACCCCACTAAATCATTTCAATGTAATCGCCTGTTATCGGATTTGAAGAAAAAAAAAACAGAAGCTGAAATAGAAGCTACGTTAGCAGAGAAGAAACGAGAGGGTTGGTCCATGGGGCGCTGTGAGGTGGGAGATAAGCGACGAGAGTCGAATCGGAGGTGGAAGAGGGAGCGGCTCGCTTCTCTCCTCGCCTTCTCTTCTCGCTTTTCCGAGGCTTTCCTCCATTTTACGCGAGGCCGTGCGGGCAGCTGGCGCTTACTCCGGGATTTGCTCGGAAATTTATGTCTGGATGGAGCGCAGCCGCGCCGCCAGCATCCTCCTACCACCGATTTATAACTTCTCCGCTCACCTGCGCCAACTTTCGGATGCGCGTGAGCGCACGCCAGCTCTCCAACCCGGCGACTCCATTCTTCGTCGCGTCGTGTACCATCGACGCGATAGGAAAAATTGTCGACTTCGCGTTGAACACCATGATTTATTACCGAGAAGATCGCGCGCCATCGCCATCATTGAAGGCCAAGGCGCAACACGGAACGATGCAATATTTAAGAGCACGGGATATAAAAGGAATATCTGTAGAATTGAAAAATGGCGAGTAGTGAAAGAATATGAAATAAATGAAGGATAAAGGATCCCTAAAGATTATTTAGACATTTGAGAAATAGAAAAATTGAGATGACTATAATCTAGATGACTTTGAACCATAGGTGCTATAGATAATGTGTAAATCATCAATATATTTTTATTGTTATGAATACACAAAGATTCTTATTTACATATTTATAAAATATTAAGATATAATCCAATAATGATTATATTTTATTATTTATTTAATTTTTGAAAAAAATGTACTTGTTATAAGTTAAACTCATTCAGGTTGTCAATATAGAAATGCTAACGTCGAAAACTGATTGTAAATCAGCTAATTCTAAGACGAGCGGATTCGGAACTTGCTTTGACCGTCGTTTTTGTATCTTTTCAGATGTGGCGGCATCAGTGGAGGTTCACTTCGAAAATAAGGACGGTGGATTCTTTCTGAAGCACATACCGCGGCAATATTACCCGGCTCGCGGCACGTCGGATACTATTCCGCCAGTATCCACGGGTGTATCGAATAATAACAACAACAACAACAATAACAACAATGCGGGAAGTGCGGTACCGTCACCGCCGCCTGGCTCTGTCCTTTCGATCGACAAGTTTACCGTCTTCCAGACGAGCGAACCAGTATCGGTGCGGGCCACGTACGGTCCTTTCAGCACCAAACAGACTGTACCGGCGCGTTACATAGTCCCCGATCCATTGGACGCACTGCCGGGACCGGAAACGCGACGCAATCTCACGGCGGCGACGATCCTGGACGCACAGGAGCTCGGCGCTCGCCATCTGGACATGTCAGCTCACCTGGTGGGCAACAGCGTGCCGCGCGACTCGCCTGTGCTCAGAGTACTCTTCCATGCCGGTAGCGAGGCCGGTGGTAGACGTCAATTGCTGATGGCGCGACATCAGCGGGTCTGTGTGGTATTGCACGCCAGCCTGGCCAGTCCATCGCGGGGCAATGCCGCGAGCAGGAGCAGCAGTGGACATGGCTACTCTTCCTCCTCTTCCTCCTCCTCTTCGTCTTCATCAACTGCGCTTACAGCCGCCTGCAGCCCCGATGGCGAGAACGGCGTGTGCCTCGCGCAGATTACCATACCGGCTGATTGGTGGGCACCGTTACCGCCGCCCGATGCTTCCGGTCGTGTCAAGGTCGCCAAAAGTCTGCCACGATTGATTCAGGTTGCTTACTCCGTGCTGGAACCACGTACGGAGGAGGCGGGACCCGGTAATGGCGGTAACAGTGGCGGCGGCGGTTCGGTCGACCCCATCGGTGAATCGGGATTCTGCAGACCCAGAGTGCAAATACAGCCAGTCACTCCTCTGGGCCAAGTGCCGCTCGCGCCTAACAAGGCGGATTACAAGGAACTCAGAGCGGATGATTCGCTGACGTTGCTGGTCCCGCACGGACCGCTCTATCCGAGATCCAGGTTGCACATCCCTGCCTTCCTGCATCCCATTAAAGTGACGGACCCGCGGCAAGAGCGACCACCGTTGATCGTCACGGTTTATTTAAGGTAAGTAACTTAGCTTCTCAGAAATTTTGAGATAGTGAGCTTTATCTCTCTAGAAGATACTTGTCAAGATAATTATTTGTGATGGCAAATTAAAGACAAATTAATGGGATGTGTGTGTGTGTGTGTGTGTGTGTGTGTGTGTGTGTGTGTATTTGTGTGTATTTGTGTGTAAGAAGGAAAAATAAATTAAAGTGGAAGATCATCAAGGCTTCTTTCACTTGCTCCTGTTTTTTATGTATAATAGTTACATAAAAAATATATTAATCAAAGATAAATTTATAAATTTTTGTCAATATTATGGGATTGATGACGTTGAATAAATGCGCTTTGAAAATCCACAAACAAATCGCGATTAGCGCCGACGAGTATAAACATGTTCATGATATCTCGTTTAATTACTTTCGGACAAATAAACGATTAAATGCAAGAGTCGCAATTTCCGCGCTGAGATTCACTTTGTATCTACTTTTTTTAGCCGCGCGCGTCTCCCGGAAAGCGCTTTTAAATCCTAGCTTGAGGGGACCACTCTCGCACGGTCGAAAAGTGGGTTGAAAACGTTCCGTTGGGAGGGGTTGGAATCCTCTAATTGGATGAATTGTCAAGTAAGCTGGCGAGCAAAGTTACAAGCTCGTCTGTTGTTAGTAAGCACTTAGAAGTTCCGCGACTGCGACTAACACGTGGGGTACCCTCAAGCACGAACCAACGGCAGCCAATCCGTGAGAAACGCATCGTTGGCTCTGTAACACGCCGTTGAGAATGCGAATCGATGTCGTCGGAATAGAACTTTTTGCGAAATCAGATAATTGCGAAACGCTTGAATCAAGTATAAGTCGCAGGTATTGAGATTCCGTATAATATGCACGTATAAGATGCATAAGGGTCAACTATAGCGGACATATGAGTCGCGCAAAATCCATATCCATTCTATTCGATTGTCATAAAAAACACGTTCTTTGTTCTCCACTTTATAAAGCAGTACAGTGGTAAGGCTTACATTATTAATCGATTAACCACCGCTGTTGTGTGTGTATATAGCAAAAACGAATTAGCATCTCTCGATAAATCAGATATCTTGAATTTTAATCTGCGGAATATAATTGTTACGGCTTATAATTAATTCGCGAATTTGCATATAATTATATGGAATTCTTTGTTTCTTCCGTTATTAATAAATTCAAAATCTATTGCTTGAAAGTTATTTATTTTTTTTTTTTATGAAAATATATTTTTATTTAAAATTTATAAATTTTAATACTTAGTATTTGAAACTTAATCCATTAAATTATAACACAATGCGTAAAGATATATCAAAGATAATTTGGCGGAAGTTTATGGAATCCTTTCAAAATTTATGAATCGCTTGAAAGGCTATTGCATGCACTTACGCGTGCTATTATGATAAAGACTTCGGTGTTTCAGCGTCAATATTGATGACGTCACATGTACATAGTGATTTTAAATAATTAACGAACAATTAAAAATAATAGACAAAAACTCTACTGGTTATAGCGCTACTATGATACAAGCTTTTTGATACTTAGCTATGAACGCTATAAAGGAAGTAAATATTTAAAAGTTGCTGTTTTCACTGTGATTATTGCATTAATATCATCATGGCAAATTGATCGACTTAAAGAAATCTTTGATTATTTTAGCGCATTACATATCGCTATCACATGATTGATTCCGTAATCGTATTGCTGATTGAAGAGATTTTATGAGGAGCTAGTTTTTACGCTATTTTTACACAGGGTGACGCGCCCGCGGCAATTTCTCGTGCGAAAAAAGTGATATCACATTTTTCCTCTCTTTCTGCTTAATTCTATACGAATTGCGTCTCTCTTTGAATACTCTTTGATACTCTTGAGACCGTGCGAGTTTATTTATTAATTATACAGGAATATAATTTATATTTTTTTAGCAGTATCGCAAAAAGTAGAGTAATAATAAATTTCCTTTAATCCTTATTGCCGGGAAGCTTATTAAAATCTCGCAAACGAATACAAATTAAAAACTCCTGCATACGATATAGCCGTAAACGTAAAATTTCTACGATTAGTTTCTCTTTCGTAATATCACGAAATGAAGATTCGATATTACACAGCTTATTTGGAATATAAATTCTTAAGAGATTAAATTGATAATTAAATAACAATTCTCTTGTAACATTTTATAGAGCATCAATCTTCGTATTAGTTATTCATTAAAACTTTATCTGTTGTAATATCTAAGAATAGTTCACGAATTAAGTTTTATTGGTTGTAATGTTCTCGAGAAATATGATTCACGTAATTTTTGTTATTTGGTTATTTGTTTTGCATTTGAAACATCGCAGTATGGACGATGATAACGCGCAAGATAAGTGGTATCGATAGTTGCACTCATTGCGGAGGTCACGGGTTATCGAGATCATCTTCGCAATTTCTGCATACTGAAACGATTTTAAAACAAAATTACGTTTGTTTATATACGCAGAATCTGCGTAGTCGCATAGCCTTGATGTACGGCAATTTTATAGAATTAATGAGATAGTCGTATTTTTACAAAAGTTGAGTTATTTATATAGATAAATTCTTTATTTAATTATATTATATTTAATATTTCGCAGACATAGGAAATTTCAAAATTTACTTACGATATCTTTCTATTACATACATTATTTTGGAATATTTTTTTATGTAAATAAATGTTACAAATGTTTTGCGATAAAATCGAAAGCTTATTTTTCCCGAAACTGACTTTTGGTCAGTTTGTTTGAATTTCTCGCCATGCAATAATAATTAGGCAACTATTATCAAAATAATACTATAAATAAAAAAAATATAAAAATATCAACAAGTATCAACATAGATTGTTTGTGTGTATAAAAACTAAGAAATTACATGTACCTATTTAATCCTTGTTTGGGCTATTTTCAGTAAAGAAAGATTAAGAGTAGTGTGGAATCCGCAATATATATATATAAATTAGAGTTTAAATAGCAAAATCGTCGTAATAAATTAAAGTAGAGTGCATGGTTAATTAATTCAGTGTCAAGAAGAGTAAGAGAAAGTAAGTTATCCGTATTTAATAATATTATAATGTTTAACGAACGTGCATTATTAATCCGAGAATAGTATCATATTGTTGCATAATTTCGCGAACAGTATCCCTATCTCAAGAATGAATGATTTATACGTGACATTAGATATTTTGCGTTAGTTTGATCTTTAATTTTCATGCATATTATCGTAACATTTAAGAGATCGAGCATTATAAATACAAAATATCTTTTTTCTTCCTTTCTTTCTATCTCTCTTTATTCGTTTCTCTTTTATTTAACAATCGTAATTCCAGATACGAAAATTCGGAAAAGAACTTTCGTAGGAATCTCTTAAACACTTTAAACACGAAATTATCCCGTAGAGAAGCCCTCAGGAAATACGACGAGTTGAGCGAAAATTTCTTCACGCGTTAAAGAGCTTGCTAAGAGCTAATCGTAGCCTTTGTCCGCGTCGAGGGGGGGCTTATCCCGCTTTTTATGTCTCGCAACCTTAATCTAAGACTCTTACAGCGCCACGTTAAACCGTAGATTTCCTACGCGGCCGCCTCTTAAGCCGCACTAGTCCGACCATAGATCTTCGCCTCTGTGCTTCTGCGATATTGCATCGTTCAACAATGCAACAACTATGCAGAGTCCTTAGTTATCTCACACTTTATTTCATTTAAATAACTGTAAATACTGAAGTGTGAAGTGAGGAAAGTACAATTTATTTGATATTAATGAAAATGTTTTCAATTTTCTTTTATTTCTATTTTTATAATTATCTTGCACACTGATTGGAAAACTGTATGTAATGATGATTCATGGTCAGAAAGTTATAAGTTATCGAATTTATTTTAATCAGTTTTTAAAATCTTTTTTATGATACATACAGATGTGTTGATTCTCCACTAACTATATCCATGTACGCGATTGGACCTACCAATATCGATTGCTGCCGGCCAAAACATGAACGATGGAAAAAGAGAGAGAGAGAGAGAGAGAGAGAGAGAGAGAGAGAGAGAGTGAGAGAGTGAGAGTTATTGAATAAACGATAATTTTAAAGCAACATTTGGTCATTTGTCAGTGTAGAAGTGTGCGCACATGTATTTGTGATTGTTCTCGATAGCGTTATCCAGCCCTCGCTTCGCACATCGGCGATTTATATGTAAATGCAAGATAGGCTCGCGGAAATAACTTGATCCGGAACTTGTAATTGACTCGCTTCTAACTCGCCCGGTTGGCATTCTGAGTGCCGTTTAACGATAATCCAACATCCACCTCTTTCATGTTGTTGTTCCACTAATTTTTATTTAACTCGTATTTATTATTCTTTATTGTCATTTGTGAGCGCGATATAAAGCAAGAAAAATTAATTTGATAGAGATGTTGCTTCGTTTTCACTCAATTCTGGTTTTGCCTTAAAAAATTTTTCGTTCTATATATTATCTACCGATTGCTCTATCATCTCTCTTATTTTCTTATTAAATAAATATAAATTTGATTAAAACTTAAAATGAATAAATTATAAAAAACTTAAAAGAAATTTTATATATAGAGTGTTCACAGAATAAATATTATAAAAATATGTAGGAATAGTATCTAGAGAGGTCATATTCTATTAGTTACTTCGATAAATTTTCATACAACACTTTGTCTTTACAATGTTGCGCAAGAAGAAATAAATTGATGTTTTGTGCTTTAGGTTTTTGTTATGCACACCACACGCTTTTCTCTACTATTTTGTCTGAAGCTTAATTTACTCTCAGCTTAATTTAATTAAGGTTTTGGATCCGTCGAAACGATTAAGACCGGAGATATGTAAATTAATTGCCGGAAGTGAGAAGGCGAACTGCACCGTGCAGAGATAGTAATTACGCTTGTTTTTGTACACTTAAATTATGACGCTCGAGTGGAGAACAACCGTGGTTCTTTTCGGACCGTGCGCGCAGTATGATTGTGGAGACAAAGTTAACACACACACACACACACACACACACACACACACACACACAC